>CAJHNH020000513.1:246843-739343 GCA_905116865.2 Candidula unifasciata | reverse complement strand
ATAAGTGCCGCCTTCCCTGTTGGCTGCAGCAACTGACGCAGAGTTCCAGTTGCGATAGTGCCAGTGGCAGTCTGATAGATAAGGTTAAGAGGAACCCCTCAGGAAAAAAACAACGAGGTGCCAGAAAACCAGTTTTGCCAGAAGTCGGTGCGGCATAACGTATAATAGAAAAAAAAAAGGATTTTTTTAACGTTAGTGGCTCTTTTAGGCATATGGTGCTCGATAGAGTAACTCTTTTAGGCATATGATACTTGACAGAGTGGCTCTTTCAGGCATATGATACTGACAAAGTGGCTCTTTTAAGGCATATGATGCTCGATAGAGTAGCTCTTTTAGGCTTATGATGCTTGACAAAGTGGCTCTTGTAGGCATATGATGCTTGATAAAGTGGCTCTTTTAAGCATTTGATACTTGACAGAGTGGCTCGTTTAGGCATATGATGCTTGACAAAGTGGCTCTTTTAATCATATGATGCTCGATAGAGTGGCTCTTTTAGGCACATGATGCTCGGTAGAGTGGCTCTTTTAGGCATATGATGCTCGATAGAGCGGCTCTTTTAAGCATATGACGCTCCATAGAGTGGCTATTTCAGGCATATGATGCTCCATTGGCTCTTTCAGGCATATGATGCTCGATAGAGTGGCTCTTTTAGGTATATGCTGCTAGACCTATTGGCTCACGTTGGGTGAGCTGGTAGCCTTTACCTCCCATGACATTACCGGGTACTCCTTCTGTCATGCCACAGTTTAGCGGCTAGACGATCGCCTGCGGATCTGAAGGTCGTGGGTTCGGGTCCTGGTGGAACTGGACTCTGTTTTTTTTTAAATGGCATTGGCTCTGAGGTCGACCCAGCCTTAAATAGGTACCGGGTGAAGCCTTGGAATGTACAGGCAGCCGGCGGGATGTTGACCACATCACCCACCGAATGCCATTTGTTCTGTAAAATATAGGTCCAGCCCTATATGCCCAGTTCGCCTGTAGGCATGGAAGAAGGTGCTTTGCTTTACTTTACACTGTGTGTTGTGTCGACCTGGAAGTCATGGACACTTTTAATGAAGAACACTTCCCCCCCCCCCCCCTCTTCCCATTCACCCCTTTTCGATGTGAATTTGAACCCAGTACCTCCGCGCCGACAGTTGAGCATCTAGTATCTAAGCTACTGCGGCTGCCGGTAGAAAGAAATGGGAACAGTTTAATTCTGTAGCAAAGAAGAGACTGGGAAAGCTGTGGAAACAAGGGGGGAAATGGATTAATGGAGATGTAAATATTTGATGATGGCTAATGAAGGTTCAAATATGGGATGGACGTTAATCGAGCTTTTGATAATTGATTGCTCACTAAAGTACTTTGAATCTGTTTTGCAAATATTGTACATTGGAGGGAATCACATGGTGGACGTGTCTGAATACCGAGCCGAGTACAATTCCAACATCATCATCATCATCATAATCATCATTGTCATCCTCAGTATCGTTGTTATCTTTATATTCTCTTCTTCTGCCTTTCTAACCCCCAGTGGAGCATAGGCCGTCAACCAGACCACGTCATGTCGCCCTGTCTTTCGCTATTGCATTCAGCTCTCCCCATGCCCCCCTCCCCCCCCCCCACCCCCATCTTTTTAACTTCTTTCTGCAGCTCCCTTCTCCACGTGTTTTTGTCTTAGTCATCATAAAAATATCATAGTCATCATTCAGCATTATTATCAGTGTCAGCTTCGTTATAATCATTATCACTTTAATCATTATCACCATATCATTATCGTAATCATCATCAGTATCATTGTCATCATCATTATGATCATCATCCTCATCATCTGCAAGTGCTTTGCCGACTGGCGGAGGCAAGCTGGCATCTCCACATTTTATTATCTCCAGCCACCTGTTTAAGTTATTGTGTTCGTGGATCTAACACACGTCCACGCCATGATAAAAGGTTGTCAAGTCTTATTTAATCTCATCGTCTTTGTAAACGTTACTTTCCAGTTGTGCAGTATGTTACAGTTTTCCTTTCCTTGTATGACCCAAAATGATTAGATATTCATTAGTTAAGGTTCCGACATTAATGCAGACGGGTCGCACCATTACTGTTTCTAAGACCTCAAGCAAGCTCCTGTACAGATACATCTCTGTGACCTCAAGCATTTTTCTGTACAGCCAAATCTCTGAGATCTCAAGCATTCTTCTGTACAGCCAAATCTCTAAGAGCTCAAGCATTCTTCTGTACAGCCAAATCTCTAAGAGCTCAAGCATTCTTCTGTACAGTCACATCTCTGAGATCTCAAGCATTCTTCTGTACAGCCACATCTCTGAGATCTCAAGCATTCTTCTGTACAGTCACATCTCTGAGATCTCAAGCATTCTTCTGTACAGTCACATCTCTGAGATCTCAAGCATTCTTCTGTACAGTCACATCTCTGAGATCTCAAGCATTCTTCTGTACAGTCACATCTCTGAGATCTCAAGCATTCTTACGTACAGCTACATCTCTAAGATCTCAAGCATTCTTACGTACAGCCACATCTCTGAGATCTCAAGCATTCTTCTTCTGTACAGCCAAATCTCTGAGATGTCAAGCATTCTTCTTCTGTACAGCCACATCTCTGAGATCTCAAGCATTCTTCTGTACAGCCACATCTCTGAGATCTCAAGCATTCTTCTGTACAGCCACATCTCTGAGATCTCAAGCATTCTTCTGTACAGCCACATCTCTGAGATCTCAAGCATTCTTTTGTACAGCCACATCTCTGAGATCTCAAGCATTCTTCTGTGCAGCCACATCTCTGAGATCTCAAGCATTCTTTTTCTGTACAGCTACATCTCTGAGATCTCAAGCATTCTTTTTCTGTACAGCTACATCTCTGAGATCTCAAGCATTCTTCTGTACAGCCACATCTCTGAGATCTCAAGCATTCTTTTTCTGTACAGCCACATCTCTGAGATCTCAAGCATTCTTCTGTACAGCCACATCTCTGAGATCTCAAGCATTCTTCTGTACAGCCACATCTCTGAGATCTCAAGCATTCTTCTGTACAGTCACATCTCTGAGATCTTAAGCATTCTTCTGTACAGCCACATCTCTGAGATCTCAAGCATTCTTCTTCTGTACAGCCACATCTCTGAGATCTCAAGCATTCTTCTTCTGTACAGCCACATCTCTGAGATCTCAAGCATTCTTTTTCTGTACAGCCACATCTCTGAGATCTCAAGCATTCTTCTGTACAGCCACATCTCTGAGATCTCAAGCATTCTTATGTAAGCCACATCTTCAGTGCATCAAGGATTATTCTGTACAGTGACAAGAAAAATGTGTATTTGTGTGTGTGTGTGTGTGTGTGTGTGTGTGCGCGCGCGCGCGCGTGTGTCGGTGGTAGAGACCGACAGAAAGAATGTAATATAAAATATGAGGGAGTTAAAGTAAGAGGTGGAGGAAAAAACAACAGAGGGAGAGTAAAAGAGATGATGGAGAGTGACAGAGACTAAGGGAAGAGAGAGGAAGAATGTAAGAGAGAGAGAGAGAGAGAGAGAGAGAGAGAGAGAGAGAGAGAGAGAGAGAGAGAGAGAGAGAGAGAGAGAGAGAGAGAGAGAGCCACATGGACAAAAATGAAAATACACTCAGACATTAAAATGCGTTTGCACTGTAAGTGCAGTTAATGCTTACGTGTTGAGAACTGCTATAGTTAAATGTCAACCCACTCTCCAGTATGATAATTATGTGTTGAGAGATGGGCTATCTCGGTTCTGGTGGCTTGTCGGAGTGAATAAAAAGGGCATCGTTGCTGTTATTATGTTGCAGTTGCTGTTGTTACCATTGTGTTGTTGCTGGTGTTATTACTCATCATCAAATGCCTTGCCGACTGGCGCGGGCGCTCATGCCTCTCCACAACTCGCCCTCTGCAACTGCGTGCATCAGTTCTTGTGTAGACGCCCCTTCATGCCGTGATAAAAGACTGTCAAGAATCTTCTCACTCTGTCTTCCTCTGTCGCTCGTTCCGCAGATCTTTCTAGTGTTCACAACACGTCCAGTTACCTTCCGATAACATGACCAAATAATGATAAATGTGATAATGTGGTGTCGGGCCTCGAACCTCATTTAAAACAACTGGGCTAACTTTTTTTATCTACTGTTCCAAAGAACGCTAAGTGCCTTCGACTGTAAAAACCACATTTTCGAGGCCTCCAGAAATGGTCTGGTTTGTGTATTAATTGTCCAGGATTCACAGCCGTATGTTAAAACTGGCTCTATATAGCCTGCGAGGATTTTGTCCCTGACCACCAAAGGCATGGATGTATTGCCTAAAATTGTGTGGATTCTATAAAATATAGTTTTGGCCTGTTTTGTTGTTGTTGTAAATCGCTGTTATACATCTGCGATCAGATGTTATCAGTGTGGGTAGATGTGTATTTGTATTAAACATTTAGATACTATTATTTTCATTCATATTATTATTTTTTTTATTATTATATTCTGCTAGTGGTGGTGCTGCTGCTGACTACTACCAACCTTCACCACCACCACCAGCACCAGCACAGTCTCTACTTTTATTACTACCACCACCACCAGTCTCTACTTTTATTACTACCACCACCACCAGTCTCTACTTTTATTACTACCACCACCACCAGTCTCTACTTTTATTACTACCACCACCACCAGTCTCTACTTTTATTACTACCATCACCACCAGTCTCTACTTTTATTACTACCACCACCACCAGTCTCTACTTTTATTACTACCACCACCACCAGTCTCTACTTTTATTACTACCATCACCACCAGTCTCTACTTTTATTACTACTATCACCACCAGTCTCTACTTTTATTACTACCATCACCACCAGTCTCTACTTTTATTACTACCACCACCACCAGTCTCTACTTTTATTACTACCATCACCACCAGTCTCTACTTTTATTACTACCACCACTACCAGTCTCTACTTTTATTACTACCATCACCACCAGTCTCTACTTTTATTACTACCACCACCACCAGTCTCTACTTTTATTACTACCACCACCACCAGTCTCTACTTTTATTACTACCACCACCACCAGTCTCTACTTTTATTACTACCAGTCTCTACACCCACCACCAGTCTCTACTTTTATTACTACCTCACCACCACTACTTTTATTACTACCACCACCACCAGTCTCTACTTTTATTACTACCATCACCACCAGTCTCTACTTTTATTACTACCACCACCACCACCAGTCTCTACTTTTATTACTACCACCACCACCAGTCTCTACTTTTATTACTACCACCACCACCAGTCTCTACAGTCTACCTCACCACCAGTCTCTACTTTTTATTACTACCATCACCACCAGTCTCTACTTTTATTACTACCACCACCACCAGTCTCTACTTTTATTACTACCATCACCACCAGTCTCTACTTTTATTACTACCATCACCACCAGTCTCTACTTTTATTACTACCACCACCACCAGTCTCTACTTTTATTACTACCACCACCACCAGTCTCTACTTTTATTACTACCACCACCACCAGTCTCTACTTTTATTACTACCACCACCACCAGTCTCTACTTTTATTACTACCACCACCACCAGTCTCTACTTTTATTACTACCATCACCACCAGTCTCTACTTTTATTACTACCATCACCACCAGTCTCTACTTTTATTACTACCACCACCACCAGTCTCTACTTTTATTACTACCACCACCACCAGTCTCTACTTTTTTATTACAGTCTCTACCATCACCACCAGTCTCTACTTTTATTACTACCATCACCACCAGTCTCTACTTTTATTACTACCATCACCACCAGTCTCTACTTTTTATTACTACTACATTACTCACACCACCAGTCTCTACTTTTATTACCTCACCACCATCACCACCAGTCTCTACTTTTTATTACTACCACCACCACCAGTCTCTACTTTTATTACTACCACCACCACCACCAGTCTCTACTTTTATTACTACCACCACCACCACCAGTCTCTACTTTTATTACTACCATCACCACCAGTCTCTACTTTTATTACTACCACCACCACCAGTCTCTACTTTTATTACTACCATCACCACCAGTCTCTACTTTTATTACTACCATCACCACCAGTCTCTACTTTTATTACTACCACCACCACCAGTCTCTACTTTTATTACTACCACCACCACCAGTCTCTACTTTTATTACTACCATCACCACCAGTCTCTACTTTTATTACTACCACCACCACCAGTCTCTACTTTTATTACTACCACCACCACCAGTCTCTACTTTTATTACTACCACCACCACCACCAGTCTCTACTTTTATTACTACCACCACCACCACCAGTCTCTACTTTTATTACTACCATCACCACCAGTCTCTACTTTTATTACTACCATCACCACCAGTCTCTACTTTTTTACTTACTACCTCTCACCATACCCACCAGTCTCTACTTTTATTACTACTATCACCACCACCAGTCTCTACTTTTATTACTACCACCACCACCAGTCTCTATTTTTATTACTACCATCACCACCAGTCTCTACTTTTATTACTACCATCACCACCAGTCTCTACTTTTATTACTACCACCACCACCAGTCTCTACTTTTATTACTACCATCACCACCAGTCTCTACTTTTATTACTACCACCACCACCAGTCTCTACTTTTATTACTACCATCACCACCAGTCTCTACTTTTATTACTACCATCACCACCAGTCTCTACTTTTATTACTACCATCATCACCAGTCTCTACTTTTATTACTACTATCACCACCACCAGTCTCTACTTTTATTACTACCACCACCACCAGTCTCTATTTTTATTACTACCACCACCACCAGTCTCTACTTTTATTACTACCATCACCACCAGTCTCTACTTTTATTACTACCACCACCACCATTCTCTACTTTTATTACTACCATCACCACCAGTCTCTACTTTTATTACTACCACCACCACCAGTCTCTACTTTTATTACTACCATCACCACCAGTCTCTACTTTTATTACTACCATCACCACCAGTCTCTACTTTTATTACTACCACCACTACCAGTATCTACTTTTATTACTACCATCACCACTGCTAGGATCTCTGCTGTGTAAGTAAAATAAAAAGTAAAGGTCCCTTTTTCAGGCCCTTAGGCGTATAGGGCTAGACCTATATTTTATAGACCAATCGGCACAAGATGGGTGATGTGGTCAGCATCACACCGGCCGCCTTTCCTCCCGGGGCCTGGACCCAGTACCCACTCAAGGCTGGGTCTACCTGGGAGCCAAAATCATTTTTGAAGAAAAAAAAAGTCAGGCCGCGCCAGGGAGCGAACCCACGACTTTCCAGTCCGCGGCTAGTGTCTAGCCGCTCCGCCACGGCGACTCCCCTTCGCTGTGTTGTTAGAACATAACTTACCAGTGCTCTGTTTGTTTTCTTACGAACACACTCCTTCCGCAGCGACATCCTTCAGCAGAGAGGCAAGACATTCCAGACGGTTGCTGCTAACCAGGACGGCATTGGAGAGTTGCTGGGCGGTCATCAGGCTAATGAAAATAACAATTCAGGTAAAAATTCATTTATTGTTTATTTCCGCCTGTTTGTCAGACTGCTGATGGAGTTTATCTAGGGCAGTGGTCTTCAGCCTTATTTCAGGCGGTGCCACTTTGAGTATATGGTAAGACCCTCTTACTCCCTTGAGTATATGGCAAGACCCCCTTACCCCCTTGAGTATATGGCAAGACCCCCTTGAGTATATGGCAAGACCCCCTTGAGTATATGGCAAGACCCCCTTACCCCCTTGAGTATATGGCAAGACCCCCTTACCCCCTTGAGTATATGGCAAGACCCCACCCCCTTTTGTATGTGGCAAGGTTCCCCCTATATCCTTGAAAATGAAAATAACAATTCAGGTAAAAATTCATTTATTGTTTATTTCCGCCTGTTTGTCAGACTGCTGATGGAGTTTATCTAGGGCAGTGGTCTTCAGCCTTATTTCAGGCGGTGCCACTTTGAGTATATGGTAAGACCCTCTTACTCCCTTGAGTATATGGCAAGACCCCCTTACCCCCTTGAGTATATGGCAAGACCCCCTTGAGTATATGGCAAGACCCCCTTACCCCCTTGAGTATATGGCAAGACCCCCTTACCCCCTTCAGTATATGGCAAGACCCCCTTGAGTATATGGCAAGACCCCCTTACCCCCTTGAGTATATGGCAAGACCCCACCCCCTTTTGTATGTGGCAAGGTTCCCCCTATATCCTTGACTTTTTTTTTTTTTAAATAGTTGTAAAAAAATGTTTTTTATCGTCATCATCATGTGCCCTGCCAACTGGCTTAGGCGCTCATGCATCTCCGCAGATCACGATCCCTGGTTGCCTGGAACAGCTCTCGTGATCATATCCCTCCATGCCATCGTTTCAGCTCATCCAGCATCATCTCTCTTGGTCTGCCTTTACCCCTCTTTTCACTGATCTCTCCAGTTGTCATTTTATTTATAATAAAACAATTTTTCTTAAAATATTAGTGTAACAGATTATTACAAATATAAATGAACTCATAAAAAAAAATTGCGTGACGCCCACCTCCTCTTTGGAACTTAATCACACACAATTGGGGGGGGGGGGACCCCATAGGTTGCAAACCACTGAACTAGAGGGGAAGTAGTGGCTGAATGTTTCTTAAAAGATGTGCTGTTAATTAATTCTCATCCCTGGGAGGAGTTTGAGTAAAGGATCAGGTAATCAGGAAATGGATTGGAGAGGTGCACTTGATGGAGCTGCAGGGAGGGGAAAAGGGGGGGGGGGGGGGGGGCAATGAGAAGACACAATGGGGCATGTTGATTGTTGTATGGAAGAAGGGAGGAGGGAAAGATTGAGGGATGTGCTGATTTGGAAAAACAGACCAATAGAGATGGGAGAAATTGGAGGAATCGATGGGTTGATTGCTGTAGGTGGGGGGGGGGGGGGGGGGGGGTGGCCTGTTCTGTGCATGGTTTGTGTGTGTTGTTCAATGTGCAGTGTGAATATGTGGTTTGTGTAATATAGTGCCTGATGTGCCTGTGTGAGTCTTAGATAGGTGTTACTTCAACTGGCTGTCATACAAAGCTGTTACTTTAACTGAAAGATGTTTAGGTAGGTTTAGGTTATTAAAATAATAAAGTATTGAGATGAGATGGTTCAACTATTAATTGGTGCCGACTGAGTTGATATAGTAACTGGATTGGGCAAAACGTGGTAAGAAAGGTATATAAATAGAAATCAGCAAATTTTTTGTATACAAGGGTTAATTTCCTCTCTCCCCCCTCTCTCCCTCCCCCTCCTCTCTCCTCTCTCTCTCTCTCTCTCTCTCTCTCTCTCTCTCTCTCTCTCTCTCTCTCTCTCTCTCTCTCTCTCTCTCTCTCTCTCTCTCTCTCTCTCTCTCTCTCTCTCTCTCTCTCTCTGTGGGGGGAGGGGCGGGAGTGTTCAGTGGTCTATATGTGTCGAGACTAAGGTCAAAGTTGAGAGGATCTACTTCATTGTACCAGCTTTGATCCCACATGGCTCGGTCTGTCTCCGCAGAATGGCATGCCCCTCCTGAGAGCATCACACATCTCATAAACTCCATAGCTCTGGCAATTATCCGGCAACTATCCCAACAGATCTTCTTCAAGATTATACCTCTAGACTAGTAGTCTTGTTGCAGAACCTGTGTGTTGCGTGCACATCCGTTTTATCATATCTGCGTGAAGACTGTTGGTTCCTTGCCTCTCTGGCAAATGCAGTGCGACTTCAGAGGATGCACCCTAGTCGACTCTTATGACATGCTTGTTGGGGAGGCAGTGGGTCTATTCTTGTATTCCCCACAAGAGGCCTCAGAGCCCTCATAGGGAAAGCCCAGGATAAAAACCAGGACATATCCTGGAAGTTACAGGCACTCTGATCATGTTGGGCATCCATGAAATGTCAGTAGGTCTGTAACACTCTAGGCCTAGCATCATATTCTAGATTCAGATAGTGAAAGGAAAAGGTTAAAAGGTTCCTCCTTTACTTAAAAGGGGAGTCACCATGGTGTAGTGGCTAGATGCTTGCCTGTGGATTGGAAGGTCGTGGCTTCGGGGCCTGACCGAGCCTGACTTTGAAAAAAAAAAAAAAGGACCTTGATTCTAAGGTCGACCCAGCCTTGAGTGAGTACCAGGTACAGTCCTGGGCAGTAAAGGTGGCCAGCATGATGCAGACCACCTCACTCACCAAGTGCCGATTGGTTCTATAAAATATAGATCTAGCCCTATATACCCAGTAAGCCTGAAGACATGGAAAAAGGTCTTTTACTTACTTACTTTTTTTTAATAAGACAACTTGTTGCTGACAAATTTGTCTTGGAATATTTTCAGTGTTACTTCTTCCAGTTCCTGAAAGAGGTTCACAGAAATGCATTGGTCTAGTTGTGGTGAGTCGTGGTTCATTCTACGTCTGACTGGTTGGGCCAGTTTGGGTCTGGTGTGTGGTCATAAGTTTATTGGTTTCTTGCTGAGAGATGAAGTGACTAGGAGAAAGAAGTGGGGTTAACTGAGGTGGCTGGGAGAAAGAAGTGGGGTTACCTGAGGTGGCTAGGAGAAAGAAGTGGGGTTACCTGAGGTGGCTGGGAGAAAGAAGTGGGGTTACCTGAGGTGGCTAGGAGAAAGAAGTGGGGTTACCTGAGGTGGCTAGGAGAAAGAAGTGGGGTTACCTGAGGTGGCTAGCAGAAAGAAGTGGGGTTACCTGAGGTGGCTAGGAGAAAGAAGTGGGGTTACCTGAGGTGGCTGGGAGAAAGAAGTGGGTTTACCTGAGGTGCTGGGAGAAAGAAGTGGGGTTACCTGAGGTGGCTGGGAGAAAGAAGTGGGTTACCTGAGGTGGCTGGGAGAAAGAAGTGGGGTTAACTGAGGTGGCTGAGAATAAAATGGTGTTAACTGAAGTGGTTTCCATTAAAGTCAAAGTGCATCTTCATGAGAAGTGAGGAACTAACAGTCTGCATAGAAATAAGGTACATCTGTCAAATTCTGCAACAGTATTAAAGTCTAGAAGTGGACGAACAGCTTGAACTTTCCACCAGGGGTTTACAATGGTGAATATTAAGAAGAAGAAGGATAAGACTAAAGTGAAAAAGAAGGATAAGACTAGGGTATCTGAGAATGAAATGGGGTTAACTGGGGTGGATGGGAGAATGAAGTGGGGTTAACTGGTGTGGATGGAAGAATAAAATGAGGTTAACTAGGGTGGATGGGAGAATGAAATGGGGTTAACTGGTGTGGATGGAAGAATAAAATGAGGTTAGTTAGGGTGGATGGGAGAATGAAATGGGGTTAGCTGGGGTGTATGGAAGAATGAACTGGGGTGGATGGGAGAATGAAATGGGGTTAACTGGGGTGGATGGAAGAATGAAATGGGGTTAGCTGGGATGGATGGGAGAATGAAGTGGGGTTAACTGGGGTGGATGGAAGAATAAAATGAGGTTAACTAGGGAGGATGGGAAAATGAAATGGGGTTAGCTGGGTGTCACATATCACTCCTGTCGCGTGCCTAATGTAAGGATTTCTCCTTCAGAACCAGCAGCACTCAGAGATAATTTTGTTGAGTCGTTTGGCTCGTATTGGTCTAAGGGATTCCCCGTGGCCAATATACGATCAACTTATCTCTGGAGTAGGGCAACTCAAGTATTGGCACTACAAAATATGTCAATATATATATATATATATATATTTCTAGGCACACTTGGCTGGACACCCCCACTACTTACTAAAGAAAGCCCCCAGGTTATGATAGTTCATTATCATAACCATGTTAACACATATAAAGAAGATACACATACATACACACTGCGAAACACTTAAAAACGGTGAAATAGAGACACCTAAGTCAGCCATGAAAATGAATGTATATAATCAATATAAATTAGATATATAAAAGTGAGACATTTTCCCGATCTCAGGATATCATGTCCAAATCACTAGGATCTACACAGACAGAAGGCCTTGGAGATGACATCTTTTCATCACTGGGCACAGGAAGCTGTGAGGAACACAACATCATGCGAAGCATTAGACTTATCTTCTCTTATCTCTGTCTATGATGCCTCCCTCAGCTCCGGATGATTTGACTGTCTTTGACTCTGGGAATTCTGCTCCACTGGATCAAGTAGCAAGAGTACTTCACTGTACAGCAACTGTACTGGTATCTAGCATGTCTATATCACCAGTAAGGACACACAATGTCTTAGAGCCACATTACTCTGGCACTGGTAGCTGTTTGAGGCACAATCTCCCCCATTTTTGGAGATGTCAGGAACCTTCACAGGTGTTAGCTGGTGGGTAACAAGTTGGTTCTGGTGGTTGGATTGGTGGGTGGATGTTGTTGAGACTGTGAATCTTCTGCCAGCTCTTCAGAAAATATACATCCTGTCAAGAAAATAACTCAACATTAGTCATCATCAAGAGGGTAACATCTTGACAGGAAAGACAGAGCAAGCATAGTCATCAACTCCCATCTGCTGACTCCTCCCTGCTCTCCTGTTTCATTCCTCAGATTGTCTCTCCAGACCAAAAGACATAAGTCTCCTATATTTATCTGTCTGTTTAGTGCAAGAGAAGGCAAGTCAGATATACAGTGGAGATAGATAAAGTGGTCTAACACATATATCACTCTCCCTATCCCCCTCACTCTGCACACAAACACCAATATTTACTGTCAGTACCTGCATTCACTAGTTTTCCCAACCGCCCCAGCACTCATTGATCTGGGTCAAGCCCACACATACTTTGATTAACACAGCCCTGACCCAATTCTGTCCCCATCTCGTATGTACAGATTCTGTAAGTAGTTTAAAACGTACACAATTGTAAGGGCATTAAATGTTTATCAGTATGGGTGGTTTATTGAGGGCATAAGCTATTTAGTCTGTACAGTGGAAGATCTACGTTCGAATCCGCTACTCTAGCGATCAAGAATGGTAGAACTAAGTGAGATCACACAGCCGATATGGATTTCTCTACAGCAGTGACTACTTTACAGACAACATTCTAGGTACTCGTAAACTATAATTAACTTACCCAAGCATATGTAAAAACTGAGACATTTCCAGATTGCCTTGAAAATTGACAGTATACAGGCACAGATTAACACATCTGGAGGCTTGAGAAGCTGGCAAGGAGAATGGCGTCAGCTAGACATTTCAGGCGTTGGTACAAAAGAAGTTCCTTGTATACTGGGGCAAGGAGTAAATCGGTTTCCAAGAAACCTCAATTAACTCCCTAAATATATCCCCAAGAGATATACATTTAAAAGTGGAGTTTAGTTAAAGTACCCAGAAAAGGCAGACATAATAATGTTGTCCAATACAGGCCTATATATATAGATATAAGGGACTATATATTTCTGGGCGAGTCCAAGTTTGAATTTTGTGCAGATTACAGGTAAGACAGGTTATCAGCCTTATAAACCGATGTGTAATGACTATCATTTCACGACACTGGGGTGTATGGAAGAATGAACTGGGGTGGATGGGAGAATGAAATGGGGTTAACTGGGGTGGATGGAAGAATGAAATGGGGTTAGCTGGGATGGATGGGAGAATGAAGTGGGGTTAACTGGGGTGGATGGAAGAATAAAATGAGGTTAACTAGGGAGGATGGGAAAATGAAATGGGGTTAGCTGGGGTGGATGGGAGAATGAAATGGGGTTAGCTGGGGTGGATGGGAGAATGAAATGGGGTTTACTGGGGTGGATGGGAGAATGAAATGGGGTTAGCTGCGGTGGATGGGAGAATGTAATGAGGTTAACCGGGGTGAATGGAAGAATGAAATGGCGTTAACTGGAGTGGTTGGGAGAATGAAATGGAGTTTACTGGGGAGGATGGGAGAATGAAATGAGGTTTCCTGGGGAGGATGGGAGAATGAAATGGGGTTAACTGGGTGAATGGGAGAATGTAATGGGGTTAACTGAGGTAGCTGAAAGAATGAAGTGGGATTAACTGAGATAGCTGAAAGAATGAAGTGGGGTTAACTGATTACAATACATACAAAGTAATTACAGTTGCATTTTTAGAAATGGATTGCTTTACACCCGGAGAATGCATTCCTTTTATGCCCACTCTGTTTTGGTTTCTTGATTACTCACTTTATATATCTTTTTGTATTTCTTAAAAAAAAAAAAAAAACTTCCTAAACAATGTTAGTTACCTGTGTAAAACTATGTTTAAAAAGAGAAAAAAAAAAAAAAAAAAGGTTTCTTCTGCAATTCCCTGGCCCATTTTTGTAAGCATTAGTGGGATGAAAGGGTTAACCAATGTGGAAGTACCAGCAATTTGTATTTTTGCATTATTTAATATTTTATTTCTCAAAGTTGAAATATGAATCACATTTAGTGTTCTCCTTTGATTTCTTCTTTTCCATTATGTGTGTTTTGGGAATAGTTTGAAACATCATGAACATTCTAGTACAATGGGTGATAACATGTCTTATTAAAGAAATAGGATCAGAATGATAAAGTGGACATTGCAAGATAAGTCTTTAAAAGTATGAGACATGCCATGGAAGTCAGAGTAATTCCCCGTCCACCTCACAGTGGTAGATGAGGGACAAGGCATAGAGTGGCAAATCGATGCAGGGGGATGAGTGTTTACTGGGATAAGTAAACATCCTCTGGGATAAGTAAACAGATGTTAGGATAAGCAGACGCCCACTGGGATAAGTAAACAGATGTTAGGATAAGCAAACATCCACTGGGATAAGTAAACAGATATTAGGATAAGTAAACATTCACTGAGATGAGTAAACAGATGTTAGGATAGGCAAACATCCACTGGGATAAGTAAACAGATGTTAGGATAAGCAAACATCCACTGTAATAAGTAAGCATGCACTGTGGAAACTAAACATCCACTATGATAAGTAAACATCTACTGGGTTAAGTAAACATCCACTGGGATAAGTAAACATTAACTGGGATAAGTAAACATCTGTTCGGATAAGCAAACATTAACTGGGATGCGTAAACATTTGTTAGGATAAGCAAACATCTGATAGGATAAGCAAACATCCACTGTGATCAGTAAGCATCCACTGGGATAAGTAAACATCCACTAAGATAACTAAACATCCACTGGGATAAGCAAACATTAACTGGGATAAGCAAACATCTGTTAGGATAAGCAAACATCTGTTAGGATAAGCAAACATCCACTATGATAAGTAAGCATCCACTGTGGAAAGTAAACATCCCCTGGGACAAGAAGTAAACAGCTCTGCATTTGAATGATGCAGTAAGCACTCAGCCCCCCCCCCCAATCCCCCCTCCTTTCCTCTCCCCCCCCCCCCACCACACACACACACTCATTATAAAATTGACTGAAGACTAATGAACCAAGCTACACCTGCTGATTAAAAAAAATTATGTTTTTTTGGGTAAACTGTTCTCTCTCTCTCTCTTGTTGTACCCCACCAGGACATTACACAAGCGATAAACACCCGGTGATACAAAGTGCCAACATGCGGATGAGGATCACCCGGTGGAGAGGTCCCATAAACCCCTTTCAGCTGTTAGGCCATATTTATGACCCAGCTATATTCAGGGTCCCCCGGCAAAAGCCAGGCTGGGGCTTCAAATAACAGAAAATTGCATCCCACATGGGGACGACTTGTTTCTATTGTTTGTCTTTTGTAGGTGGTGCTACAAGCGGGCTCTGCATCAAATGTCCATCCAAATAAAGTGGAACTCTGCTTGAAACAGGTACATTTTGCTTTAGATTTCTTGAAACAAGTAAATTGTGCTTTAGATTGCCTTAAACAGGTAAATTTTGCTTTAGATTGCCTGAAACAAGTACATTTTGCTTTATATTGCTTGAAACTGGTAAATTTTGCTTTAGATTGCTTGAAACAGGTGAATTTTACTTTATTTTGGTCATATTCCTTTTACTGGAAACCTGGACAGTGAAACTGAAAAATCGGATTGAATACCTGGAGATTTTGATATAAAAAAAGAAATGGCATTATTTCATGCAGAAATAAAAACTGTCAAAAAAACAGAGGTTGTGAAGAGACTGAAAATAAAACGAGTATTACTGAATGAATGAAAAAAAGAAAGATTTAAAGAAACTAAAATATTTTGGCCACATTACTTTGAAAAACGAGCTATAAAATATAGGTCTTTCCTTATATGCCCAATGTGCCCGAAGACGTGGAAAACAACCTTTACTTTACTGTACTTACTGCTTTTAGAAATGATACTGGAGAGAAGAGTCGAAGGCTTGAGAGCAAGAGGTAGGCAATGATACAAGTGGGAGAACAACATCAAGTGATAGATAAAAATGCAGTCTGAGAAAGAGTATTACCAAGACAAGAGACAGAATGCGTATGAGATCCATTGCAACCAAACATCACTGTGGAGAGAACACCTGCTTGATTGATTGATTGATCCCTGACACATCACACAACCAGTGCAGTTGGACTGTGCAAATACAGAACTAGCACTCTATGACCAAGGTGTGAAAACAGCTTCTTAACTTACATACTTCTCTTACACTGGTGTCCAGTTGACTCTCTGCATTTCTGTACCTATTTCTCTGTCTGTCTGTCTGTCTGTCTCTGTCTGTCTGTCTGTCTGTCTGTCTGTCTGTCTGTCTGTCTGTCTGTCTGTCTGTCTGTCTGTCTGTCTGTCTGTCTGTCTGTCTGTCTGTCTCTTTCTCTCTCTCTCTGTTTCTCTCCCCCCACACCTAATTTCTATATACTTATTTTGTTTAATCCTGAATTGACCTAATGTGTGTTTGAGATTGGAATATAGAATTTGCCTCATGACTGTTGCAGATTGGAATCAAGAATTAACCTAATTAATGGCTGTTCTGGGTTTGGAATCCAGAATTTACCAATTGATTGTTGGAGGTTGGAATCCAGAAACGAGGTGTCATAGCTTGCAGTTTACTACTGATAACTCAGTAACAGCTGAATGTTTGAATCCAACATTGACTCAATAACTACTGGAGCTTGGAATTCAGAATTAACCTAATGATTTCTGGTTTACACCCCCCCCCCCTTTCCCCACCAATCATCCCCATGTTAGTTCACTATTTTTGTAGTCTGCACTTATTTCTACAGTGATATCATTTGAATTCTATCCAGATCTCACTTACCTATGAGCTGGTCAGAGTCAACCACAACAAAAACAGTGAGCCTGATCTTTCCAACGTCCTGTCTGTCATACAACTGTGTGGTAAGTTGTCCAGTCCTGCGTCTTATACAGCTGTGTGGTTGTTTGTCCAGTCCTGTCTCTCATACAGCTGTGTGGTTGTTTGTCCAGTCCTGTCTCTCATACAGCTGTGTGGTTGTTTGTCCAGTCCTGTCTCTCATACAGCTGTGTGGTTGTTTGTCCAGTCCTGTCTCTCATACAGCTGTGTGGTAAGTTGTCCAGTCCTGTGTCTTATACAGCTGTGTGGTTGTTTGTCCAGTCCTGTCTCTCATACAGCTGTGTGGTTGTTTGTCCAGTCCTGTCTCTCATACAGCTGTGTGGTAAGTTGTCCAGTCCTGTGTCTTATACAGCTGTGTAGTAGGTTGTCCAGTCTTGTATCATTTACAGCTGTGTGGTAAGTTGTCCAGTCCTGTGTCTTATACAGCTGTGTGGTTGTTTGTCCAGTCCTGTCTCTCATACAGCTGTGTGGTTGTTTGTCCAGTCCTGTCTCTCATACAGCTGTGTGGTTGTTTGTCCAGTCCTGTCTCTCATACAGCTGTGTGGTTGTTTGTCCAGTCCTTTCTCTCATACAGCTGTGTGGTAAGTTGTCCAGTCCTGTGTCTTATACAGCTGTGTAGTAGGTTGTCCAGTCTTGTATCATTTACAGCTGTGTGGTAAGTTGTCCAGTCCTGTCTGTCATACAGCTGTGTGGTTGTTTGTCCAGTCCTGTCTCTCATACAGCTGTGTGGTTGTTTGTCCAGTCCTGTCTGTCATACAGCTGTGTGGTAGGTTGTCCAGTCCTGTCTGTCATACAGCTGTGTTGTAGGTTGTCCAGTCCTGTCTCTCATACAGCTGTGTGGTGGGTTGTCCAATGCTTTCTCTCATACAGCTGTGTGGTAGGTTGTCCAATCCTGTCTCTCATACAGCTGTGTGGTAAGTTGTCCAGTCCTGTCTGTCATACAGCTGTGTGGTAGGTTGTCCAGTCCTGTCTGTAATACAGCTGTGTGGTAGGTTGTTCAGTCCTGTCTCATACAGCTGTGTGGTAGGTTGTCCAATCCTGTCTCTCATACAGCTGTGTGGTAGGTTGTCCAATCCTGTCTCTCATACAGCTGTGTGGTAGGTTGTCCAATCCTGTCTCTCATACAGCTTTGTGTTAAGTTGTACAGTCCTGTCTCTCATACAGCTGTACGGTAAGTTGTTCAGTCCTGTCTCTCATACAGCTATGTGGTAAGTTGTCCAGTCTTGGGCCCGGCTGCATGTCCCAGTCGGAAAATCCATGTGTTCCCCCTTTTTTGGCATACGGACGCTTGGTATCCACTCATGTACAGTTATCTATTTTGAACTTTTAGCAGTATAGAGAAAGTTTCTATAAAATATACAGTTCAGAGATTTTATCCCAGTAGCTGGGTACCCATGCTTTAGTAATACTTCCCGCATGTCCCACACAGTAAATCCTTATGGTTAGTTGCGTATCCTTTACAGGACATTGCAGGCAAATTTACGTCCAGTAGTTTGCCATAAATCCTTATGAGTCCCTGTAATATTTATTTGCTGGTGCTTGGTATCCACTCATTCCACAGTTGTCTATTTTGAACCTTCCACATTACTGCTGGGGCGGAGCCACAGCGGTGTAGCGGCTAGATGCTCACCTGCAGATATGAAGATTGTAGGTTCAGGTCCCGACGAAGCCAGACTTTTTTTTTCAAAACTGCCTTGGCTCCCCGGTCTACCCAGCCTTAAATGGTACCTGGAACAGTCCTTGAAAGTAAAGGTGGCCAGTGTGATGTTGGCCTCATCACCACCAAGTCTATCAAATATAGATCTAGCCCTATATGCCTAGTACGCCTGAATGCATGGAAAAAGGGGTCCTTTACTTTTACAGTACTGACAGAAAATGTTGCTGTAAAATATACAATTCAGAGAACTCATCCCAGGAGTTGTGTACCGATGCTCTAGTAACACCTCCAGTTTTACAAAGATACCTCATGTGTGAATTGACTAATTTAACATTGACAGCTCTGTTTAATCTCTTTGACAGGAGAGTTGAACGATCAAGATGCTGCCAAACTTGAAGTCAAGGTTGTTCGATATGTAAGTTTGGTCTCTTTCTTAATTTATAGTCAAGTACAGTTTGAGTTGATTTGATTCAGGAACTGACATCACAGCACTCAGGGCATTCCCATAAGCGCTCTGTCCCTATCTTCAGCAGCCAGCCCAGAGTTTCATTACCAAATGGTGCCAGTAGTGATGGGAAAGACTGGTGACCTGATGCATATTCCAGAGATCTGGTATTTACGGGAGCCTAGCTACCAACACAAACGGACAACACTAACAAATGACGGACAGAATCATTGTGAGGTTCCACCTAAAATTTCACACACATCTCCATGACTTCATTAACCCGTTCTTATTGCAGGAAGACAACTATAAGACCACTATGGTCACACGCGGAATATTTTCACATTTCGGGTCTATCCTAACCCAAAAAAAATATTTTCAGTACTTTTTGGCAAAGTAAAATACTTGAAATTTTAAAACCATAAATAGTGGTCCAAAAGACGTTATGTTGAGAAGCTCTCTCTCCTAAAAACACGCCTGGCCAAATCAGAAGTAGCTGAAACCAAGGCAGAAACATCAGAAATGAAAGGGCAAGAAGAACACAGCTGACAACAGGATAGGGAATGAGCGGTCTGACATGGAAGAAAGAAGCATTAAGCCCAGAGACGGCGCAAATACCAGAACATTATCCATGAAAGAAGCGCAAATAAACAAGACCACAAATATAGCCGTAGACTGTTGGCAGCTTTGGCTAGCTAGCAGCAGGTTGAAGAAGGTGGTTGAGTATTTGATTGTTTTTGAAAGGAATTGGAAATTGGAACATCCACATAGCACTGGCGACCAGGTCACCCATTGGCTCGCTGTTGATGACTTCCTGGCTGGTTGGGATAGTATTTGGGTCAGTCTCTTTTGATCGTATCAACACTGCAAGAGTTTTTCTCAGAGCTACTTAGTGGCGAGCAGTGTTAAGCCATTTATATGGCTCACATAACCCAGTCACAATTATAACCTCGAGCTTCCCCTTCGGGGATGCTGGTTGAACGTGACGATTTTTAATGGGTTTTTTTTTTTGGGCAAAGCTACTATCGCAAGTACTATTCTCATAGCACAGACGCATTCTTCTTGTCAGCACGGACTAACACTACCCAACATTTTATGAAAGCACTTAACTGGCAGACAGCAAGTTTCTTCCTACCTACTGAAACACAAATGCTTAACTTGTACTGTCTCCTTGCAGCTCCAAGAACACACGAATTCAGAGAGTGGCTTTCTTCTGCTGGTGGTTCCAGAGACACAGATGCTGTATTGTCAGGTAAGTTGAAGGGATCAAATCAAATGGTTTGGCCATGTAACCAGAATTGGCATCAGACAGGGCACCACAGAGAGCAATGCTGTTCAGATACAGCGGTAACAGAGCCAGAGGTCGACCACGCAGACGATGGACTTCAGAAATATCTGAGACACTGAAAAGTTCTATATACGAAGCGAACAGAAGGGCCCGTACCAAGATCTCTTCCTGTCCTGGCACCACGAGGCATTCCAGGAGTAGAGAGAAGAAGTTTAAGGAAAGTGCTGTAGAGGGCAGCTGTTGCTTAGATGGGAGCTGTTGCTGTAGATGGCAGCTGTTGCTGTAGATGGCAGCTGTAATTCTGTTGCAGGTGTCTAACCAGAACCTCAGTCATTGGGACTAAACATATAAGTAAGTCCACACAAGTTGGAAAATGCTCAAGAATCAGATTGATTTATCTTCCCCCCCCCCCCTTTTTTTTTGGGTGCTTTTTTGGCCAAAAAGTGGGTTATGAAACTGTTGAAATTCCTGAAAATAATATTTGATTTTTTTTTTAAACACACATCACTAATAATCCCCCCCCCCCCCCCCCCCCCTCGCCGGCAAAATAAATTACATTTACATTGTTTAAAAACAAAAAAATGTGAAATATATACAAAGAGTAATCAGTAAACATGAACAGAGTAAAGCATAACATTGAATGCATTTCCTGAGGCCTAAAAAACGTATGTATCAGGTGACTCATATCTTGACAGTGTGACCCCCATCACTGGGGGGGGGGGGGGGGGGGGGGAATGTGACATCAGCATGGCTTGAAAAACATTGTTCACAAAACCTGTTCATCTGGTAATTTGTTGCTTGTTTATTTCAGGCTATCGGAAATACTGTTTTACAAGAAGAGATCCGATTTGCAGTAAGTAGAACCCATTGCCATATGTTGCTAATGTTTAATGGTTTGTATGAATACAATTTATCGTCCCTGTACGGGTTTCCAGGCCACATTTTGGTTTGAAAAAGAATGCCACACTAACAAGCATGTCATAAAAGGCAGCTAGTTATAAGTTTGTTGAAATTATATGTGTTGGGCCAAAAGGCGCAGATATCTCAGGTTAGCTGTAAACCACAACACAATGTGACTTTTAAGCAGGAACGCAGAAGCTGAAGATGAAAAGAAGAAATTCCTTATATCATTATCAGCTGAGCCCAGTTTAAAAGCATAACATGGATTGTCTACCCACAACATGTTGTATCCAGGACAGGATGCAGGCTTAGATAGCAACTGTTGTTGGTAGATGGTAGCTGTCGCTGTAGATAGTAGCTGTCGCTGTAGATGGTAGCTGTTGCTGTAGATGGTAGCTGTCGCTGTAGATGGTAGCTGTCACTGTAGATGGCAGCTGTCGCTGTAGATGGTAGCTGTGGCTGTAGAAGGTAGCTGTCGCTGTAGATTGTAGCTGTCGCTGTAGATGGTAGCTGTCACTGTAGATGGCAGCTGTTGCTGTAGATGGTAGCTGTCGCTGTAGATGGTAGCTGTCGCTGTAGATGGCAGCTAGCGCTGTAGATGGTAGCTGTTGCTGTAGATGGTAGCTGTTGCTGTAGATGGCAGCTGTTGCTGTAGAAGGTAGCTGTCACTGTAGATGGCAGCTGTCGCTGTAGATGGTAGCTGTCGCTGTAGATGGTAGCTGTTGCTGTAGATGGTAGCTGTCACTGTAGATGGCAGCTGTTGCTGTAGATGGTAGCTGTCGCTGTAGATGGTAGCTGTAGATGGCAGCTGTCGCTGTAGATGGCAGCTGTTGCTGTAGATGGTAGCTAGCGCTGTAGATGGTAGCTGTCGCTGTAGATGGTAGCTGTCACTGTAGATGGCAGCTGTTGCTGTAGATGGTAGCTGTCGCTGTAGATGGTAGCTGTAGATGGCAGCTGTCGCTGTAGATGGCAGCTGTTGCTGTAGATGGCAGCTGTTGCTGTAGATGGTAGCTGTCGCTGTAGATGGTAGCTGTCGCTGTAGATGGTAGCTGTCGCTGTAGATAGCAGCTGTCGTTGTAGATGGCAGCTGTGGCTACTCTGGGCAGCTGTCCACTTCATGACGAGAAAGATGTAAGGAAAGCTCTCTGGGTAACACAGCAGCTAATCCTCACACACACAGGACTGCTGGTATAGCCATTACTGACTGACTTAGTTCTTCTGCCTTTGAGTGTAGAGGTACCCATAGTTGGTGACCTGATTATAACATCTTGGGAGGTTGAACGAGGTATGATTATGATTTTTAATCTCAGGGTGGTCGTACCATCAGATAGCAACCTGAAGAAAAAAAAAGGGGGGACACATGATGGAGGAAAACGCTATTGTGGATCAAGTAAATTGTGCAGCATAATAATGAATGTACATGTCTGAATCGTTTATGAATACTTTGTAAAATATTATGATTTCAGTAACCTTTTCTTGTTTGAATTGCAGGGCCCATCCAGTTGTTTCTGGCATGCACTTGAAAACAAACAACCTATGACTCTGGCAGATATTCCACCCGTAAGTCCCAGCATATTTGTTTGAATTGTTTTATGTCTCAGGTTATGTCTTGTATCTCAAGTTATGTCTTGTATCTCAGGTTATGTCTTGTATCTCAGGTTATGTCTTGTATCTCAGGTTATGTCTTGTATCTCAGGTTATGTCTTGTATCTCAGGTTATGTCTTGTATCTCAGGTTATGTCTTGTATCTCAGGTTATGTCTTGTATCTCAGGTTATGTCTTGTATCTCAGGTTATGTCTTGTATCTCAGGTTATGTCTTGTATCTCAGGTTATGTCTTGTATCAGCAGCTGCATCAATATGGTCAAGAAGATCAAAGCTGGGTACATGCAAAAATGGCATCAATCTGTTTTGGAAAACAAAGAATACCGCTGCCCTTTTCACTAGCATGTCGTAAAATGTGACTGATAAGGAGTGTTTCCTTTGATGTCATCCGCCTGAGAGGTGGAGAATCCACAGTCAGTTTTTCACAAGTAACTCGGGGACGCGTTAGCACAGTCAATAGGAGACTCGCTTTCAAATGCAGCTGCTACTCGCTGCAGCCCATGGCCGGTGTTAAAACCGGATGGTTCCCGGGGTTCACCCAGCCTCTAAGAAATGGGTACCAGAGTTAACTCTCTGGGGTAAATGAAGGAAATTTGCTATAGCTACAGAGTTTTGTGCAGACGGTGACACAGGCGGACAGGCTCTTATCAGCTGTCTGTACTGGCGGCAGAGCACTTATGGTTTATAACAGTTTGCAATGACGCTAGTTCACATCTCCCGACTTTACCTCTTTTTTTTTTTTTTTAACCTTTTCAAGTGATTCTCACTTCCTGAACTTGTTATTCACATTATTTTATGTTCCACGCAATCATGTCTAAGATGTTTGTAGATTTGCACAGACCCTTCACACATACACACTATGTGGCACATTAATTAGCTAACAGTAGAATAGTAAAGGACTAGTTTAC
The DNA here is from genome assembly GCA_905116865.2 of Candidula unifasciata. Lineage (NCBI taxonomy): Eukaryota > Metazoa > Mollusca > Gastropoda > Stylommatophora > Geomitridae > Candidula > Candidula unifasciata. Next base: position 715,355 of record CAJHNH020000513.1, on the reverse strand, counting down.
ACCTTATGAATGCCCGGCTCGCTAGCGTAGTTGGCTAAACCTGACTTCGCGACGACCAGGTGACAAACTCCTTGTGGTCCTGGTTCACGCCTGGGGGTAGGCAGAAAAGCCAAATTTCTCCCAGATTTACGGTATTTATCATGGAATCAAGGCCGAAGAGTTGCGATATCCATAGTACTGAGCCAAAGGGTTAAAAACTCAAGGTTTCTGGATCTTTAAAAAAAAAAAAACTCATGAAATACTTTTGGTGTGTGATAATAATGAAAAATTAAAAGACCAATTTACACACCATGATGTGCATTAGGTATATGATACAGATAAAGGTAAGGACCTGGTTACACAAGGTGACATACATTATTTATATAAGGTAAAGTTAAGGAACCCAGTATCAGAGCCTAAAATGTGAGAACGGAAAAATCAAAACGACGAGGAAGACCAAGAAGAAGTGGATAGATGGAGTTAACAGCTTGCTGAAACTCAGCATTATCACCTGTGCTTGCGATGCCTAACAGCATTAAGCAGAGAAAGACAATACATTGTTAGAAAGTTAAGAACCAGTTTACACCATGATGTGCATTAGGTATTTAATCAAGGTGTCAAGTCTTGGCTGTTATCCACACCTCAGTGCATATTGGTTATTTGATACAGGTGCAAAGTCATACAGGACTTTTGTTAGCAAAGTGATCAAGCCATTTGTCTCACGCTCTGAAGGTCATGGGTTCGCTTCACGGACATGTCATTCAAAGCTCATGGGTGCAGTTTTTGCTGAGATCCTTGTGTGCTATTGCTGGAGCTGTGTAGTTCCTTCCTGCTTTGTAAAACACGTCAGGAAAGGGGCTAGCCATTCTGTGGAGAGAGAATGAGCCATATGGGATAAAACTTGTAAGGAAGTCAGTCATCTTGACTTTAAAAAAAAATTCACTACAGGGAAACATTGTTTTGATTTACTGAAACATCACCTCCCTCAGTCAACAGTAAAGCGACTGGATGGATTGTTTAAACCGAAGTGCAAAATTGCAATGCAGGATTGCCGGTTTCAGTTCCTTGAAGAAAGCCTTACAACTGGAATAAATGCATTTGTGAAGCAACTTGTGTATACAGAAAGATATGGTTTTGATATTGCGGCTGCACTGGTAAAACAGGCAGTTATGTTTGATTGTAGTTGAATTTGTACTTCACTTATAAAGGATTCACTTATCTGCTTCATTTATGTAATTGTTACTGTAGTGTGCCCCTAACAAGATACAGTGAAATATGCCAGGCAATAAATTGTGCAAACTTTTGTTTGTGTGTCTTCTTTGTTCGAATATAATGAGTTAACCCTAAATTTTAACTCTTTGAAGATCAACATTTTTGTTGTCTGCCTCTTTCCCTCTCTGTACTGACCCATCTTTTCATTCATATTCATTTCTTTTGTATTGTTCACAGAATGTTTATGATTTCTTCATTAGGATCGACGGCATGAGGTCGAGAAAATCATGCGCAGAGAAATCCACAACTTGCTGTGTGTGCCAGTTTGCCTCAGTGACAGTAAAGATCTTTTGGCACTGGCGTGTATGGTCAACAAATGCAATGGAGAAGAGTAATCAGTTTTTCTTACTTGATATACAGTTAAAAAAGAAAAAAAAAGACCTTTTTCAGTCTTATGTCACATTAAACATGCCTTCAGGCCCATTGGGTATATATGGCTAGACCTTTTTTAATTGACAAGAAGGCACTCAATAGGTGATGTGTCAACATCATGCTGGCTGTCTTTACTTCCCAGGACTTTACCTGTACCCATTTAAGGCTGGCTCATATGGTGCTAGACCTATATTTTTAAGTAAAGGACCCTTTTTGTGTGAGTGGTTTATTAGATATTTGATGTTAGACCAGTTGGTCCCCCATGTGGACAGCCAGCCATCTCAGTGTCTTCATGCTCACTGTACCCAGCAGGAGTTGACTGTCACATCTTCTTTCTTTGTTCCACAACTGGTGTCTGCATGCTTGGTCTCGTTTAGTACTAATTTTTAACAGCCAGTTCATCATCTCTGACTCCTTTGTCTCTACATCTCTGGAATGCAGCACATTCAGTATGTCTGCCCTGCTCTTACTTCTTCCACTAACTACTGCATACACAGCCAGTCTTTCAGCTCTTTCATATCATTTCACCCTAACATATACTGGTGTGTACAGCCAATATATTTTCTTGAAGTAAAAATTCTAGATGCTGTCAATCCATTCTAGTCGGACCTTGCCAGTTTGGATCTTCTTGAACTATGCTCATTGAGTCTGTCACTGTCAGTGCATGAGTTGTCATGATGTGCTTCACTCGATGTTATCACATAATTTTTGTTCAAAGAATGTAGATTATCTTGTTGCTCTGAGACTGCAAGCATGAATTAACCCACTAGCCTCTGTTTGCTTCCACAGATTCAGCACGGCTGACATAGATACAATCCATCAGTGCTTCAAATACACAGCTACTGTTCTAACCAGCACCCTGGCCTTCCAGAATGAGAGAAAGCTCAAGAATCAAACCCAGGTATGTATGTGGAGGGATGAATGTGTGAGTCCTTGGAAGTGGAGTGATGGATGTGTGAGTCCTTGGATGTGTGAGTCCTTGGATGTGTGAGTCCTTGGATGTGTGAGTCCTTGGAAGTGGAGTGATGGAAGTGTGAGTCCTTGGATGTGGAGTGATGGATGTGTGAGTCCTTGGATGTGGAGTGATGGATGTGTGAGTCCTTGGATGTGTGAGTCCTTGGATGTGTGAGTCCTTGGATGTGGAGTGATGGATGTGTGAGTCCTTGGATGTGGAGTGATGGATGTGTGAGTCCTTGGATGTGTGAGTCCTTGGATGTGTGAGTCCTTGGATGTGTGAGTCCTTGGAAGTGGAGTGATGGATGTGTGAGTCCTTGGATGTGTGAGTCCTTGGAAGTGGAGTGATGGATGTGTGAGTCCTTGGAAGTGGAGTGATGGATGTGTGAGTCCTTGGAAGTGGAGTGATGGATGTGTGAGTCCTTAGAAGTGGAGTGATGGATGTGTGAGTCCTTGGAAGTGGAGTGATGGATGTGTGAGTCCTTGGAAGTGGAGTGATGGATGTGTGAGTCCTTGGAAGTGGAGTGATGGATGTGTGAGTCCTTGGAAGTGGAGTGATGGATGTGTGAGTCCTTGGAAGTGGAGTGATGGATGTGTGAGTCCTTGGAAGTGGAGTGATGGATGTGTGAGTCCTTGGAAGTGGAGTGATGGATGTGTGAGTCCTTGGATGTGTGAGTCCTTGGAAGTGGACTGATGGATTTGTGAGTCCTTGGAAGTGGAGTGATGGATGTGTGAGTCCTTAAACGTTTGAGTCCTTGGAAGTGGAGAGATGGATGTGTGAGTCCTTAAATGTGTGAGTCCTTGGAAGTGGAGTGATGGATGTGTGAGTCCTTAAATGTGTAAGTCCATTGAAGTGGAGAGATGGATGTGTGAGTCCTTGGATGTGTGAGTCCTTGGAAGTGGAGAGATGGATGTGTGAGTCCTTGGAAGTGGAGTGATGGATGTGTGAGTCCTTGGATGTGTGAGTCCTTAAATGTGTAAGTCCTTGGAAGTGGAGAGATGGATGTGTGAGTCCTTGGATGTGTGAGTCCTTGGAAGTGGAGAGATGGATGTGTGAGTCCTTGTATGTGTGAGTCCTTGGAAGTGGAGAGATTAATGTGTTCCTTGGATGTGTGAGTCCTTGTAAGTGGAGAGATGGATGTGTTCCTTGGATGTGTGAGTCCTTGGGAGTGGAGAGATGGATGTGTGAGTCCTTGGATGTGCGAGTCCTTGTATGTGTGAGTCCTTGGAAGTGGAGAGATGGATGTGTTCCTTGTATGTGTGAGTCCTTGGAAGTGGAGAGATATATGTGTTCCTTATATGTGTGAGTCCTTGGAAATGGAGAGATGGATGTGTGAGTCCTTGGAAGTGGAGAGATGGATGTGTGAGTCCTTGGATGTGTGGGTCCTTGGATGTTTGAGTCCTTGGAAGTGGAGAGATGGATGTGTGAGTCCTTGGATGTGGAGAGTTGGATGTGTGAGTCCTTGGATGTGTGTGTCCATGTAAGTGGAAAGATGGGTGTGTTCCTTGGAAGTGTGAGTCCTTGGATGTGTGAGTCCTTGGATGTGTGAGTCCTTGGATGTGTGAGTCCTTGGAAGTGTGAGTCCTTGGATGTGTGAGTCCTTGGATGTGTGAGTCCTTGAATGTGTGAGTCCTTGGAAGTGTAAGTCCTTGGATGTGTGAGTCCTTGGAAGTGTGAGTCCTTGAAAGTGTGAGTCCTTAGATGTGTGAGTCCTTAAATGTGTGAGTCCTTGGATGTGTGAGTCCTTGGAAGTGGAGAAATTGATGTGTTCCTTGGATGTGTGAGTCCTTGGAAGTGGAGAGATGGATGTGTTCCTTGGATGTGTGAGTCCATGGAAGTGGAGAAATGGATGTTCCTTGTATGTGTTAGTCCTTGGTTGTGTGAGTCCTTGGATGTGTGAGTCCTTAAGTCTTGTCTTCTGTTGGGAGTGCTGATAGACCATGGCAAATTTCAATCCAGATGAGAAGAAAAAGATGACAGCTTTACAGTAATAAACGGCAAAATGTTTTTGCCAGAAAGCCTTCATCAGTCTGTGACACAAACAAGCAATAATAATACTTCTTTTTAGCATTCACTAGCTGTAAATTCCCACAGAAAATTATTGTTGTTATTTCCCTCATGATCTTGAGTCTTGTTCAAGATGTTGAATTTTATAAGTCAAGTAAATTACTCCTTTTAGTTTGCTAAACTAGTTCTGCTAAAGGAGTTTGTGTGTTAACTTTATGTCAACAATTAGACTGAGGTATGAATGCAGAGAGATGCAGATATGAGACCTTGCATCTGTCTTCCAGTGATATTGATGCTAGATTACTGGAGTTAGTGTGTTAGCTTCATCCCAGCAATCAGCTGGTTTGCAGTACCAGCACCTTTCATTATTTATTAGGTATAATTTTTTTTTTAAAGAGTTGTTGTAATAAACACTTTGTGGTCAGTTAGGGCATCCTGTTTTTGACGTTTTCTAGTGAGTACTGGTACTTTTTCCCCAGATGCTTTGTAGTGAGTACCGGCACTTTAAAAAAAAAAAAAAAAACTGGATAGCAGCAGTTGTTACTGTGGCTTATATACACCAATTTTTGTGTGATGGGACCAGTCTAGATTGACATTCTCTTGTTGGTATAACTCACCATTTTGCACTGTTGATTTTAACTGTAATACACACATCATGAAAATCTTGATTTCTCTTGATATCATATGTAGGCTCTTCTACAAGTAGCCAAGAAGCTGTTTACAAGATTAGGTAAGTACAATCAGCTGTGTCACTCCATTCTTCTTCGCTGCACGCTTATAACATTTTTTGTATGATTGAATTTATGTTGCTCAGGGACAGAATTGAACACTTTAACCCAGCTGTTCACTCAGGGGCCAAAATGTTGGTGGGGCTGGGGGGGGATTATCAAGGGCCAGAGGCCTAGGCCTAGCATAGAAATATCATTAACACAATACAGTTGGTAGTGATCAGTGGGCCACATACAGTGCCTCTGCCAAAGATAGTTGTTGGTAATTCAGGCTGAACAGGACCGCCGGGCATCAGTTGTTTTATTTGGTTCTGGCGGTTTGGGTTTTTCCTTTTGAGTTTCGTTTGTAGTAAACCAACCCGGTCATCCTTCAGGTTAGACCTGTGCAGCAGAGGTAGTAAACCAACCCGGTCATCCTTCAGGTTAGACCTGTGCAGCAGAGGTGTTCTCAGCCCAGAGGCCAGATATTTACTTTCTTCAGTCAAGTAAATTACTTCTTTTATTCTAGTGGTGCTTATGGCATTTGATACTCGTCTTATATTTGTATAGACCAGTCAGCACTCTGTAGATGATTGGGCTACGCCGGCCACCTTTGCTTTCTAGGACTTTACCTGGTACCTGTTTTAGACTAGGGCAACCTGGGAGCCAAGCACGTCTTTCACCCAACCTGTGTTTCTCATGTTTGTCTATCCTTCTCTCCTATGTCTACATCTTCTTTCTCTCCTCTCTGTCATTGTCTCTTTTCTCTTTCTTTCTAGATTATGTCCCTTTGTTTATTCTCTTCCTCTTTCCCTCTTTCTGTCTCTCTCTGTCTCTCTGCCTTTCTCCATCTCTTGCTTTCTATGTGACTCTGTTTTTCTCCCTTCACTCCATCGACTCTGTTTTTCTGCCTTCACTCCATCTCACCTTTCTCCTCACTCTGACTCTCTTTCTCTCACTCTCATTCTCTCACTGTCACTCTAATTCTCTTTCTCTCACTGTCCCTCTTTCTCTCACTGTCTCTAAATTTTTACAGCGTGCTTTGTGCTTGGTTGTGTTGAAGTTTAACATCTTTACATTTTTTAAAGTTCCTTCTGAAATACTAGGCCTCAACATTTGCTATTTCTGAACTTTATCATTTTCATCTCTCACCATGTCATTCTTTTTTTTTTTTTTAAATCAATTTTTTTTCCATTTTTCTATCGATATCTTTGTTGCCACTTTGTATTATCATCTTCACACTAAGATACCTCAAGCTATGTTTATTATTTACTATTGTGGAACTGAACACTAGTTTTCTGACCTTGCTTTTGTTCTTGATGTAGTATATATTTTGTATGTGTCTCTACTCCTGTCATAAAGAAGTTTCATCAGATAAAATTCCATAGAATTTTTAAAATGCTAACCGAGATAACAAATACCTGCAGAAGTCGGATGTGCCGGTCGAAGGTCACAGATATCTCAGCCATGTTGTAAACGAGCACAACGCAGTTATGTCTTCAGATATATGCAGAAGAAGATGAAGAAGAAGAAGACATTCCATAGCTGTGGTAGCGTAGTGGCTGGATGCTCGACTGTTGACCCAAACGTCTTGGGTTCAGATCTGCACTGGGCAGATATTTTTTTTTTAAAGTGACCTTATCTCCTCGGTCGGCCCAGCCAGGTAAGGTCCTGGGAAGTAAACGCAGCTGAGCACTGATTGGTCTGAAAATATTAGTCTTGCGTCATATGCCTGCAAAACAAAACTGCCATTTCCACCTTTTTTTTAAATACAATTTTTGCAGTGTAGACAGTTGGGGGGGGGGGGGGGGGGGGGGGGGGTGGCTTGGATCCTCAAGATTTAGAGCTGCATGGCTAGTGCTGTCGCCACGGACTGCAAGTTAGAATTTCATTTTATTCCCTGACAAAAAATCTATGACCTTACCGAGGGTTTAAACCTGGGTCTCTTCTGCATGAGAGCCCAATGTTCTTTACCGGTCGGTCAGCCGCTTTTCACCTAATGCACCACTGGCATGAAAAGGGACTTATTTTACTGTCTTCCTCTTCTTCTTCTTCTTCTTCTTCCTCCTCCTCTTCCTCTTCTTCTTCTTCTTCTTCTTCTTCTGTAGTCACCCTTGAAAGGACAGTCGGCGCATGGTGTTGTGGTTTACACCTAGGTTGCAGTGTATGTATAAGCCCAACATCTGAAATTTTTACAAACTCTTAATTTGAGCCTTTTATGACATGCTTGTTAAGTGGTCTTGTGTCTGTTCTTGTGTCTCCCAAAATCAGGCCCTATAGAGTCCAGTAGACATTAGCAGTGGTCATTGTTATCAAATGTCCTGCCTAGTAATGGTTGGCTGTAGTGAGTCTAACATGCTCTGTCTTCTGTCTTCACAGTTCAGTCATCCAGGTTTCTCCCAGACAATATCTTGATGTTGTCCCTGCGGAACTAACTGTGTGTTTATGTTTTCAGTTTATGTCCCTGACTGTAACCTGTCATCCACTAAGCCATCCCACCTCTCTAGCCCACTTCCTGTTCATTATCTTTTTTCTGCATTGACACATGCACTCAGATTATCTTCCTTTCTGATAAATTATGGATGTTTTTGTGGCAGACTTCATCCTACAGATAAGGGATGTTTTGAATTTCTGTTTGTATTTATATCATTTATGTCATTTGATGAAGTCTTTCTGGCCTTTTCATTTGGGGATTGTTCATGATTGTGATATTGTGAAACTTCAATTTGGGATTGTTCATGATTGTGATATTGTGAAACTTCAATTTGGGATTGTTCATGATTGTGATATTGTGAAACTTCAATTTGGGATTGTTCATGATTGTGATATTGTGAAACTTCAATTTGGGATTGTTCATGATTGTGATATTGTGAAACTTCAATTTGGGATTGTTCATGATTGTGATATTGTGAAACTTCAAGAAAGAGTTGGTTGTTGTTGATTGCTGGAAATGATAGGGTAAATTTATCCTGGTTCAGCTGGTTAACATGTTTGTCTGGAAGAGGATGTTTTCTCTCTCTCTTAACTCTTTGAGTCCCAAGGAACGCATCATACGTCCATAGGTTCCCGCCTAGAAGGCCCAATAAACGCAAGATGCGTCGATTTTACATCTCTTTTGACTTCCCCTTGGGCCTCTGATGCTAAACCCCCTGGGACTCAAAGAGTTAAACCAGCTTCTTAACTTTTGTTATGCAAATTATCATAGACGTATATCTCCAACTCCAGATCGATATCATATATCGATACCTCCAAGTTCAACTTTCTTCTGTTATCAGTAGTGGTATTTATGTTTCTAAGCACAGCTTGTTAACTTTGTTACTGGAAATTATAAAGCCATTATAATTTCTGTGTATACCTGCATAAAGCGTTTTACTGCAAGTGATGTTATTTGTGTGTCCAACTTGTTAACTTTTGTTACTGGAAGTGATCTTATATGTGTGTCTCTAAGCCCAGCTTGTTAACTTTTGTTATTGCAAGTGATGTCGTATGTGTTTCTCTAAGCCCAATTTGCTAACTTTTGTTACTGCAAGTGATCTCATATGTGTATCTCTAAGCCCAGCTTGTTAACTTTTGTTACTGCGAGTGATGTCATATGTATGTCTCTAAGCCCAACTTGTTAACTTTTGTTACTGCCAGTGATGTCATATGTGTGTCTCTAAGCCCAGCTTGTTAACATTTGTTACTGCCATTGATGTCATATGTATGTCTCTAAGCCAAGTTTATTAACTTTTGTTACTGCCAGTGATGTCATATGTATGTCTCTAAGCCCAGCTTGTTAACTTTTGTTCCTGCAAGTGTGTCATATCTATGTCTCTTAGCCTAGCCTGTTAACTTTTGTTACTGCAAGGCCTGACATATATTTGTAGGTGCTTCTGTAAGAGAGAGCATGCTGCAAGTAACAGATGAAGTTTCAAAAAATTCGGGTGGAAAGACAAATGACACAGGAATCTGTACATGTGCTGGGCCTGAGCCACCATCTAATAGAAATCGGGATGTAAGCGTGAGGCAGTACCACAGGAATAGACCACAGAAAACTGGACCAGAAAACTCTTCCTGGCATGAAAACTGCAAGGGTATCATATCAACAGATGCTGGAGAAGCCTGTCTGTATCAGAATGAGAATGATAATCAGTGCCTCTGGTCATTGCCCAGGAGTTCTGCTGTTGCCTCCAGCAACTTCAGCCAAGAGATGGCAAAGAAAGCATTTGTGATGTTGCCACTTTCAGTTCTGCAGTGTAGTAAACATGGCAACAGTTCAGATCTTAACTTGGAGGATCAGCCAGGAGGTGGTCTTCATTTTCAGACAGACTTCCCTCTGAGACCAGTAATGCCGCAGGACACTAATCTGACATCTGAAACCCAAGGCAGTGACTCCGAAAATTCAGATGGATACTTAACACCGGGTACATCCCCATCTGAGCAACTCTTAATTGAATCTATGACTCTGCCTCAAATAGGAACAGATAAGGCAACCCTAAATGTTGTCAAAGACAGTGTTTCACTAACTAATATTCTAAGTAACCCAGTTGTTTCTAGAAAAATGAGAATTTCCCAGCAGGAAAGGAGAAATAGGCTACCTGCTTCATTCTCCGGTTCAGATGTGGCATCAGAAAACACTGATAGAAAACATGAGGACACTTTACCCATGAGGAATTTAACTGTTAGTCCATCTGACCCAGCTGAAGCCTTTGCTGGTTTCAATGATCAGGCTAAAAGAATAACTGAAGTCCCATATATCGTGGAACATCCTGCAAGCAGCAACAGTTCCGCAGAGGTTTTTCGCAAGTTGGAATTTATGAAAGTATTTTTTGAAAACTTGGATGAGTTTGGGTGTATATATGATGTCATGGAACAAAGTTTTGGTTCACAGTCTAAGGGTGTGGTACAACCCAAGGATGTCACTTGCCAGAACGTGTGGAGTGCTGTCACCGCTGCAGAATTCTTGCATGATATCAGCTCTTCTTTAGATCAGGAAAAGCTTGAAATGGATGATAGGCTTTGTAGACATGTTTGGAAATCATGCACTTCTAATGATATGTTTGCATCTAACTGCCAGTCTAGAACTGAGAGAGACAGTCACTCAATTAACTTGCCAGAAATGAAGGCATCTAACTGCCAGACTAGAACTAAGAGAGACAGTTGGGGGACTAACTTGTCAGACATGTATGCGACTAACTACCAGTCTAGAACTGAAAGAGACAGAAATTCAAATAAAACTGCAAGTAATTGTTTAAACTCAAAATTAGATGTACAGTGGAAAAATAAACAGGATGGATCATTCACGGTTTCCAGAATAACAGCATCAAAAGACCTTGGTGAAGACAGTGATCATTTTGTTTCTTCAGAAAAACACACAGCTGTTTATCTAGATGGTCAAAGCTGTTGCTGTAGAGACACAAATATCTTTGATCTGATGCCTCATGAAGATAGTGAAGACAGACATGGTAGTAATCTTGCAGAAAATCCCAGCTTATTTCTAGCAGATGCTTGTAGCAGTGACTGGATAGATGCCAGAGTCAGTGATCTTGTCACTCAGGATGGTAATAATGTAGACTGTCTGTATGACACTGGTTTAACAAAACACTCTGTTGTTGATACAGAATCTGACAGAATAGAAGCCTTCTATGACGTTGGTGTACCAGAAAATCGTGGTATTGATTCAGTATCTGACCTAACAAGAGATTACCTTGTCACTAAAACATCAAAAAACAATGATGTTAATTCAGCTAACAAAACAAGAGATCATCAATTCACTCAATCAGAAAGCCATATCATTAACTCCATGTCTGATAGAACAAGAAATTACCCTGTAACTCAACAAGCAAACAGTACCTTGAACTTACTACCCAATAGAACAAGAGTTTACCATGACACTCAACCAGAAAACAATACATTACTACCCACTAGAACAAGAGTTTACCATGACACTCAGCCAGATAACCATGTTATTCTCCCCATAACTGACACAGATTACTTTGTCACCGATACACCAGATAATCATGTTACTGAATTAGCAACTGACAGAACAAGAGATGGCAGTGTGAGTTTTTCAGAAATACAAACCAATTTAGAGATATCTTCAATTTCCTCTTACAATTCTGAAGTGGATCCTTCGCCTGCTACTGGCATCTGTGATCTTTTTACCAAACTTGATACCTCTGCCACAGAAACTGACTCATTTTGTTCCTTATTTGATGATGTTGATAATAGTGATGATGATGGTAGTGGTGGTTCAAGTGATGGTGATGATGTATGGGTTGAAGCAAGCCCAGACATGTGGTCCTGGGCTATGACAGGTGCAACTAACGGGCAAGAGATTGACTCTGAATTATGTGGACCTAACAAATTTGAAAAGCCCAGAAGTATTCTGGTTGACACCTTCACTAGCAGAACTGTAGAAAACATCTGTGCCTCCTCGAGCACAGATAATGTTGCTGATGCTGAGGAGGAAGATGTTGCCATCTCTGTCAAAGCCCCATCTGTCATGGAGGAAGATGTTACTGTCCCTGTCAAAGCCCCATCTGTCATGGAGGAAGATGTTACTGTCCCTGTCAAAGCCCCATCTGTCATGGAGGAAGATGTTACTGTCCCTGTCAAAGCCCCATCTGTCATGGAGGAAGATGTTACTGTCCCTGTCAAAGCCCCATCTGTCATGCAGGAAGATGTTACTGTCCCTGTCAAAGCCCCATCTGTCAAGGAGGAAGATGTTACTGTCCCTGTCAAAGCCCCATCTGTCATGGAGGAAGATGTTACTGTCCCTGTCAAAGCTCCATCTGTCATGAAGGAAGATGTTACTATCCCTGTCAAAGCCCCATCTATCATGGAGGAAGATATTACTATCCCTGTCAAAGCCCTATCTGTCATGGAGGAAGATGTTACTATCCCTGTCAAAGCCCCATCTATCATGGAGGAAGATGTTGCTGTCCTTGACAAAGCCCCATCTGTCATGGAGGAAGATGTTGCTGTCCCTGACAAATCACCTTCTGTCACAGAGGAAGATGTTATTGTCCCTGACAAATCACCTTTTGTCACGGAGGAAGATGTTACTGTCCCTGACAAATCCCCATCTGTCATGAAGGAAGATGTTACTGTCCCTGACAAATCCCCATCTGTCAAGGAGGAAGATGTAACCATCCCTGACAAATCCCCATCTGTCATGGAGGAAGATGTTACTATCCCTGACAAAGCCCTGTCCGTGATTGAGGAGGATGTTGCTATCTTAGACAAAGCTCCATGTATGAAGGATGAAGATGTTGCCATCCCTGACAAAACCCTGTTTTTTATGGAGGTAGATGTTGCTATCTCTGACAAAGTCCCATCTGCCAAGGAGGAAGATAGTACTATCTTAGACATATCTCCGTCTGACAAGGAGAAAGATGCTACTGTATCTGACAAAGTCCCATCTATTGTGGAAGAAGATGTTACTATCCCCGTTAAAAGGCTGTCTGTCTTGGAGGCAGATGTTACTATCCCTGACAATGCCCCATCTGTTGTGGAGAAGGATGTTAATATCCCTGACAATGCCCCATCTGTTGTAGTGGTGGATGTCTCTAACCTTGTCATAGCCGAAGGCTGTGCTTCATGTTGTAGTGAGAAACTGTCTGCCGGATCTGTGTCCAGTCTGGAATCTTCATGCATAATGTGTGCCTCACCTGATACCATTGAGTATAATACAAGCATACTGTCAACATCTGACCTGCACATTGTCTCTGATGATGATAGTGTGATGCCTTCTGCTTATGGGGCATTTCAGGAATGTTCAAGCTCAGGTGTGAAGTTTTTCTTAGCTGCAGACTCCATGAAATATCCCAAAGACTCTAAAACAGACAAGAAAAGGATGGGTTCGGTCATGTGGGGCGCAGTTCAGAACATGGTGCATGATCATCATTACACAAACATGGAATTGAATAAACATTGCTGTGGTGAGTCTCGTGTTGGGAGATTTGATACTTCTGATCTGTGCAGTGGGAGATTTGATACTTCTGATCTGTGCAGTGGGAGATTTGATACTTCTGATCTGTGCAGTGGGAGATCTAAAGCTGATTATGTATCATCTGAAACCGACGGTACAGAAAATAATGATAGTGTTTTACCAGGAGGAGTTAGCCAGTGGAGTAGTAGAAGTAGTGCAGGGACTGGCATTAAAGAAAACCACCCCTTGTTTGTTGCTCACAACAGTGATGACCTTCCAGTGCTGCAGGAATTTGATGATCATTCAGTGCTGCTGGAAGTTGTTGACCATCAAATGCTGCAGGAAGTTGATGACCATGTTATGCTGCAGGAATTTGATGATCATCCAGTACTGAAGGAAGTTGCTGAATATCCAGTGCTGCAGGAAGTTGATGATCATCTAGTACTGCAGGAAGTTGCGGAATATCCAATGCTACAGGAATTTGATGATCATCTAGTACTGCAGGAAGTTGCGGAATATCCAGTACTGCAGGAAGTTGATGACCTTGTAATACTGCAGGAATTTGATTACCATCCAGTGCTGCTGGAAGTTGTTGACCATCCACTGCTGCATGAGGTTGATGACCATGTAATGCTGCATGAAGTTGATGACCACTCAGTGCTGCAGGAAATTGATGACCATGTAATGCTGCAGGAAATTAATGACCGTGTAATGCTGCAGGAATTTGATTACCATCCAGTGCTGCATGAAGTTGATGACCATCCACTGCTGCATGAAGTTGATGACCATCCCTTGCTGCTGGAAGTTGATGACCATCCAGTGCTGCATCAAGTTGATGACCATCCAGTGCTGCATGAAGTTGATGACCATCCAGTGCTGCATGAAGTTGATGACCATCCCTTGCTGCTGGAAGTTGATGACCATCGAGTGCTGCAAGAATTTGATGACCATCCAGTTCTTCAGGAAGTTATTGAACATCCCTTGCTGTTGGAAGTTGTTGACCATCAAGTACTGCAAGAAGTTGATAACCATGTAATGCTGCAGGAATTTAATTATCATCCAGTGCTTTTGGAGTTTGTTGACCATCCAGTGCTAGAGGAAGTTGGTGACCATCTGGTTCCCCAGGAAGTGCCAGAAAGCACACTATCAGAGCATCAGAATCATGCATGTATTTGGGGGTACAAGAATTCCTCTTGCAAGAATATCCAGCTACATCCGCATTGGAAGCAGGCAGGTGGAGCTGCTGGAACAGACTCAGAACCATGCTACAGTCTGTTTCCATGTGATGCACCAGTTTCTGAAAGGGAACTAGAAAGGACGGTTGCCACAATCAGCAATACAGTCCTCAATTGTTCGTATTGTACATCATCTTCATCTTCAGCTTGTGACGTGTGTGGAAGTAGTACTCCTCCAATGCTTGATGGTTGGCAAACCACAGATTCATCTGGAAATTCTGAAAATAAGTCTACTTACATAACACTTCCATCAAGTGCTTGTGATGGTTGTCAGATAACAGATCCATGTGAAAACCCTGAAAATGGATCTTGTGAAAACCCTGAAAATGAAGCTTGTGAAAACCCTGAAAATGAATCTTGTGAAAACCCTGCAAATGAATCTTCTGACACAACCCTTTTATCAGGTGCTTTTGTTGGTTATCAGATCACAGATGTTCAAGACCATAGTATAACAGAAGATCATACTGATGATCACATAATTAATGTGAATGAACTTCATGGCTGTGTTAGTGAAGATCAAATAATCAGTGTGGAATATGTTCATGATAGTATTAGTTGGGATCAGATAATTAATGTGGATAATGTTCCATGCAGTATTAGCAATGATCAGATAATTGAGGTGGAGGATGTTCAAGGTAGTATTGGTGATGATCACATAATGGATGTGGAAGATGTTCAAGGCAGTATTAGTCATTTTCACATAATTGATGTGGATGATGTTCAAGGTAGTATTAGTCATTATCACATAAATGATGTAGATGATGTTCAAGGTTGTATTAGTGATGATAACATAATTGATGTGGAAGATGTTCAAGACAGCATTAGTTATGATCACATACTTAATGTAGATGATGTTCAAGGCAGTATTAGTGAGGATCAGATAATTAAAGTGAAAGATGTTCAAGACAGTATTAATGAGAATCACATAATTAATGCGGATGATATCCGAGGCCATAATTTGACAGAAGGCCATAAGACAGAAATAATAGTTGATGTAGATGATGCTGCAGACAGTAGTATCACAGGAGAATGTTGTGATAATCAAATAATCAACTCAATCATTGATGCAGAAAATGTTCAAGGCTGCAGTTTAGAAGAAAAGGAGAATGGTGATCTGATGATTGATTACAGAGTAAATGTGAATGATGTTCATAATGATGGTGTAATGTTTGATTACAAGGTGGATGAAGAAAATGCTTTCAGTGGTCAAGTTATTAACCACCGAACAGCTGTAGAAGATGCTTACAATGGTGATCTGTTAGCTAATTTAGAAGATGCTTACAGTGATGACTTGGTGATTGATCACAGAAAAAGTGTAGAAGATTACAGCGGTAATCTTGTAGTTGACGGAGACGATTCTTACAGAGGTGATCTGGTAGCTGATAGAGCAGATGCTTATAGTGGTGATCTTTTGGCTGAGGGGGGAGGTGCTTATAATGGTGGTCTTGTGGCTGATAAAGAAGATTCTAACAGAGGTGATCTTGTAGCTGATAGAGAAGATGCTTACAGAGGTGATCTTGTAGCTGATGGAGAAGATGCTTACAGTGGTGATCTGGAAGGTCATGGAGAAGATGCTTACAGTGGTGTTCTTGTAACTGATAGAGAAGATGCTTACAGTGGTGATCTTGTAACTGATAGAGAAGATGCTTACAGTGGTGATCTGGAAGGTCATGGAGAAGATGCTTACAGTGGTGATCATGTAGCTGATGGAGAAGATGCTTACAGTGGTGATCTTGTAACTGATGGAGAAGATGCTTACAGTGGTGATCTTGTAACTGATGGAGAAGATGCTTACAGTGGTGATCTTGTAACTGATAGAGAAGATGCTTACAGTGGTGATCTGGAAGGTCATGGAGAAGATGCTTACAGTGGTGATCATGTAGCTGATGGAGAAGATGCTTACAGTGGTGATCTGGAAGGTCATGGAGAAGATGCTTACAGTGGTGATCTGGAAGGTCATGGAGAAGATGCTTACAGTAGTGATCATGTAGCTGATGGAGAAGATGCTTACAGTGGTGATCTTGTAACTGATGGAGAAGATGCTTACAGTGGTGATCTTGTAGCTGATGGAGAAGATGCTTACAGTGGTGTTCTTGTAACTGATGGAGAAGATGCTTACAGTGGTGATCTGGAAGGTCATGGAGAAGATGCTTACAGTGGTGATCTTGTAGCTGATGAAGAAAATGCTTACAGTGGTGATCATGTAGCTGATGGAGAAGATGCTTACAGTGGTGATCTGGAAGGTGATGGAGAAGATGCTTACAGTGGTGTTCTTGTAACTGATGGAGAAGATGCTTACAGTGGTGTTCTTGTAACTGATGGAGAAGATGCTTACAGTGGTGTTCTTGTAACTGATGGAGAAGATGCTTACAGTGGTGATCATGTAGCTGATGGAGAAGATGCTTACAGTGGTGATCATGTAGCTGATGGAGAAGATGCTTACAGTGGTGTTCTTGTAACTGATGGAGAAGATGCTTACAGTGGTGTTCTTGTAACTGATGGAGAAGATGCTTACAGTGGTGTTCTTGTAACTGATGGAGAAGATGCTTACAGTGGTGATCATGTAGCTGATGGAGAAGATGCTTACAGTGGTGATCATGTAGCTGATGGAGAAGATGCTTACAGTGGTGATCATGTAGCTGATGGAGAAGATGCTTACAGTGGTGATCATGTAGCTGATGGAGAAAATGCTTACAGTGGTGATTTTGTAGGTGATGAAGAAGATGCTTACAGTGGTGATTTTGTAGCTGATGGAGAAAATGCTTACAGAGGTGATTTGGTAGGTGATGGAGAAGATGCTTACAGTGGTGATCCTGTAGCTGATGGAGAAGAAGATCACAGTTGTAACCTACTGGCTGATTACAGACTTGATCTGAGATGTTATCTTAGTGGGGGTCAGATTGTTGACTACTCCTTGGATGTGGAAGATGTTTCCAGCAGTCAGATGCCAGAAGACCATCATGGTAATCATCACATTGATTACAGGATGGAAAAGGAGCAGTTCTGCACTGTTGATTATACTTTGGATCTGGGGGGTATTCGAAGCACCATCCCCGAGAGTCACAGCAATAATGCTCTTGTGGGTTGCCGCTTCGATGTACATGATGTTCAAGACAGAAACATGGGAGAAGATCAGGACAGTGATGTGAAATTGACTTGCAACATAGATGTGGAAGTTAACTGTAACAGTCATCTGATAGTTGATTACTGTGTGGACATAGAAGATATCCACTGTGCCATTGCTGATGATTGTGGTGCTGGTAGGAAAGACGGTCATTGTCGTGATGTTGCTGATGCCCGTAAAGGGAAACTTACAAACGGTGGAGAAGTGGATTCTGCCTTCCTTGGCCATTTATGTGATTCTGTACAATTCGGTGAAGCTTATCTTGTAAATGCTGGTGATAGTGCTTTATCAAGATATGCTTGTAGTGAGGAGGGAGAGATTAATTGCATCGTTGATGAAGATTGTAAATGTGCCCTGAGAGAAGACCACAATAAGGATGTTACACAAGGTCTTGATATTAGATGTGATTGTGATAGTCAAGTAACATACAATCAAGTTATTGATGTGAAAGATGGCTGTACTGCTAAGATCACAGATGATCAAGTTATTGATGTAGAAGATCATGTCACAGATAATCAAGTTATTGATGTTGAAGATAATATCACTAATGTCAAAGATGATCAGGTTATTAGTAAAGAAGATCATATCACTGATGTCACAGATGATCAAGATATTGATGTGGGGGATCTTATTACTAATGTCACAGATGATGAAGTTATTGATGTAGATCATATCACTAATGTCACAGATGATGAAGTTATTGATGTAAATCATATTACTAATGTCACAGATGATAAAGTTATTGATTTAAATCATATTACTAATGACACACATGATAAAGTTATTAATGTAGATCATATCACTAATGTCACAAATGATGAAGTTATTGATGTAGATCATATCACTAATGTCACAGATGATGAAGTTATTGATATGGAGGATCATATCACTAATGTCACAGATGATGAAGTTATTGATGTAGATCATATCACTAATGTCACAGATGATGAAGTTATTGATGTAGATCATATCACTAATGTCACAGATGATGAAGTTATTGATGTAGATCATATCACTAATGTCACAGATGATGAAGTTATTGATGTAGATCATATCACTAATGTCACAGATGATGAAGTTATTGATGTAGATCATATCACTAATGTCACAGATGATGAAGTTATTGATATGGAGGATCATATCACTAATGTCACAGATGATAAAGTTATTGATGTAGAGGATCATGTCACAAATGTCACATATGATCAAGTTATTGATTTAGAAGATCATATCACTGATGTCACATATGATCAAGTTATTGATTTAGAAGATCATATCACTGATGTCACAGAGGATCAAGTCAATGTAGAAGATTATGTAACTGATGTTACAGAGGATCAAGTTATTGATATAGAAGATCATATCACAGAGGATCAAGTTATTGATATAGAAGATCATATCACAGATGATCAGGTTATTGATATAGAAGATCATATCACAGATGATCAGGTTATTGATATAGAAGATCATATCACAAATGATCAGGTTATTGATATAGAAAATCATATCACAGATGATCAGGTTATTGATATAGAAGATCATATCACAGAAGATCAAGTTATTGATATAGAAGATCATATCACAGATGATCAGGTTATTGATATAGAAGATCATATCACAGAAGATCAAGTTATTGATATAGAAGATCATATCACAGATGATCAGGTTATTGATATAGAAGATCATATCACAGAAGATCATGTTATTGATATAGAAGATCATATCACAGAAGATCAAGTTATTGATATAGAAGATCATATCACAGATGATCAAGTTATTGATATAGAAAATCATATCACAGAAGATCAAGTTATTGATATAGAAGATCATATCACAGAAGATCAAGTTATTGATATAGAAGATCATATCACAGAAGATCAGGTTATTGATATAGAAGATCATATCACAGAAGATCAAGTTATTGATATAGAAGATCATATAACAGAAGATCAAGTTATTGATATAGAAAATCATATCACAGATGATCAAGTTATTGATATAAAAGATCATATCACAGAAGATCAAGTTATTGATATAGAAGATCATATCACAGAAGATCAAGTTATTGATATAGAAGATCATATCACAGAAGATCAAGTTATTGATATAGAAAATCATATCACAGATGATCAAGTTATTGATGTAGAAGATCATATCACAGATGATCAAGTTATTGATATAGAGAGAGGTCTCATGAAAGGTGATGATATTTATCCAGTAGGAGACCCCTTCAGTGATCCAGCAGGAGTTTATGACTGTAATATTCCAAGAGTTTCTAACAGCATTTCAACAGAAGTTCTTTTTAGTGATCTAACAGAAATCGGGGCTGGCAGTTATTTGGTTGAAACCATTGACTTTGAGTATTCTGTTACAGACATTATAGTTAACACCACAAGTTTAACAGAAGTCATGATTGATTCACTTCAGTATGTTAGAAAAGACAGGATGAAAAACATCACTGGATTAACTGAAGACATGGAAGATAACATTTTTGGTTTAACAGAGGCTGGGATTGATTCTCTTCAAGATATTGGAATAGACAGGATAGATAACATCACTGGTTTAACAGAGAAAGCCAGGATTGATTCTCTTCAAGATATTGGAATAGACAGGATAGATAACATCACTGGTTTAACAGAGAAAGCCAGGATTGATTCTCTTCAAGATATTGGAATAGACAGGATAGATAACATCACTGGTTTAACAGAGAAAGCCAGGATTGATTCACTTCAATATGTTAGCACTGACAGGATAGATAACATCACTGGTTTAACAGAGAAAGCCAGGATTGATTCACTTCAATATGTTAGCACTGACAGGATAGATAACATCACTGGTTTAACAGAGAAAGCCAGGATTGATTCACTTCAATATGTTAGCACTGACAGGATAGATAACATCACTGGTTTAACAGAGAAAGCCAGGATTGATTCACTTCAATATGTTAGCACTGACAGGATAGATAACATCACTGGTTTAACAGAGAAAGCCAGGATTGATTCACTTCAATATGTTAGCACTGACAGGATAGATAACATCACTGGTTTAACAGAGAAAGCCAGGATTGATTCACTTCAATATGTTAGCACTGACAGGATAGATAACATCACTGGTTTAACAGAGGAAGCCAGGATTGATTCACTTCAATATGTTAGCACTGACAGGATAGATAAAATCACTGGTTTAACAGAGAAAGCCAGGATTGATTCACTTCAATATGTTAGCACTGACAGGATAGATAACATCACTGGTTTAACAGAGAAAGCCAGGATTGATTCACTTCAATATGTTAGCACTGACAGGATAGATAACATCACTGGTTTAACAGAGAAAGCCAGGATTGATTCACTTCAATATGTTAGCACTGACAGGATAGATAACATCACTGGTTTAACAGAGGAAGCAAGGATTGATTCACTTCAATATGTTAGCACTGACAGGATAGATAACATCACTGGTTTAACAGAGGAAGCAAGGATTGATTCTCTTCAAGATGACAGGATAGATAGCATCATTGGTTTAACAGAGGAAGCCAAGATTGTTTCTCTTCAAGATGACAGGATAGATAGCATCATTGGTTTAACAGAGAAAGCCAAGATTGTTTCTCTTAAAGATGACAGGATAGATAGCCTTATTGGTTTAACAGAGGAATCCAGGATTGATTCTCTTCAAGAACACAGGATAGATAGCCTTATTGGTTTAACAGAGGAACCCAGGATTGATTCACTTCCCTATGACAGGATAGATACCATCATTGGTTTAACAGAAGGTAGGATTGATTCTCTTCAAGAACACAGGATAGATAGCCTCATTGGTTTCACAGTCACCAACACTGATTGTTTTCAATATGATTTTAGAGGTATGTTGCAAGAAGATATTGTTGATTTTACTGATCATCAGGCTGAGCGTGAAGCATGTCTTGAAACTAGTGGAGAGATCTGCACACTGTTAGATAAAACTCGCTGTAACTATACAGCTTCAGAAGTTATGACTGCAATCAGTGGCAGATGTATGAAAGAGTGTGATTATATGCCTGTCTCTGTTAGCAGCTCGGATGATTGTGAGCCCGTGCAAGGACCACAGAGTAATGTCGCTACGGAGATGACAGTCTGTGAAAACTGTTTATGTGGTCCACAGAGCACAGAACTTCTTTATGCTGGTTCCCAAAACACCCGACTACAAGATTTGTGTTTTAGAGAAACAGCAGATGAAATGCAGACAGTAGAGAAAAGAATGACTGTCAAGACATACAGCTTAGCTGGGATTCATACTGAAAGCTATATGGATAAATTGGATGTGTTAGCTGCAGACTGCATCTTGAGGGAAGATGCAGAAACCACTCGAAGATCTTTAGCTTGTGATAAGGACACTGATTTCACCAGGTTGGTAGATTCATCAGCAGACACCACATATTTTGTAGAGAGCAGTTTGAGCAGTGAAGAGGGTGCGTGGGATGCAGATATCAGCAGCTTTGATTTTTTATGCCATGCTTCAGAATCCTCACACCGGGCAAGAGTCAGAGAGCCGTTGAAGTACCACTTGCTGGCCATGCGAAGGAAGATGGCCAGATCCCAGAGTGATGCGGCAGGCACTACCCAGGCTGCTTTTAAACTCGGTGATAATGGCAAAAGTGAGTTTTATGCTTCTGCAGAAATTGATGATGATGATGAAGTAGGGACTTCTGTGGCAAACAAGACTAAGAAAATGGGTTGCATTGAGAAATTTGCAAATATAGATATGAACAAAGAATGCAGTGCCAGATGGATTGGCCCGAGTTTGAGAGAGAATATGTTTGTTGATGCCAACCCTTATAGTGTAAATTGTGAACCAGACAGAGAAGACACCAGTTTGCTCCAAATGGACAACTGTTCCACTTTCTGTAATGTTCAGGATGCCATTGGCAAGTCTTTTTCAGAAAGGCTTCCATTGATGACAGAAGGCCTAGGAGCTACCAATGAAAACAATTTAGTTTTACCTCATTGTGATTCAAGTTACAAGAGGAAGACTTTTTTAGAGCAGGATATTTTGATAAGTAATCAAAACCAGAGAGAGAGTTATTTAGAGCAAGACATTTTGATTTATAGGAGTTTAAACCAGAGAGAATGTCATTTGGAGCAAGAAATTGTCACCCACTATAATCCAAATGTGAGAGAGTGTCATTTACAGAAAGACATTTTTACTCACTATCATCCAAGCCAGATGAGAGAGTGTAATTCAGAGCGGGACATTATGACTCACTACAATCCCGACCAGATGAGAGAGTGTCATTCAGAGCGGGACATTATGACTCTCTACAATCCCGACCAGATGAGAGAGTGTCATTCAGAGCAGGACATTTTGACTCACTACAATCCCGACCAGATGAGAGAGTGTCATTCAGAGCGGGACATTTTGACTCACTACAGTCCCGACCAGAGGAGAGAGTGTCATTCAGAGCAGGACATTATGACTCACTACAATCCCGACCAGATGAGAGAGTGTCATTCAGAGCGGGACATTATGACTCACTACAATCCCGACCAGATGAGAGAGTGTCATTCAGAGCGGGACATTTTGACTCACTACAATCCCAACCAGAGGAGAGAGTGTCATTCAGAGCGGGACATTATGACTCACTACAATCCTGACCAGATGAGAGAGTGTCATTCACAGCGGGACATTTTGACTCACTACAATCCCGACCAGAGGAGAGAGTGTCATTCACAGCGGGACATTTTGACTCACTATAATCCTGACCAGAGGAGAGAGTGTCATTCAGAGCGGGACATTATGACTCACTACAATCCTGACCAGATGAGAGAGTGTCATTCAGAGCGGGACATTTTGACTCACTACAGTCCCGACCAGAGGAGAGAGTGTCATTCAGAGCAGGACATTATGACTCACTACAATCCCGACCAGATGAGAGAGTGTCATTCAGAGCGGGACATTATGACTCACTACAATCCCGACCAGATGAGAGAGTGTCATTCAGAGCGGGACATTTTGACTCACTACAATCCCAACCAGAGGAGAGAGTGTCATTCAGAGCGGGACATTATGACTCACTACAATCCTGACCAGATGAGAGAGTGTCATTCACAGCGGGACATTTTGACTCACTACAATCCCGACCAGAGGAGAGAGTGTCATTCACAGCGGGACATTTTGACTCACTATAATCCTGACCAGAGGAGAGAGTGTCATTCAGAGCGGGACATTATGACTCACTACAATCCCGACCAGATGAGAGAGTGTCATTCAGAGCGGGACATTTTGACTCACTACAATCCCAACCAGAGGAGAGAGTGTCATTCAGAGCGGGACATTATGACTCACTACAATCCTGACCAGATGAGAGAGTGTCATTCACAGCGGGACATTTTGACTCACTACAATCCCGACCAGAGGAGAGAGTGTCATTCACAGCGGGACATTTTGACTCACTATAATCCTGACCAGAGGAGAGAGTGTCATTCAGAGCGGGACATTATGACTCACTACAATCCTGACCAGAGGAGAGAGTGTCATTCAGAGCGGGACATTTTGACTCACTACAATCCCGACCAGAGGAGAGAGTGTCATTCAGAGCAGGACATTATGACTCACTACAATCCCGACCAGATGAGAGAGTGTCATTCAGAGCGGGACATTATGAATCACTACAATCCCGACCAGATGAGAGAGTGTCATTCAGAGCGGGACATTTTGACTCACTACAATCCCGACCAGAGGAGAGAGTGTCATTCAGAGCGGGACATTATGACTCACTACAATCCTGACCAGATGAGTGAGTGTCATTCACAGCGGGACATTTTGACTCACTACAATCCCGACCAGAGGAGAGAGTGTCATTCACAGCGGGACATTTTGACTCACTACAATCCTGACCAGAGGAGAGAGCACTATTTAGAGCAGGACCTTTGGAGTACTGCAGTTTTCAGACAAAAGAATTATGAAGAGCTTGGGGGTCACCATGCCGACAGTTCAGTTGGATACATGCTGTTACCATCGGATGTCTCCGCAGTTGAATGTGTGTATCTGGCAAATGCAGGATTAGATAATACCAGCCCAACAAATGTTGAGTTTCCGCCACCTTTATTGGCACTTTCCAAGTCTTTAAATACCTCAAGCGATAATCAGTCTGTGTGTACCTCACATTTGGACAGTGAATTCTCTAAGGCTTTAAATACCCCAAGCTATTGTCAGTCTGTGTGTACCTCAAATTTGGACAATGAATTCTCTAAGGCTTTAAATACCCCAATCTATTGTCAGTCTACATGTACCATAGATTTAGATGATGCTTTCTCAGAAGCCAATGTATCAGAGAATCGAGACTCAGAACTGAGTGCTTTAGAATCAGAATTGTGTGATGTTAGACTGGTCTATGATGTTATCATAGATAAGAACTCCTTGAAGCCAGGTTCTTCAGAAGCTCACCTTGAGTGTTTAAAAAATGCACATACCTCACTTGTAGACATTGATGAACTTTCTGCTTGGGTGTCTGGCGAGAAGAAGATGTATCCCACAGATATACCTGAAGGGTTTGCTTCAAAAGCACCTGATGTGGGTTTGGAGTTTGAACAACTTTTGTCTAATGATGTTGAGGTCAAATATTACAGTTCTGGCACTGAAAGAGTCTTTCTTGAGTCTTTAAATGATGCACATACTTCACTTGTAGACAGTGATGAATCCTCTGCTTGGGTGTCTGGCGAGAATAAAATGTATCCCACAGGTACACCTGAAGGGTTTGCTTCAGAAGCACCTGGTGTGGGTTTAGAGTTTGAACAGCTTGTGTCTGATGATGTTGAGGTCAAATATTACAGTTCTGGCACTGAAAGAGCCGTGCCGGAGAATGAGTTTACTTGTGAAGAGAAGCATTTAGGAGAAGCTTACTTGATGAGATCAGGAAAATTTAGTGAAACACAAGTGGTCTTTTCAAGTTTAGATGTTAGAGATGTTAGTGTTCTTCACACTAAAGATGATACTAGAAGCCAGGAAGATATAACATCCTACAAAAGAACAGACCTGACAGCATATTTGAATAAGAGAGACACTGCAGTCATTGAGGAGATGGAACTTGAGGAGCTAGAGACAGGAATATTACCACTGCCTCCATTGGAGATCAACTATGAACCATTTCTTACCAGGAGTAGCTCTTTGAGAAGAAGAGGTGAAAACAAGTCTATGCTGTCTGTCATCATGGAAGAATCAGATGAAAGTGTAGAGGTGCTCGATTTTGTAGATGTGGATCCACACAGTTCCACCTGCACAGATGAGTCCCTGAACACTGGTATTTTAGCTACAGATGAGGTCTTGAAGACTGGTCTTTTAGTCACAGATGAGGCCTTGAACACTGGTATTTTAGCCACAGATGAGTCTATCAGCACTGGTATTTTAGCTACAGATGAATCCATCATCGCTGGTATTTTAGCCGTAGATGACTCCTTGAACAACGGTATTTTAGCCACAGATGAGGCCTTGAACACGAGTGTCTCGGCCATAGATGAGTCTTTGAACACAGGTATTTTAGCCACAAGTGAGTCTTTGAACGAAGGTATTTTAGCCACAGATGACTGCGATCTCAGTACCATGTGTCAACAAGGCAGCTTTGATGCTGGGCTCATGCATGAGACGTTTGAGGTATACATTGGCATGAATGAAGAGTCATCATGTACAAATAATAATAGAAATATACATGTGAATGCCTCCTTACCTGTGGGATACCAGGTCTCTGTAGCTGATTCTACCTGTATAGAGGAGGTATTGCTAAAAGAAAGGGAAGATGGTTTACATAATTCAGAATCTGAAGGTAGATTCAGCCAGAACAAGTTTTCAAGTTGTGAAATTGTGGATTTTTCTACTCCTCTTGACTGTCCAGGTATGCAGTGTTTCAGGTCATCTCCACAGAATGAAAAGGAAACTCATTGGCGACAGTATCAGTCAGAGCAATCTGTTGTAGACATAGAAGGTAATATTGGAATGTGTGAGACAGACCAGGGGATAAAATATCAAGAGAGGGCAAATCTGGACTTCACAGATGGTCTTGAGGATGACCAGTCTTTATTAGAGCCATGTTCTTGTCTGCAGGTCCAGAGTAGGTTCCTAGCTGGAAGTCAGAACTGCACATCTGCAGATACTGGGGACGTGTACCAAGATGCTAGCGGCAGTTGTGGTTACTTGTCCCTTGGGAGACCAGCCTCTATGAAAATCAGCACACCAAAGGACCCCCTTGCATATCCTGAGCTGGAATCTGAAGCTTTATTGTTGACCCTGTTCAGGGATTCTCAGAATAGTGCTGAAGACTCCTTTAAAGAGGAGAGATATGTTGAAACAGATGACAGTTATTTTGGAACAGATGAGATGTATGTTGAAGCGGATACACCACATGCCACACATCATTTTCTTATTGGAAGTTACACCCAGAGTCACTGTGAGACTGACTGCAGACATCTGCTGGAAGGGTCGGTAACTGACCTGGAATTTGATTGTCGTGGTTACAAGGGATACTCTACTAGCATTCTGGGAAAACTGGATGGAGTGGCAACATGCTCTTCTCAAGTACCTACAAAAAAGAATGATGATGATGATGACCCAGATCATGGAGATAAAGGAAGAACAGATGAAAGTTCAAATGCTATTGGCCAAATTTCTTCAGAAAACAAATGTTTTTCTACTGTTGAAGGAAAGAAATTATTGGATTATCTGAAAGGTTTGGATGTCAGACTGTTGCTATCTGAAGATGATGTCTGTGACAGACAGTATTCTTGTGTCGAGGAAGATGAGA
Source organism: Candidula unifasciata (assembly GCA_905116865.2). NCBI lineage: Eukaryota > Metazoa > Mollusca > Gastropoda > Stylommatophora > Geomitridae > Candidula > Candidula unifasciata. Next base: position 688,026 of record CAJHNH020000513.1, on the reverse strand, counting down.
GTATCATAAATGAAGGTGATGACGGCAATGAGGACGACTTGAATGCATCGTCAGAGGCGTACTCAGACACCATGGAAAGATTAGGGAGTTCCGACGAACTACTGGCCAGTGAAGATTCCGTGGAGTCTTATAGTGACCCTGATATTCTGAACCACACTTCAAGCACAATCAATGACATATCTGTCTTACAAGGACTTATTGGCCACACTTCAAATGTTCTTCAGCAGCAAGAATTTAGCTTCCAAATAAACCCACATGAAACCAGCAATGACACTGAAACCCTCATGCCCAGAGTCAACTCCAAAAGGCTCTCTTTAACAGAAAGTTCAGCTGTACCAGTTTTGGATTCTTTGAATACAACAAAGGGATGTGATAAAAAGGAACTAAGTTCTGTCTGTCTGAGTCCTGAATTGTCTGAGTCATATCTTAAAGGAGTGGAGTCTCAAGATGTTGGATTTGATACAGACACCATTGTTAATGGAAACTTACATTTAATTACAGATGATCACAGGCATGGCATAAAGATTGGCAAGACATGTGATTGTAGTGTCAGGTTTCCAGACAACGGATGTGTTGACATGTGTATGGAAGAGCATATAGAAAAACACAGAGAGGGGTGTGACCCTGAGAGTGGGGCAGAAATATATACTGAAAAGGATAATGAGGAAAATGAAGGTGATGATTTTAACTATACATGCAGTAATAACAGTTTTGATGTTGGTGGTGTTAAGGATGATGATGATGATGATAGTGGAAGTGGTGCTGATATCGATGATGATGGTGGTGGTGGAAGTGGTGCTGATATCGATGATGATGATAGTGGAAGTGGTGCTGATATCGATGGTGATGATGGTGGAAGTGGTGCTGATATCGATGATGATGATGGTGGAAGTGGTGCTGATATCAATGATGATGATGGTGGAAGTGGTGCTGATATCGATGATGATGATGGTGGAAGTGGTGCTGATATCGATGATGATGATGGTGGAAGTGGTGCTGATATCGATGATAATGATGGTGGAAGTTGTGCTGATATCAATGATGATGATGGTGGAAGTGGTGCTGATATCGATGATAATGATGGTGGAAGTGGTGCTGATATTGATGATGATGATGGTGGAAGCGGTGCTGATATCGATGATGATGATGGTGGAAGTGGTGCTGATATGGATGATGCCAGCAGATTTGAAAGGGAAGATGGCAGCCAGAAAATATGTGCTAACATTGATGATGAACTCCAGATGGACATCTTGGTTAACCTCAACAAAAATGGCAACTCAGAAGTAGTCAGTGACAGTGAAGACGATGACAGTTCCATGGGCCTTCTTGGAGAGTCAGATCTGTGTGGTTCTGATGATCTGTTTGCTGTGTCTTCATTGTCAAACTCCGAGGCGAACAGTGACAGAATGAGCAGTGACCCTTTTGTCACTAGCAGCTCTCTGCTGGCTGACTCAGACTTCACAACTACTCAACAAGTGTCTGGGCATAGAGAGAGATATCACTCATTCTTCATCGGAAACTGTGAACCAGACAGCTCATTTAATCCCATACTTCAGTACTGTAGGGAGTTTTCTTTGTATGTCAATGAAAGAAAGGCCTCTGTTGATGAAGAGCCTCAGTCTGAAGACCTTGAAGAGCATATCCTTCAGGATCTTTATGCCACAGATATAGATGAATTCGATCAAACATACTGTAGTGAATATTCTCTTTATGTCAATCAGAGAAAGGCTACTGATGAAGTACAGATAAATAATGAACAACAGTGTGAGGATTATGGAGAGCATATCCTACAAGATGCAGATGCTTCAAACATTGACCACTTTGATCAAACATACACTAGGGATGTGTTCAACGAAGGCATCCTTGTTGATGATGGTGATGAAGATGATGTTGATGACCAGGAAATTTTGAGTTGTACCAGGACTAGGCTTGTCCCTGAATGTCCAAACAGAGATTTATGTGAAAGATTCACCCTCTCAGATTTGATCAAGCTGCTTCCATTAAGGGAGTGTTTCCACAGAACTGGTATTTGCTCAGTTTTTATTGGTTTCTTTTTCTGTGAAACATGTTTCTTGTTTTTTTTTTTTTTTTTTGACTTGTTAAGTTGGTGCTTTGTTGAAGTTGCACCAGTTTTGTTGTGTGTTTCTTTTATTTATTTTGTACCAAACATACAGTAGTTATGACAGTTGGAATGAAAGTTAAATACATTTGAAAACGTGTGCGATGAAAATACGAAACCTAAAATGGGATTATTTCAATAGGGTTGAGGGGGTAACAGAGAATGTTCCGGCAGTCATTGATAACAACATTCATAACACACAAAGAGATAGTGCTAAATTGGACACATCCTGAGAAGTAACAAGCAGGCAATCATCAAACAGGCACTAAAATGGGAAATAAAGGAAGTGATGAGAGAAGCCAAAGATGCTGGACTGGATTCCACCCATCCAACCAGGATATCGAAAGGATTGTACAGGAAAGAACATAATGAAGGAATTGAGTGTGAGCTCTGTGTCTGTATGACAAATATTGGCACAGCAGGGCAGTGGTGGTTGGTTGTAATACAGACGTTGTTGATGCATTGCTGTGGAATGTCCATAGCAGGATTTTTCAAAACTGCGGTGTTCATTTGTTTTAAAGCTGGATTGATCCCAGAGTCCTACTACAAGTAAAGGACCCTTTTTCACGACTTTAGTCTTTTTGGGAATATAGGGCTAGATTTATAGTTTTATAGACCAATCGGCACTTGGTGGGGGATGTCCAGAGCCCTCCTGGTGAGAACAGATTAATCCTGCCTCTGCTGGGAACTGAACCCAGACCACAGTCTTGACAAATAAGTGACCTAAATACTAAGCCAGTACTGCTACCAGCATAACTGAAAAATACCCATTGTCTGACCGGGCCTCGCCCCCCTTCCTCAAAAAGAAATTTACCAGTCTTCTTCTATTCTTTTGTTTTTCTTCATTTCTTCTTTTACCGCTTCAGGTGTTGAAGGAGATATAAGATACTGCTTCTTGCTCTTCTGGCCATATACATATCTTGCTGTTGTAGGGTTTCTTTGATGTTATCTTTCCATGTTGTTCTGGCTCTACCTCATTTTCTTTGTCCATCTCCTCTTTTGGTGTTTTCCCTCTTTGGGATATCGTCACAATGTATTTATCTCTTCTGGTTACTCCTGCAGCCTTTCTCAGACATCTTATTTCCATGGTAACAGTTTCTTTTCTGATGCTCTCAGAAGGCAGCTGGAAATTCTCTGAAGAGGCCAAGCCATATGGGATAAAACTCAGTGCAGTTGAGTCAATCCTCATCCTCTTTCTTCTTCTTCTGCTTCTTCTTCTTCTTCTTCTTCTTCTTCTTCTTCTTCTTCTTCTTCTTCTTCTTCTTCTTCTTCTTCTTCTTCTTCTTCTTCTTCTTCTTCTTCTTCTTCTTCTTCTTCTTCTTCTTCTTCTTCTTCTTCTTCTTCTTTCTTCTTCTTCTTCTTCTTCTTTTTCTTCTTCTTCTGCTTCTGCTGCTGCTGCTTCTTCTTCTTCTTTTTTTTTTCTTCAGCATTCCCAGCCCTTGAGGTTCATTGCTGCAGAAATCACCTGCCTCCATTCATCTCTCTGGTTGGCCTTCTCTTTCCAATTGGTGACACCAAGTGTTTGCACGTCTGCCTGGACATTATCTCTCCATCGTCTTCTTGGTCTGCCTAATTGTCTATGACCATTCATCTCCCTTGAGTATACAGTTGTTACTTCTCTGTCATCTGACATTCTTTCAGTATTCCCCAACCATTTCAGTCTGTTAGCTCTCATGATGCCAGTGATCAAAGGTGATTTAATTAAACAGGTTATGAATTTTGTTGTTGCTTCTCACTCTCCATTCCCCACTGTTTGCATCTTTGATGGATCCAGTGGTTCATCGTAAGACTCTTGTTTTGAAAAACCTGCAATAAGCCTTCATCTCTTTTAGTTGTGCTTCAAGTTTCAGAGCCATATACAAATACTGGTCTTATCAATATTTGATATATTTTGATCTTGATGTTACGAGACAGACACTTTAGCAGACGTTGAAGTCGATCCTGTTGACTTTAATATGTTTCTTTGCGTTACCTGGCTGTAAACTCTAACAGAAAGGTCTGGTTGTTCATCCACTTCTCGGCTTGGTCTTGCTCCAGAACTTAAGTTATGCATCTGCATCCATTTTACAGATCTGACTTATTTTTATGCAGACTGTGGGTTCCTCACGTTTCAGGCAGATGCATTCTGATTTATAAAGTGCTTGTTGGGGGGTGGGGGGGGGGCAGTGGGTCTGTTATTTTCACTCAAAATGGGGCCCCGGTACCCACAAATTAGGGGGCCCCAGTACTCACACATTAGGGATCCCCAGGACCCACACATTTAGTCTTGAAATTTCACTTTAAGAGGTAGAATTGTCCCCCCTGCTGAATATGTTAAGACAAAAACAGTCGCATACAGAAGTTTTTGGGAGAAGGCAAATAAAAAGATGGTTACCGAAAGAAATTAAAAAATAAACAATTGAAATATTTCAGCCACATTAAAAGACAAAACACTCATTTAAAAACCATACTGGTGTTAATGTCGAAGGCAAGAGAGCAAGAGGTAGACGATGATACAAGTGGGATGACAACATCAAGAGATAGAAAGCAGCTGTTTGAGAGTGTACAACCAAGAGAAGAGACAGCATGTTGGAGATATATTGCAGTCAGCCTTTATTGTGGAGAAGGCACCTGATTGATTGCATTTAAATAAATTATAGACATAGGTTGTTGACACGAACAAATGTTTGATGACTGAAAACCACTGAAACCTTTAAAATATTGTTATTGTGTTTACAAACTTTTAATGCCAGTTGTATTTGTTCAATTTTTACATGTATATTTCTAAAAAAAAATGTTGTTTACTTATTTTCTTGTTCAGATACTACATTTAATTTTCTTTTGCAAATGTTATCATTCTGTAATGAGGTGATACAAGTATGGCTTCATAAGACAAAAATATGTTACTTTCAATATCTAACATATTATGTTAAGGATTATAGACACAAGTTGTTTATATGTGTCTTTTGTAAATTCTGCAGTTATGTTGAATACATTTGAATGTTTTTATATGCAATTTGTCCTCAAAGAAAGCTTCAGCTGTTTTAAGAAACCAGACAGATGTCTAGTTTGTTATTGTCCCAGTCTGCTGTCTTATATGTGATATATCTTGTGTATTGTCAGAATGAAACTGTAAACTCATATAAAACATGCTTTTTTGTCTATATTTCTCCCCCCCCCCCCCCTCCTTTTTTTTATCATTTTTTCTCAAAATCTCAAATCCCCTTCATACCAAGTAGTTTCAATCAGTCAAGTTCTAATCAGCCACCTTCTTACCTACTAATTCGAATCAGTCAATTCTATTTAGCAAACTTCATGCTCAATCAGTCAAGTTCTAATCAACCGCCTTCTTACCTACTAGTTCGAATCAGTCAATTCTATTTAGCAAACTTCATGCTCAATCAGTCAAGTTCTAATCAGCCACTTTTCTTACCCAATAGGTCGAATTAGTTCTGTTCAGCCACTCTCAGGAGAGGAGCCGCTGGCCGACCCATTGGAACGCTGGGCTCTCAAGCCGGAAACCCCAGTTCGGATCCTAGTTAAGGCTGGGAATTTTTTCAGTCGGGGGCAAAATAAAATTCTCACCTGCACAGCCGTGGGGACAGCACCAGCCATGCGGCCGTAAATCCTCATGCACAAAAACTACACCGCAAAAGTGTTAATAAAGGCAGTTATTGGCATTTTTTTTGGGGGGGGGGGAGGGGGGGTGGGGGGCACCTTCCTGCCCAATAGTACCAATCAGTCAAGTTCTAATCAGCTACCTTCTTACCCAATAGTTCGAATCAGTCAGTTCTATTCAGCGACCTTTATGCCCAGAAGTTCGAATCAGTCAGTTATATTCAGCCACCTTCATGCCTAATAGTTCCAATCAGTCAAGTTCTAATGCAGTAGTTGCAGTCAATCAAGTTCTAGTCACCTTCATATCCTGTAGTTCCAGTCAGCCAACTTCTAATCACCTTCATATCCAGTAGTTCCAGTCAATCAACTTCTAATCACCTTCATATCCAGTAGTTCCAGTCAGTCAACCTCTAATCACCTTCATATCCAGTAGTTCCAATTAGTTCCTGTCTAATCAGCTGCCTTCAGACCTGTTCTGTCCTGTCTTAAAATTACATTGATATGTTTTTTCTCTGATTTTTTGATGACTTATTTAAAGTATATATGTGGTTTCTCCTCTTTAATGTTTCTGTGTGGTTTCTCCTATTTATTATATCTGTGTGGTTTCTCTTTTTTTTTTTTTTTTTTTTAGTATATCAGTACGATTTCTCTTATTTAATTTGCAAATATAGTTTCCGTTTTCATGTGGTTTCTCGTGTTTAATGTGTAAATGTGCTTTCTCTTTTTAAAGTATACATATAGTTTCTCATATTGTGTGTGTATTTGGGTGGGTGGGTTTCTCATATTTAATATGTCTGTGGTTTCATTTATTTATTGTGTTTAAATGGTCTCTCACTATTTATTGTGTATATTTGATTTGCTTCAGTAATCTGATACACAACATACTTTGGGGCTAGGGGAAACCACGTCATTACCTTTCAGATAGTTAATTTTATAAGCAGCTCGCAGATCTGTTTAGTACAGTGGTTCTCAACCTTCCTAATGCTGCGACCCTTGAATACAGCTCCTCATGTTGTGTGTTGTGGCAACCCTTGAATACAGTTCCTCATGTTGTGTGTTGTGGCAATCCTTGAATACAGCTCCTCATGTTGTGTGTTGTGGCAACCCTTTAATACAGCTCCTCGTGTTGTGTGTTGTGGCAACCCTTTAATACAGCTCCTCATGTTGTGTGTTGTGGCAACCCTTGAATACAGCTCCTCATGTTGTGTGTTGTAGCAACCCTTGAATACAGCTCCTCATGTTGTGTGTTGTGGCAACCCTTGAATACAGCTCCTCATGTTGTGTGTTGTGGCAACCCTTGAATACAGCTCCTCATGTTGTGTGTTGTGGCAACCCTTGAATACAGCTCCTCATGTTGTGTGTTGTGGCAACCCTTGAATACAGTTCCTCATGTTGTGTGTTGTGGCAACCCTTGAGTACAGTTCCTCATGTTGTGTGTTGTGGCAACCCTTGAATACAGCTCCTTATGTTGTGTGTTGTGGCAACCCTTTAATACAGCTCCTCATGTTGTGTGTTGTGGCAACACTTGAATACAGCTCCTCATGTTGTGTGTTGTGGCAACCCTTGAATACAGCTCCTCATGTTGTGTGTTGTGGCAACCCTTGAATACAGCTCCTCATGTTGTGTGTTGTGGCAACCCTTTAATGCAGCTCCTCATGTTAGTGTGTTGTGGCAACCTTTGAATGCAGCTCCTCATGTTGTGTGTTGTGGCAACCCTTTAATACAGCTCCTTATGTTGTGTGTTGTGGCAACCCTTTAATACAGCTCCTCATGTTGTGTGTTGTGGCAACCCTTGAATACAGTTCCTCATGTTGTGTGTTGTGGCAACCCTTGAATACAGTTCCTCATGTTGTGGCAACTCCCAACCATACAATTAATTTTTTGCTTCTTCATAACTTCAATGAATATGTCGTTTTTTGATGGTCTTAGATGACCCTCGTGAAAGGGTTGTTCGACAAACAGGTTGAGAACCGCTGGTGTAGAAGCTTTTTACCAGTCTTCTGACTGTATAACCTAACATAATGGGTAGCATTATTACTAGAGGACGTAGTCTAAATTTATTTGTGTCATGTAATCTGGTATAGTAATCAATAGATTGGTTTGTCCCCTCTTGGTTGCTATCTAGTGGTTTACCATACCATCCTGAAATTTGTAAATCTCAGTCTGGACGGCAGATCAACAAGGTGGATCCTGGATACCCCGTTCAACCTCCTAAGGAGTTATAATTAGGGCACACCCGTAACGACTAGGCCAGCCATGTCTCACCTGTGTGGATAAAAAAAGTCCTTGGTAAAAGGTTTTCTTAGTCTGTGGTCTAAGAGTCTTTTATTGTGTTATTTGTTCATAGATGACCTCACCAAACTGCTACGGGAAATTATGCAAGAAGCCAGAAACTTGACAGATGCTGAGAGGTAAGTGTTCTTGTCGCATGTGAGATAAATGACTTGGTTGGTGTTCTTGTCGCAAGTGAGATAAATGACATGGTCAGTGTTTTTCTCACAAGTGAGTTAACTGACATGGTCAGTGTTTTTGCTATGTAGTCCTGAGATGCACAAAACTTCTTCAGGATTTTGTTTTAACACTTGACTGGCCACCCCACTTATAACTTTCTTGCAAAGGTTCAACAGGGCATTTTGTACATCATCATCGTCATCATCAAGTGCCTTGCCGACTGGCGTGGGCGATCATGCCTCTCCACAATCTGTGATCTTCAACTGCTTGTATCATTTCGTGTGCTGACACCATGTCCATGCCATGACAAAAAGGCTGTCAAGAATCTTTTCGCGCTGTCATTCTCTGTCTCTCTTTCCACAAATCTTTCCAGTGGTCACAACATGATCCATTTTCCCTCTTCTCATAACATGGCCGAAAAATGATGACTGTCTCTTTCTGATGTTTATGATAGGTTGTCTTTGAGCATTTGCGTCTTTCAAAACATCTGGGTTGCTCTTGTTTGCTGTCCAAGGAATTCTAAGGATTCCTCTGTAAAACCACATCTCCCTGGCCTCAAGATGTTTTTCGGCTTGTTTATTAATTGTCCAGGCTTCACAGCCGTATTTTAAAACTGGCTGTATATAGCATGCAAAAATTCTTGTCCTAACTTCCAATGACATAAAATTATAGCATGAACTGCTTTATTTGATTTGTGTACATAACAGATCTTTCTGAAGGAAACAGGTCCAGATTCAAATATGTCTGACTAAACAAAAGTTATCGCCCCATTAGGTCCTCTTTTTGTTTCTTCTGGACAAGAATTGTTTTGAACCGATGGCATGAACCTTGATAGCACAGCCTCATTAAATCTTTGTTGTGATCTTGAATGGACTTTCTCTCTCTCTCTCTCTCTCTCTCTCTCTCTCTCTCTCTCTCTCTCTCTCTCTCTCTCTCTCTCTCTCTCTCTCTCTCTCTCTCTCTCTCTCTATGTCTACCAAACCAGTGTTTTTCAGCTGGTGTGCCCAGGCCTGTTCCGATGGACTGCCAAACATTTCTTTCATAAGAGTGTAACGGGGTAGGGAGTCTAGTTTTTTTCTTTCTCTTCCAAGATTGCAGTCTGTAGGTTTAACACCTGATGTGTAAGAAACAGAAGATTTCGCATCAGCTGAAAATGGTAAATTTTGTGACATCAAATTTAACCAATAAAGTACTAAGTTTGGTTTTGTTTCTGTGTTTGATTAGCTGTCAGAGGGGCAGTGAAACAGTTTCACCTGTGCTGGTGGGCCGCAGGTGTGAAAAAGTTGAGGAACACCTGTACTAAACTCTCATTATTAGATTCTCCATGTTTGCCCTGGGCAAAGATTCTGACGAACTGGTGGTCTTTGTTTTTGACAGAATTACGTTTGTTTTCATCTTGCATAGACAGTGTCTGAACGAATGGATACATATATAAGTACTTGGGTGCAAACTTCCACTGCTCCGACATGCTGAGAGAGGAAATACATTCTAGAATACGTCTGCACATAAAGTACACTGTGCCTTTCATCATCTGCTAAAGTCAAAGTGTGTGTCTCGCAACACCAAGATCATCATCATCATCATCATCATGAACCACCTCTGCCGTTAAGTGGCGTGGGGAGGAATAATTTGCGATCCAGTGCACGTTGGCTGCCACTGGCTATTGTCATGCCATGAAGGTGTAGAGTGTCTTTAATGTTGCCGTCCTCTTGCTCTTGTAGCTGATCTTCTGAGATGTAGTGCTTGTGATGGTATTTGATCTTGCTGCATTCAAACGAGATGGCCAAACCACTTGATCTGCTCTTTCTCTATGAATCTAGTACAAGGTGTCGTTCCCACAATTTGCCTGATAGTTTCATTATTCACTCGATCTCAGATGGTTAGGTTGGCTGCTTTTCTCAGGCACCTCATCTCGCAGGTGGTAATTTTGCGTATATGGGCTTTAGATAGTGTCCATGTTTGGCACTGGTAGCTCAATGTTGGAATAAATAAAATGCTATTATTAATCTGTCTCTTTGCACTCATAGTTATGCTTGGATGTCTTAATAATGGTGACAATTGGTATATAAGTGCACTTGCTTATTGACATCTGGTTTCTATTTCTCTGTCAATTCTACCATCTTCTGTGATCATACTTCCTAGATATTTAAACTCCCTAACTTAATTCAGGGCAGAACCATTCAGCTGTATGTGTAGTGGGGCAGAATGTCTACTAACTTGCATTGTTTCGGTTTTGTTTACATTGATCTTCATGTTGTATTTATTACATGCTGAGTTCAACCTGTTAATGTGGTCTTGCAGTATATGTTCTTCAGGGTAGAACAAGCACTGGTTGTCAGCAAACAGTAGTTCATTTAATGTGGGTGAATCGATTACTTCTCCTGATGTATGTCCTTCCTCGTGATTATAAAGGTCTATGTTACACCAAGATCAAAATATATAAAACGTTGATTAGACCAGTCGTGTTAAATGGTTCTGAAACTTTGAGCACAGCTAAAAGAGATGAAGCCTTTTCGAAAACAGAGTCTTACTACAAATCTTTAGACCCATCAAAGATGCAAACAGCAGGGAATGGAGAGTGAGATGCAATAACGAAATTCATAATCTGTTTCAATCACCATTGATCATTAGCATCATGAGAGCTAATAGGTTGAAAGGGCTGGGACATATTTAGAGAATATCAGGTAACAGAGCGGTAAAAACTATACACAAGGCAGATGAGTGGTCGTAGACGACAAGGCAAACCAATAAGACGATGGAGAGATAATGTCCAGACAGACCTGCAAACACTTTATGTTACCAACTGCAAAGAGAAGGCCAACCAGAGAGATGAATGGAGGTGGGTGATATCTGCAGCAATGAACCTCAAGGTCTCGGAATGCTGAAGAAGAAGAAGAAAATAGACAGTGTCTGCATGCATGCTTGCTTGTATGTGTGTGCGCATGCATACATTTATAAGAGATAGTCGGGGAAAAGTATATGTCTTCTAAACTAAAAGTTATCTCCCCATTAGGTGCTCTGTGTTCCACTTGGACAAGGATTCTGATGAGCTAATGGTCATCTTCTTTGAGGAGATTACAACCTTGTACATGTTTGTTTTCATCTGGCATGCTTGCGTGTGTGTGCATGTATGTATACATGTGTGAGAGATAGTCGGGGAAAAGTATATCTCTACTAAACTAAAAGTTATCTCCCCATTAGGTGCTCTGTGTTCCTCTTGGACAAGGATTCTGATGAGCTGGTGGCCATGGTCTTTGATGGAATCACCGCTGATGACAAAGAGGTAAGTAAGCAAGGGAACCTACAGATCCTAGTATAGGATCTAGGTTCAAATGATATAATGCCCTCCAAAATCCCTTCAGGTCTGTATTCTCGGTAGCCCATCTCCTGTAAGGTTGCAGAATCTTGTCTCTGTTTAGTCCGCTGTGTTAGATGTGCATGCCATTGTGTCTTGTGCCAGACTGTGACTCTGAAGAATGCTGCCTATTGTATGTGTGGGCGTTGATGAGATGCCGTGCTTGGGTTTCCAAAAGTAGGCGATTGCTTGGACTGTTTGCTGGTATTCTTCTCATGCATGTGGAAGACGTTGCAAGTTTAGGCTTTTCTGTTTTGAAAAATGCTGGCATTATATGATGTTATTGCTTTGTTTTTAAAAATGCATTGTAAGAGTTATGAGGAAATCGGTTGCAAGTTAGGTTTCTATGTAAAAAAAAAATGTATTTGTACAGTATCTACAATGGAAGTTGACTGCAGTGAATATGTGCATTTACTGCTGTCTTCGGGGATATTACTTAGTAAAGCCCCAGAAATGCGCTACAGGGATCTGAAGGTCGTGGGTTCGCTCCCTGGCGGAGCCGGACTTTTCTTCAAAAATGACCTTGGCTCCCAGGTCGACCCAGCCTTGAGTGGGTACCGAGTGCAGTCCCGGGAAGTAAAGGCTGACCACATCATCCATCTTGTGCCGCTGGTCTATAAAATATAGGTCTAGCCCTATATGCCCATACGCCTTAAGGCGTGGTCAAGGGTCTTTTTAAAAGCCCCGGAAAAATAACTCATCAAGGCCCTGATCACTTCCTTGGTGTGATTCTCATATCACTGCCCAAATGGCACAGTCTGGTTAGGTTTCATTCATGTGTGTATTGAGCAAAGTAAGTAGAGAACCTTGTCACACCTTTAGCAATGGTTCCCAGCCTATTTCGAGTGGTGACCCCTATTTTACAGAGGTAAAATGATTTGTGACCCAATACATATTAAACATTGGATTTTAAATGGGGGTAACAAGAGGGATATTGACTGTCCTGCATTTCTGCAAACAGGATGCTGTGAGTGATTTTTTGTTGTTGTTGTTGCCCTTTAACAACATTTTCGTAGCACACAACTGCCTGATGACCCCAGAGAAAACCCATTGCAACCTTATTTTGGGGTCATGACCGATGTTGGTTGGGGACCCATGCCATAGATGCGGTAAACATGTAGTGCTAGACCTGCATGTTTTATACATCATCCAATAGGTGAGGAGGTCAGCATCATGATAGCCGCCTTTACCTCCTAGGGCATTACCTGATACCCCCTGTAGGCTGGGTCTACCTGTGCACCAAGGTTCATGATAGCTGCCTTTACCTGATACCCACTGTAGGCTGGGTCTACCTGTGCACCAAGGTTCATGATAGCCGCCTTTACCTGATACCCACTGTAGGCTGGGTCTACCTGTGCACCAAGGTTCATGATAGCCGCCTTTACCTGATACCCACTGTAGGCTGGGTCTACCTGTGCACCAAGGTTCATGATAGCTGCCTTTACCTGATACCCCCTGTAGGCTGGGTCTACCTGTGCACCAAGGTTCATGATAGCTGCCTTTACCTGATACCCACTGTAGGCTGGATCTGCCAAGGTTGGTTTTGAAAAATACTTTCCTTGATGTTGGTTAGAGCCCCAGATCTTCGAGTCAACGGGAGGTTCCTGTGTATGTATTAGAGATGTGTAAATCTTTTTTGTGTATTAGTCTTTGGGCAAGATCACCCAGCCTCTAGGAAATGGGTACCAGAGTTAACTCTCTGGGGTAAATGGAGGAACGTCGTTGTAGCCACAGAGTTACGTGCGGACGGCGACACAGGCTGACAATTCTTATCAGCTGTCTGTACTGGCGGCAGAGCACTTATGGTTTATAACCGTGTGCACTGACGCTGGTTAAAATCTCCCGACTTTACCTTTTTTTGAATGTGTGGCTCTGAACCTGGCAGTGATGTTATAGGAGCTGTGTAGCCAGTGGGCTTGGAATCACGTGTTTTACTGAGGAGAAAAGGGGGGGGGGGGGGGGAATTAGCAGCCTAATAAATGTGGGTGGAGAGGATAATCTAGTGGTAGAGAGATGGGTGTGGTTCGGTTCTTGGGATGCATACAAAACTAAATGTGTAAAGTCGTTGCTCTCTCTGTCTCTGTCTCTGTCTCTCTCTCTCTCTCTCTCTCTCTCTCTCTCTCTCTCTCTCTCTCTCTCTCTCTCTCTCTCTCTCTCTCTCTGTCTCTCTCTCTCTCTCTCTCTTTCTCTCTCTCTCTCTCTCCCCCCCAACCCCTCTTTCCTTCCCTCCCTCTCTCTCTTGCTAGAAATAAATCTGAACCTTTAATACCTCTTAATATATTTGTAAAGCAAGTTTTTTTTTTAAGGGGAGCCATGAGAGAGTGTGTTAATTATGGACATTTTCCTGCTATTGAACATTGTCAGTACAAGATGTTTTTGGGGAAGGGCGGGGGAGGGATGGGTTGTCAGTAATATATATTGCTTTTTTTTGGTATGTATTAGGGAAAAACGGGGAGGGTTACTTGATATAGATGGGTTAATTCTGTGATTGTTAAGAATTGTCTTATGACATGTGGTTGACAAGTATGTTGATCAAAAGTGCTACTGAACGGGTAACTGGGCTTAAAATGTCCGTCATCTAGAGGTCACACAGCTTAACAGCAAACATAGATGTCCAAACCAATAAATGTCTTACTGTGTGACGGGCAGGGTAAAAACATTCACTGCCATTGTTCCTACTCGTCCGAGTGTTGGCACCAAAAGTGCGATGGTCGGACGTCCTGCTGTGTGACACATAACTATTAACATGTCCAGTGCCATTGACCCCACTTGTCTGATTGTCATGACCAAAAATCTGACTGCCATATTGTCCTACTGGCTGAAAAACATGGTTCAGATGTCCCACCATAAATTATCCAACTGATTGAATGATACATTGATGAAAAGGTCCAGTGTCCGCTATCATTGGCCCCACTCGTCAAAGTGTTGGGACCAAACAGGCAAGCCAATGCAGGATGCATGCTTTCCTATACAGTTGTGCAAAGTTTCCTAATGCCACAACGTTAAGTTGTCTCAATGTGCTGAAAAAGACTGTTGACTTTTCTGTTTGTTTCAATAATATTTTGCTGTGGCCAGCATTTTTGAATTGTTTATACCATGGCTGCTGTTACCACATAGCTACCACCAGGGCTTTTTTTCCCCCTAGAAAAAGAAAAGGTGCTTGGCTGGTGATCACCATAAAGTGTGCACCACCATAAAGTGTGCACCACCATAAAGTGTGCACCACCATAAAGTGTGCACCACCATAAAGTGTGCACCACCATAAAGTGTGCACCACCATAAAGTGTGCACCACCATAAAGTGTGCACCACTATAAAGTGTCTTTTAGAAGGTGATGGTACTCACCACACAGCATCTATTACAATAGTGCAAGGAAGAAAAGCCCTGGCTATCACTGCAACAATCATTGCCATCATATCACTGCTGTTACCATTGCTGCTGATTTTGTTTGCTGCTACACGGCTGTTGCTGATACTGCTGGTGCTACTTCTGCTACATGTAGCTATTACTGGTGTAGTGCAGTAAGCAGTTGCTACCACTTATGCTGATGCTGCTAGTGACTATACTGCTGTCACTACAAGTACTATTGCTGTTACCACTACTACCATTAATTACATCTTTGCCACAACTACTACTACTTTTACCAACACTACTACCACCACTACTACTGTCACCACTACTTCTATTACCACTACTACTACTACCACCACCACTACTACTACCACCACCACCACTACTACTACCACCACTACTACTACCACCACCACCACTACTACAAAAACCAACACTACTGCCACAACTACTAATACTGTTGCTGCCACCACTACTACCACTACTACTGCTGTTGCTACTGCTGCTACCACTTCCACCACTACATCCTCACGACTACTGCAAGTTTTACCACTATCACCACAACTACCACCATAATTACTTCTACAACTACCATCATCCATGCAGTGTTTCATATGCTACAGCTGCTGCATCTATCGTGAGTCATGCCTGTAAGACTTGTGCAGACACTCACTTGTTAGTGACGACTGTACAGTGGAGCCCTGGGATGGTGCGATAATTCATAGTTCAGATATTTGTCAGCACGAGCTGAGGCTTGTTGTATACCATAGACCAGTGATTCCTAAACTGTACGCCGCGGCGCCCCAATTAGCCGCGACCTCTTCACAGGGCACCGCAAAATATTCGAAGTTACATGAGATTTTGTGTGTGTTTTTTTTAAATTAATCTCTTATATATGAATAGTCGTACTTTTACTTAGGTTAGAATGCTGTGGAAAAATGTTAGTTTAAAAAAAAAAAAAAAAGGCACCATGAGTAAGAAAAGTTTTGGAAACACTACCATAGACTCATGAAATGTCTCCTGCATGTTTCAGCCGCTTGTGTGGTGATGGCTGAAACACAAGTCATCATTTTTATCAGCACAGCTAATAGAATAGTTGATTGCTCATGTGGGTTCTGGTGCTTTAGTGGGGGCGGGGGGGGGGGGGGGGGGGGGGGGAGTATGAGGGATCGATCTACTGCCCCAAACAAGCATGTCATAAAATATGAGTAATTCAGGGGTTCTTCTTCTTTGCGTTCACTCACTGAAAATTCCGGTGGAAAGATCAGGTTGTTTGTCCACCTCCAGACTTTAGATTTTGCACCTGAGTGTTTTGTGCACATCTGTTTTACAGATCTGACATATATGTATGCAGATTGTTAGTTTCTTGCCTCTCAGTAAAATGAACTCCAACTTCGAAGGAAGCCCCTCAGCTAGGCGACTCTTACGACCTGCTTGTTGGTGAGGCAGTGGGTCTATTCAGGATTTTCCCGCCTAACCACTTGTTGAAGGGGGACTTCTTCTGATGATTGGAAAACTTATATTATGTTTGTTTCTCCGTGGAGCTCTTTCTACAAAAGCTGTATGTGTAAACTATTGTATACATGATGCTAAATCTATGCAGTTCCAGTAGTAATCTTTTCCATGTGACTTTTTCCAACCAATCAGCTCATCATCACGTCTTTGAGACAATACAGTGGACATATTATTCTTTAGAGCCCCAGCAGTGGGATGTAGGTGTCAGTCTCTTCTTTTGTCCTCTCACTGATACCAAGTTGGTTGCCCAGAGTCGTGAAGCTATATCAGTAAAGTACTGTATACATACATATTTCACAAGTTATTGCCTGGCATATTTTGCAGTATCTTGTCAGATGCTTACTAGAATATCTAATGAAAGAAATTGAAGCACACAAAAGGATCATTTCCAATCAGTCAGGTGCCGTCTCCATAGTAAAGGTTGGTTGCAATGGATCCCCAACAGGCTCAGTCTCTTGGTTTGGTTTTACACTCTCTCAGACTGCTGTGTGTCCATCTCTTGATTATGTCCTCCCACTTGTATTGTTGTCTGCCTCTTGCTCACTTGCCCTCGACCTTTCTTTTCAAAATGGTTTTTAAAAGTGTTATGATGCTGAATGTATGCAGTGCCAATGGTAATCAGTTTTATCTGACTCTCTCCAACCAAGCAGCACATCATCACATCTTTGAGACAACACAATGGAGATAGTATTATTGAGAGTACCAGCACTGGGATGGGGGATGTAGGTATCAGTCTCTTCGGGCTTGCCAGATGTAGATATATTTTTGTATTTCCTCTCCACCGTCCCTCACATTTGTAGAGTCACAAACTTTCACCTCGCTAGGGTGGACCTGTTCCTTTACTCTTTGCATTTCTTTTAAATAATGCTTCACCCTCTCATTAACAAGCTTCTCACCATTTTTATGTTTTAAAACTAGTTTTTGCCTCCTATTTTCATTACTTCTTTATATTTAAGACAGTTGTCTTTACATAAATAAATGCTTGGGTTAGTTCCCTGAGATTTTTTTTTTTTTTTTAATACAGGATGTTCCATGAGTTTCTGTACAATGGAAAAATAAACAAATCACCAACGCCATTACATGTGTGACTCCGACTGTGCTTATTTGTGTTCTGATCAAAATAAACATGTTTTTTTTCTCCCTGTGTATGGAAACTTATGAGAGACCCTGTAGAATTAAATATAAACCAGGAATAAATGTATTATGGGATACCTGGTAGAAACAAGGTTAGAGGTAATTAAGATGTGAGTTTAAAACAAAAATTTAATGGTTTGGAATTATTTTTTTTTGGGTCCTCTTTTTGATCACATTTGGTTACATTTAGGTGGGCCAAAATAAAGGGGGCCTGCCATATACTCAAGGTACACCACTGGAAAACAGATTGGAGATCAATGTTCTACATGCTTACAACTGCCCTTTATTGTTTAAAAAAAATACTTTTACCACTTTCTAAGGACAGCTTTAGACAAGGCATATTGGGCGTGAGCTGCCGTGGTGAAGCAACAAGACGCTCGCCTGGGGATCAGAAGGTTGTGACTTTGGGTCCCAACGGTACCAGACTTTTTTTTTTTCTTTTAATGACTTTGGCTCCCAGGGCAACCCAGTTTTAAATGGGTACCAGGTGAAGTCTTGGAAAGTAAAGGTGGCCGGCGTGATGAGGATCACATCACCCACAAAGTGCCATTTGGTCTATAAAATATGGAGTCCAGCCCTGTGTGCCAAATACGCCTGAAGGCGTGAAAAAGGATCTTTAGCTTGACTAATATTTGGTCTGGGGATTGAAACCGCATGACTTCTGTATTAGCTACGGACTAAGATTCTGTGTGTGCTTCCAACAGGATAAAACCCAATCACCCTCGAACCTGGGTGTGCTGGTGAGAATCTGGTCTTTTTAACAACTTGGCCAGCCACTGACAGTCTTTATACACTCATTGAGGGATGTTTTATTTTGTGTAGATTGTGGCCAGTCTCGATGAAATGGCTGTTCATTGAATGTTATCATTGCTAATGATAACTGATATATTTTACCTGATGCATTTTATTTATTTTGTTGAAATGTATACATCCCTCCCCCCAAAGGAATATTATTTATTTAACTGCAATTTGTCATTTGTACTTTTTTTTTTTTTTAGCCATTGATTAAATCTGAATGTTTGTTTTTTTTAAATCTCTTTTCTCTTAATTAAAATGTATCATTTGTTTGATTCTTTTTTTTTTTTTTTTCTGATCCATTTTATTTATTTAACTAAAGTATATCAATTTGGTTTTTTCACATCCATTTATTTCATTGAAGCATTTTATTTATTTAACTGAAGAAAATCAATTTGGTTTTTTCACATCCTTTTATTTCATTGAAGCATTTTATTTATTTAACTGAAGTATATCAATTTGGTTTTTTCACATCCATTTATTTCATTGAAGCATTTTATTTATTTAACTAAAGTATATCAATTTGGTTTTTTCACATCCATTTATTTCATTGAAGCATTTTATTTATTTAACTAAAGTATATCAATTTGGTTTTTTCACATCCTTTTATTTCATTGAAGCATTTTATTTATGTAATAGAAATATATCATTATTCCCTTTTTTGAGGCATTTTATTTATTTAAATAAAATATTCTCTTTTTTAACTTGTCCTTGTTACAATTTACTGTAAAGTAGAATACACGATTTCTAGAGGTGTTAGCATTTCTCTTCTGTTTTTTTTAATTTACAATTTTTGAAAACAGTTGTTTTGGAGACCCATGGGGAATAACTGCTGGAATGACAGTTTGTTACTTTGTTTAGTGCTCTTGATGGGTGAGAAGCCGCTCTTTGTGGAGAGTGTCCCATGGAGAAGAACTGCTGGAATAACAGTTTGTTACTTTGTGTAGTGATCCCAGCTGCAGGTGATTTGACAGGAGACCGCCTTGCATTGATTTTGATAGTGGTATTGAGAGCCGACCATCCAGCTTCCATGGCAAATTACTGAACATAAAATTTTCCTGGAAAAAACCACAACAGCCAAAAATCAGTCTGGGGCAGGTTCTGCAAGTCCTATAAAGAATACACAACTTACTTGTTTGTTTTCTATGGGTGTCGGCTGCTCATAATTAATGATTACTGATTTAAAAATCAACAACATAGCACACCAGGCATACCCATAGATGCTCCATCTCCCACAGCAAATGACGTAAGTTGTAGATGCTAACTTTTTCTGTAGCACACTGATTATACACACGCTGATCTCTTCCTCTCATCTTTCTCTCCTTGCTCATAAATGGGTAATCAAATTGTGGTAGAACAGTGATTGTCATGCTTGCCTGCAAACATGGTTGCTATGTGTCCAATTCCTCTCATGGCAGTGATTTTTAAAAAGTTTCACTGGTTGGCCTGCCCAGAAAGTGTTCACATTTGGTGCTTCACTATATGTTGATGTAAACTAATATTGCACCTAGCAAGATACAGCAAAATTTGCCAATTATACAATATTTATTTGTGTCCGTTATTATTATAAATTTTGTTTCATTATTTAACATCATAGTTTCTATATACGTTATCACATCGGACTAACATGTGGGAGGTTCTAGGTTCTAGCAACAGCAGATATACAGATTTTTTTTTTCCGGCAAGGTGGTCAAGCTATTTGCTTTGAAAGTCGTGGGTTCGTTTCACAGATGTTTTATTCAGTTCATGAGTGCAGTTTTTATTGAAATCCCTGATGATCATCATTACAGCTTCACCGGTGCTACAGAGCCTGTGCACTGTGCTGAGCTTCTTCGGACTCAGGCTTGAGGTAGAACAAGAACGGAGCGCCCGTGTGCCATGACATTGGTCCGTTGTTCAAACCTCAAACCTCATTGCAGCTATGGAGTTAGTGCTTTATCACGCACTCTCGGAAAGACATGTATGGTTGCAGTGAAGTCAATCATCACGGCTTTAACTTTGACTTTATTTTTTAATAAAAGCAACATATAATTGGCTGCAATTGGCGGGGAATATTTCATAAAGAGGAGTAGGCATTTAAGTGTGTGAATGAGTGAGGAGTGAGACTGATGCTGTTTTTACTTGTTTGGTACTAAGCAACTCACCATAAGTTTGTTAACTTCTACTGGCATAATCTGGCTTTTTTTTTTTTTTTTTCAAGTCTGTATGCCTCATCCAGTTGCTACCCTAACCCATACTGCCTCACTTGTCACTTTCACTCCTTCTGCCTTGTGGTGTAATAATTATAACTTTTTTAAGCCTTAATATTTAATCATTATTATGGGGGGGGGGGGGGGGGGGGGGGGGGGGGGGGGGGGGGGGGGGGGGGGGGGGGGGGGTGGTAGTTATTTCCTTTTTTTTTTTTTTTTGCTCCCAGATTTTATACTGAACGATTAAGCCTCTATTTGGATGTGAATCCAATAGAGCAAATCCAGCAATCCCATTCATCCAAATAAAACGGTTATATCAGGCCCAGAATTTTTTTGTAACAAAAAGTTTTGTTTTTCATGTTTCCTTTGGGGGATTGCAGACTGAAAAGTTGACAGTTGGTGACTCAAAGAACTACTGTTTGGATGCAAGTCAACAAAAGCAAATCCCAGAAACTCCATTTAGCTATATAAACAATTTACCGTATTGTTTTCATGTATAAGACAGTATGTTCTCACAAATTGTCTAATTTGAACATTTGGGGGGAAAGAGGGGGGGGGGGGGGGTACACCTGATTAAAATATTTATTTCTTAATTTTGGGCTCAAGAAAATAGGCTTCTTATGCACACAGAAATGCAGTATATTAAAACAGCCTGCGATCACAAAGTACCTTGCTGTCCAGACTGGTTTTATTTTAATACTTAACGTAACAATTTCTAATGATATAATGAATGGTTTTGTTTAATATAACAACTTCTGTAATGAATGGTTTTTTTAACGTAACAACTTTGAGAATAAATGGTTTTGTTTAACTTAACAACTTCTAGAATAAATGGTTTTGTTTAACGTAACAACCTCTGTAATAAATGGTTTTGTTTAACTTAATAACTTCTAGAATGAATGGTTTTGTTTAACGTAACACCTTCTAGAATGAATGGTTTTGTTTAACTTAACAACTTCGAGAAAAAATGGTTTTGTTTAACTTAACAACTTCTAGAATAAATAGTTTTGTTTAACCTAACTTCTAGAATGAATGGTTTTGTTTAACTTAACTTCTAGAATGAATGGTTTTGTTTAATGTAACAACTTCTATAATGAATGGTTTTGTTTAATGTAACAACTTCAAGAATAAATGGTTTTGTTTAACTTAACAACTTCTAGAATTAATGGTTTTGTTTAACGTAGCAACCTCTGGAATGAATGATTTTGTTTAACTTAACAACTTCTAGAATAAATGGTTTTTTGTTTTACGTAACAGATTCTAACAGTATAATGAGTTCAGGTCGAATTTGCTAGAGACTGCAAGAAGTAGTAAAAAATAAAGAATGCAGTGCATGTTTTCGGTTGTAACTGTTATACTGTTGTAGTCATTGATTATATGTTTGGGCTGACAATTCCATTGAATGCTTTAGTTATCATCTATATTTTGTTCAAACAAAGAAGACACAGTCAATAGATTTCACAAGTTATCACCTGGCATTTTTGCAGTGTCTTCTTAGATGCATACTAAAATAACTTATTTAATAAATTAAAAGCACATAAAGGAATTATTTATTATCAGCCAGGGGTCATCTCCACATTGAAGGTTGGCCGCAATGGATCTCCAACATGCTATGTGTCCATCTCCTGATGTTGTCCTCCCACTTGTAATGTTGTCTACCTCTTGAGTTCGCAAAACATTTCATGATTTCTATTTTTAATGGGTTGTTTATCTCTCTGACTGTCAGTAATAATCTGTCACTTTTAAAGATAATTGTCAGTTTCAGATCAAGTTTGTCAAGCCAGTTGACTATTTTATTTTACTTTTAACAGGCTTACTATTTAATTTTATTGTTGACAGGTTCATTATTTCATTGTATGCGCCTCCCTAACTCCCACGTCAGCCCAACCTTGAGTGGGTACCAGGTGCAGTTCTGAGTAGTAAAGGTGGCTAGCGTGATGCTGACCACATTAGCCATCATGTGCCATTGATCTATAAAATATAGGTTTAGCCCTATAAACCCAATACGCCTGAAAGGCGTGGAAAAGGGGTCCTCCTATATTATAGTATGCACCTGGCAAGAAAAAGCAAAATATGCCCACTAGTAAATTTTCCAATCTGTTTGTGTCTCCTTTGCTAATGTTTACAAAGGGGAAACATTTCTTTTATTTATAATTTTTTTTTCTCCAAAATTTTGTTTTTCATTTTACCATACATTTTTTTTTTTAAATACAGTCAAACTCTAAACATTGTTTTTCATTTTGATCTTGCGGGTAGAATGTAAGTATATCCTTTTGGTCTTCATCACCTTGTATTGTCACAGTGTGACTGTTAGACTGCAAATATTGTTTTGTATTTTATATCTAGTGCTGCTTCCTCTTGTTGCCAGTTTGACTTCCCATTTTTTTTTTTTTATGCATATCATGTATTCTTTGTTTGGCTTTTTTCTTTCATTTCCAGTGGCAGTATTTGGATACGGTATGTAAGCACTCACTGGTGCCTCCAGTATTGCATTTTCACTTGGCTGTTCCGTTGCCACACATTCTTGTATTGCTAACGTTTTTGTTGTTATTAATTTGATAACATTAGTTTTTATATCGTATCCTTGAACACAACACACCCATTCATTGTCGTTACTAGAAATCAAATCACTTATCAAGGAAAAATGCAAGAAATTTTGGAGAGAACAAACCAACAGTACATCCACAAGACGCCATCACAGACTCAGTAAAAGAAATATACAACTTTCCCTCTAAGAACATGACACTACAGGCTCAGTTACCACATGCATAAAATAAAAAACTGTACAGTCCCCACAGTGTGCCTGTCACAAACACCTGAGTACATTCTTCAGGCCTACCCACTACTTACAACTACAAAGAGAAACCTGGCCTCAAGAGCAAAGTGTGCAGAGCCAGCTATGGGGAACCATGAGGGACCTTCAGTCAACATATGAATCACAGAGGCAGTCCACTTGATGATCTGACCTGAGCATACAAAACTGCATTTAGAGAAGAAGAAGATGAATGTAGTTTCTTGGTTATGTAGGTAACTGATCTGCTTCAGAGGATTTCTGTTTGTGGGGTTAACACCAACATCCAGGTAATCAGATCTCCAGGATGACCCAGGGTCAGCTGGAAAGACAACATCTGATTGTCCCTGAGTGACAGAGCATTTATGTCTGTGAGGTTAACACCAACAACCAGGTAACCAGACCTCCAGGACGACCCAGGGTCAGCTGGGAAGACAACATCTGATTGTCCCTGAGTGACAGAGGATTTCTGTCTGTGGGGTTAACACCAACATCCAGGTAATCAGACCTCCAGGACGACCCAGGCTCAACTGGGAAGACAATAATCTGATTGTCCCTGACTGACAGAGGATTTCTGTCTTTGGGGTTAACACCAACATCCAGGTAACCAGACCTCCAGGACGACCCAGGGTCAGATGGGAAGACATCTGATTGTCCCTGACTGACAGAGGATTTCTGTCTGTGGGGTTAACACCAACATCCAGGTAACCAGACCTCCAGGACGACCCAGGGTCAGATGGGAAGACATCATCTGATTGTCCCTGAGTGACAGAGGATTTCTGTCTGTGGGGTTAACACCAACATCCAGGTAACCAGACCTCCAGGACGACCCAGGGTCAGCTGAGAAGACAACAATCTGATTGTCCCTGACTGACAGATGATTTCTGTCTGTGGGGTTAACACCAACATCCAGGTAACCAGACCTCCAGGACGACCCAGGGTCAGATGGGAAAACAACAATCTGATTGTCCCTGACTGACAGAGGACTGGGATGGAACAAAGACAAAAAGAAAACTGCTGGTAGAGAAGTCTGGTGATCCCTCTGGCCAACCTCCACCCCCCCCCCCCCCTTTCCCAGGGTACACGTTGAACAACTAAGTAAAGTCGGATTAACACCTCAAGGGTAAGACTAAAGCAGTAGCATATCCTAGAAACCCCATTGAACTGTACATTGAACACCCTGATATTAGGACATCCCTATGATTACAAAGTAACCTGTAGTTGAGATAATTAAGGTGTTTATATCCTGATTATGTGTGATTTATGTTAAGAATGCTCAATAGATTTTTCAGGTGTTTTTTTTTTCCAAGAATAAATTTGTCCCTTAGGGTTTCCATGAAAAATTTATATCAAGGATTTCCATTATAGGTCTCCCCCCCCCCCCCCCCCCCCCCCCCCCCCACCCACCCACCCAAAAAGCTATTTATTAAGTGTCGCTAAATGTGTACAATAACTAGAGTATGATTGCACTGGAAACCACGGGGCATAGAAATAAAGGCAGACCAAAAATCACATGGTTCCGGTTCGACATTGATAGGGAATGGATGACGGTGGGGAACTTGGCTAATGATGACAGTTCTCGTCGCCGTTTCTCCTCCAGTTTCAAAGTTGCAAAATTGTGGAAGTCCAGTTTGCAGCCGGAGCTACTGAGTTTAGTGCTCCTGGCGGCACTATGAGCTGTGATTATCGGTTATTGACAGAGTTCCAGATTTATACATAATGGCAATGATGGGTGATGTATTTTTCTTCGTTGTTTTCCTGGGACAAGGCGTGAGCTGTAGCTGCAATTTATTTGCTGGCCGTGGCTGCAACTTGGCCAAGGACACGTGGAGAATGGTCATGAATAGTTTTAATCTACTCATCGCCCAGCTATTCATCGAATGAAGTTGAAAGCGATGACGCCTGGTCTCGCAGTGTGTTTAAGGAGGTATGCACCTTATGGTTTGCCAAATCAAATCGTGTGTGTTTTGCTGACTGAGGACACTTTGTATGGCTACGGCATTCACTTAAAGTATCTAGCATATCTGACTCCATTTGTGACTGAAATCACTGTCATAGGCAGTTGAGCTATTATGGGCCAAGCTCGTTTGCTGTGGTACCAGAACCGTAACGATTGACTAACTAACTAACTAACACATGGAGAATAGAGCTAGAGACTGAAGTTACAAACAAAGGGAGAGGGTAGGGTGGGAGCTGCCTGCAGTAACATAGGATAGGACAACTTGGCATAAGTTGGTTGAGGGCCTATGCTCCATGGGGGGGGGGGGGGGGGTGGATAAAGGGCAGAAAAAGAAGAAAGGTGTATTATAAAGTTAGATGTCCATTAAAAAATGTCCCTAAAGAAATCCTTTCAGAGTTTCTTTTAGGGATATCCAGTAAAGATTTCCATTTAGGATATCCGCTTAGAGTGCTAACTAATTATACCCATTAACTCTTTCTGTCCCAAACAACACACTATGTGGGATCAAGAAACGCACTTTGTGTCAAGATAAGATATACTTTTGGTCTAAACTTACTAAAACAAATCTGGCACTGTATATGCCTGGATAAAAGTAATATTTTCTTTTTTCTTGTTAGTTAACATCCTCTTGGACAGTTGCAGCAAATCTTCTGGGACTAAAAGCGTTAAGGGTGCTCATTAAGTTTTTCCATCAAGGGTTTCCAGCGAAGACATCTATTATATATTCCCCCATTACAAGTACCCCAGAGGTCAACGCTCTCATCGGTGAAAATTCAGACGAAGCAGATGCAATAATCTATACAGACGGATCCGTTATACGCCAAAGAAGAAGCGCATGGACATTTACAGCACGCTCAGCGGGCAGAACAGTCAAAGAAGCCAACGGCGCCTTCTCCATGACAACCAGCACCATGACGATGGAGGTGATGGCAGTGACGCAAGCGCTTGCCTGGCTTGAAACACAAAAATACACCCGCGTGTGTATACTCAGTGATTCAATGAGTATGATCCGGAGGGTTCAGGCAGGTTCAGTGCGAAGACAATGGCTTGAATCATTACAGAAGTCCACTGTGCGTGGAGTCACTTTATTTTTTGTTCCGGGATACGCAGGCGTCGATGGAAATGAAAGAGCTGACAGGTTGGCTGGATCCGCTATCACTACCGACGGTCAGCCTATGGATAATGCTGATATTATCAATGCCCTCAGAGAAATGGGAAGGATAGAGGACTTTGGTGGCAGTGAATCAACATCACTCGCCAGAATGGCAGACTTGGGAATTAAGATCGGTACAGCAAAAAACGAGACGCACACCAGACACGCCAGAAGACTTGTTAATCAACATAGAACTGGTACTTTTAGCCATCGGACGTTGGGGTTCATACTGAGGGGAGGATCTGAGCACCTATGGACATGTCCGGAGTGCAATGAGGATAACCCAACTAACTAACTAACTAATACAAGTACCCCTTAGGGATATCCATTAAGGTCCATGTATATGTTTCAGTTGTGATGAGTTTAGCTGTATAAGTGTTGAACACTTGCAATAAACATTGTTTGAATGCCGAATTACAAGGGATCGCCTAAGAGAATCAGAAAACACATATTCACTGAAGATATGAAGAAGCTACCAAGATAATTTTATGGCTTGGGGTCACCACAACATGAAGAACTGTATTAAAGTGTTGTGGCATTACGAAGGTTGAGAGAACCACTGTACTAGACAGTTTATGTTCAGCAGCTTGCCACTGGAAGCTGCGAGGGTGTAATGGCTACATGCCTCTTGGGTTTCTTCCGCAAAAAATACCTTGGCTCCCAGCTTAAAATGGGTACCAGGTGAAGGCGAGCGGTCTGATGTTGCCAACATCATTCACCGATTGCTGCTTGGTCTACATAAATATGGGGAGTCACCGTGGCCGAGCGGCTAGACACTCGTCGCAGATCGGAAGGTCGTGGGTTTGCTCCCTGGCGGAGCCGGACTTTTTTCAAAAATGACCTTGGTTCCCAGGTCGACCCAGCCTTGAGTGGGTACCGGGTGCAGTCCCGGGAAAGTAAAGGCGGCTGGCGTGGTGCTGACCACATCACCCATCTTGTGCTGATTGGTCTATAAAAATATAGGTCTAGCCCTATATGCCCTATACACATAATGGTGTGGAAAAGGGCCCTTTACTTTACTACTTTACCTCCTACATAAATACGAGTCTGGGATCATATATCTAATGCTCCACTGTTCTGTAAATTTTTATTTTTAAATTTTAACTGAGATAGTTTACAACTGTTTCTGAAATCTTTGACATTCAGCTGTTAGGGTAGTGAATCAGATATCTAACCTTCTCAGATAAGGGATATGAAAATTGAAGGATTCGGGTAACTTTTTGCAATTTTGTTTCCTACTGATGCACTGAGAATGGTTGTTTTGTGTAATGTGGTATGATTGTATACTTGTACCTCACATTTTTTTATCACCAAACAGTGTTAGCTTTCTTACTTGTCATCCTGCATGTGTATTCTTTACTGTTATTATTTCCTGAATTTGTTTTATATATGTGTATGTGCATTATTTAGTGTTTTATATATATATAAAGGTAAAGTCAGAAGATGTGAACCAGCATCATTGCACACGGTTATAAGCCATAAGTGCTCTGCCACCAATATGGACAGCTGATAAGAAACTGTCTGCCTATGTCGCCGGCTGCACGCAACTCCGTAGCTACTACGACTTTCCTCCATTCATTTACCCCAGAGTGTTAAATCTGATACCCATTACCTAGAGGCTGGATGAACCCGGGAACCGCCCAGTTTCGAACCCCGGCTGTGAGCTGCTGCAAGTCGCAGCTGGATTTGAAAGTGAGTCTCCTTTGGACTATGCTAACGTGGCCCCTATATATATAGACATTGGCCTAATGGAAGTCAAGGAACAGTTTAGGCTATCCTCCGAATAACGATCCCAAATTATGGAGGCCAAAAATATACCCTAACAGGGCCTCAGTCACATTTAAAATGCGGATCTCTTCCGGCGACTACATAGCATACCGTGAAAAAGCTTCCGCTGAGTTAAAGTCGCTGCCGAGAGTATCTCCTGCGCCGCTACGAGCGGCACGGAGCAGGGCTAAACTAGATGGCTGGGACTCGCAAGCAGCAGCTACCGCATCTCATGCAGCTTTCTCCATTTTATTTCCTCTTGAGTCCCAGCCATCTAGTTTACCCCACTCCGTGGCGCGGGAGATATTCTTGGCGGTATGCTGTGTAGTTGCCAGAAGAGGTCCGCAATTTACATGTGACTGAGGCCCTGTTAGGGTATATTTTAGGTCTTGATAATTTGGGACCGTTATTCAAAGGATAGCCACAGTTTAGAATGGACCAATGAACAAAGTTTATTTTCACAAGATTATAAGAATTTGAGAGAAGCGACTAGCTGAATGATTAAGAACACTCGGCTCTCAAGTGGAAGACTCGAGTTCGAATCCTCAGGATAAAGTCCTGAGCTGCATAGTCTGTGGCGACAGCGCTGGCCATGCATCCATAGTTCCTCAGGCTCAAAGACCCCACCACAGCCTACATCACCACACTTGTAAATAAACACAGTTTTTGCTAGTTAAAAATTCAGTACATAGGCAAATTCTGCCCTTCTGATCTTATTTTACATACATTATTTCATTCATACATCATTTTAGTATCATTTCCATACAGCTGATGGAAGTGAAGATATAAGTAACACTGAGACAGAAACATTAGAGTATCTAGCAGTGAGGGAATGAATGAGTTAAATTTAACACAGAACTGTTTTTGTTAATTTTTGTAGTTGGTAGAAAAAAGTAATTGTCTGGTAGCAAACAAATTAAAATAATCTAGGATTAAGATAATGAATGGATTAAATCTAAGGTAGAAACATTTAAAATAACAAATGGTCTGTTTTAATAAATATAGAAAAAGGGCGCTGTAAATTAGCTTTTATTAAGTTCACTTTTGTTTGTTTGTCTTTGTACTTTGATGTTTTTTATTATTTTTTTCATTATTGATAGGTGATATGCTTATGCTTTTTTTAGACACATCTTCTTATTATCCTGTTTTTTTTTTAATTGCTGCTGATTGTTTGTTTTACAGCACTTTGTGTTTTCATTTTAACATAACCCTTGATATTTTAATCTCACAACTTGTTTTAGTTCGATTTAGCATGTCTCTTGACAGTTAATTTAAAGTTGTCATATTTGATTATAGATTATCTGTTTATTCACTATAGATTTTCTTGCATGCATTTAACAACTCTTAATTATAGACAGGCAGCACTTAAAAACATCTTTTGAATGATGATGATGAATTTGCTGGCACCATTTGTGTAGCATGAGATGTTGTGTTTTGTACTGTGTCATGTTGTGTGCTTGCAAGCATGCAGCTTACATGCATGTGCATTTTTGATGAGATAATTTATTTGTACATTCCTGCAACCCTAAGAGTGCCTTTCATTTTTATTTTTCCCTTTCCGGATTGCAACCTGAAAAATATTAACACCCGGTGACTCAGAGAACCTCTGTATAAGAATAAAACAGGAACAGATCTTAGAAACCCATTTCAGCCATGTGAATGAAAGAGTGAATCAAGAATTGATGTCCCTGCATTCGGGACATTCCCACATGTGCTCTGTCTTTTTTCCTCAGTAGCCATTGAAGAGTCGAAATGTTAATAGTGTACCAGTTGAAACTTGATCAAAGGTCCATCTGTTTTCCATCAGTGTTGAATATCTTCCAGATTCTCTGCTCAATCCTCACTGAATTAGTCTGTCAGTGTATGGATACTCGGCCTGTTCTGTTGCACTGCCCTCTTGATCCCAAAGAGCCTTCACCACTTCCATTTTATTAAAAAATGGCTCATCACCTAGAGGAGTGGCAGTAGCGGTCTATCAGCCTGCTCTTTACCCCGCACACCTGAATCTCCTGGACATAAATTTTGTGATATGCAAGCCATTTTACATTTAGTACACCAGTTTCTGTTTCCGAATTCTGTTCTCTTCATTACAAATACCACATGTTGATGCTCTCCAGCCATCGGAAAGCTACCGTTACTGCTTCCATCTCCATTCTCATACTGGATGCTGTTACACTATACATAAGGCTCACTGTTTTCAAACAGTGTCCATTTACCTTCAGCCATTTAATACAGATAAATGGGACGCTTTGCAGTTAGAAAGTGACCAGTAGTCCAGTATGTGTGGGTTTGTAAAAGTATTGACTAAATGCCTTTCAGATGTGGTTAACTACAGAAAGAGAGTGTGTGTACGCGCGGTGGGGGAGGGGGGGGATTATTTCAGATAAATCTGGCTACTTCCGCTGTGTATTATGCATATATTATCTCCTTAAGTTCCAAGGAACACATTATGTTCATTTATAATCAATGTAACTGCCCTCTGGTGTTGGAGGAGTTTAAGTCATGCACATGCGATTTTTTCCCCCCTTCAAAGTGGTTATCTCCCCCCTTCAAAGTGGTTATCTCCCCTCTTCTTCATATGCTGCAGAACCTACTAGAGCTGAGTTACTTCCCTTTTTTGTTCAATATAGTATTTGAAATTCCACTCCATTTTCTCCACTGTTTTCTTCTGCAGCTATTCATTTGTTCTTTATTATTAGTACAATTTCTCCCTCCGAGATTGCAGCAAGAGACGAAGACGGGTGAATGAAGTTGAACGCCAGCAGGATCGTACACTGAGTAATTAACTCTCAGTACGGCAAAGTATCCATGTTCAGGTGGGACTTCCCAAGGTTTCACACCCTTGACTCAAAGAGTCACTATTCAGATGCAAATTTGACAGGAGTCAATCTCAGAAACACCTTTTGACCACAGCTTTTATTGGAGCCCCGTTTTGTTACGGAGTAATTTGCTGTCCACTGTAGGGGTAATTATAATAATTGAGTTATTCTTCCTCATCTTCCTATAACCTCCCAGTAGAGTCTAGACATTCATGCAACTCACACAAAGCCCTTTGCAGATTTTCTCTCCCTCGTTTTCTTCTTCTTCGTTTTTGCATTTACCGGCTTTTAACTCCAGCAGAAAGTCCTGGTTGTTTGTCCACTTCTCGACTTTAGTCTTGTTTCGGGACATTTTTTTAAACAGATCTGGTTTATCTGTGTGTAGACAGACCTTCAAAATATGAGACAAACAGCTGATAGCTTTACAGAAGAGATCCCCAAAATATGAGACAAACAGCTGATAGCTTTTCAGAAGAGATCCCCAAAATATGAGACAAACAACTGATAGCTTTACCGAAGAGATCCCCAAAATATGAGACATATAACTGATAGCTTTACAGAAGAGATCCCCAAAATATGAGACAAACAACTGATAGCTTTACAGAAGAGATCCCCAAAATATGAGACAAACAACTGATAGCTTTACAGAAGAGATCCCCAAAATATGAGACAAACAACTGATAGCTTTACAGAAGAGATCCCCAAAATATGAGACAAACAACTGATAGCTTTACAGAAGAGATCCCCAAAATATGAGACAAACAGCTGATAGCTTTACAGAAGAGATCCCCAAAAATATGAGACAAACAACTGATAGCTTTACAGAAGAGATCCCAAAATATGAGACAAACAACTGATAGCTTTACAGAAGAGATCCCCAAAATATGAGACAAACAACTGATAGCTTTACAGAAGAGATCCCCAAAATATGAGACAAACAGCTGATAGCTTTACAGAAGAGATCCCCAAAAGAACACTTGCCCTGAGCAACAATTTAAAAAAAAAAAGAGTTGATTCCTTTTCAGAGTAACAGTACAAAGAGTTTATGCAACAGAAAGTATTTTTTTTTTTTTTTCAGAATTGACAAGTTAATTTGGTTTTGTTGATCACTGTAGTAAGTGTTACCTTTTCTGTATCATCCTTAGGTGCAAGGAGAGATACGACTTCCCAAGACACAAGGCATTGCTGGACATGTTGCCACGACAGGTGTGAGGATTTCTTTGTTTCTGTTTTATTCCTCTTCTAGGACTTCGGTCTGAGGATATCCATTGACCCAGGGGGCCACTCTTTGTATGTCAGTCCGAACAGAACAAATCCTAGCAACCCCATTCAGTTGATTAATTAATTTTAACAACAACAGCAGCAGCAGCAGCAAACTGCAGTGCTTTCATTTTTATTCACCCCAAACAGACAGTCGAATATTTCAGGGAGTGTTAAACAGGCTTCATGCGTACGTGGGACTTTGGCTGCATGGAATCATGGGACCTAGGCTGCACTCTTTTGTGGGATGTAGGTGGGTTGAGGTTAGGTTCAGTTCTAGGTGTTTTGGGGTAGTTAAAAGCACCACAAGCCGGGAAACCCAGTCTTACCACCCTGATATATATATATGTGTGTGTGTATATATGTATACACATATAATATGTATATGTGTGTGTGTATATATATATATATATGTGTGTGTGTGTGTTTGTATATCTATGTATACACACACATATATATGTGTGTATAGAGACACACACACATATACACACACATGTATGTATATGTGTGTGTTTGTATATGTGTGTGTGTGTGTGTATATATATATATATACATATATGTGTGTGTGTGTACATATTTATGTGTTTGTAGTGTGAAATCCCTTGGAGTATGCTGTATTAAATGGTTGATATGTAAATTGAACCAAATACCCAGTTTGATGGGAACTGCATCCATGACCTGAATTGTGCACCGCCATGGGGCTGTGTTTCCCCATGAACCCCTAAAGCACCATATAACACTGTCACCTAGAAAATTGGACTGTTGCTAACATTTTATTCTAAATTAGTGCTGCACTAATGTTGTTTTTTTTTTTTTTTATTATTATTTTTTTTTTGGTAACTTTTTTTCCTCAGGTAAACTTCTGAATATCCGTGATGCATATTCCCACCCTCTGTTTTATAGAGGGATTGATGATTCCACTGGCTTTAGAACCAGGTAAGCTATAGAGTATTCTCTGTCTTGTGTGTATGTTCCTCCCACTTTTCTTGTTATGTCCCGGAATGGAGCAGCTTAGAGCTGTGGTGTCCTCCTCTTAACTCTAGTAAACCAGGTGTGATTCACACTGTTGACTGTAGGGATTGTTACATCCCTATATGGGCTCTAAGGCCCCCTTATTGGGAGTGCAGGGGAGGGGGGAGAATTTAGATTCACTGACCCCCTAACAAGAATTGTTGTAAGAGCAACAAATTAAAAGTGTTTTCTTTGAAGTTGGAGTACATCTGCCTGATAGGTGCGAAACCAAGAATAAGCCATCAGACTTTAAGCCCACATGGCTAATATGTACATTCACCATGTACTATGCAGGTTAGGATCAAACCTGGGTCTCCCATATGCCAGCCCAATGTACTAACCAGTTGGCCAGTTGTTCTTAGTAAATTCAAATGTCAGTGCTCCTGTTAGCCACTTCTAATCCCCAAGTTGGGGTTCGGGGGGGGTGGGGGGGGGGGGGGGATTAATCCTCCGCTCCACTCCCTCCCCCTTTTTCCCCCCTAAACAACTGAACAAGCATGTCATAAAAGGTCACTAATTAGGAATTGCTGAAATTGGATGTGTTCAACCAGCAGGTGCAATGTTGTAGCCTAGCTGTAAACTACAACACCATGTGCCAACCACTCTTTCAAGAGCAAACAGAAGAAGAGGAAGCTGTTTCTTACAAGATGTCTAGTAGGATACATATTCTTTACTTCTTCTAAGGGTCCCGATAATACATGGATGAGAACACATTATGTAGCTGTACTATAAACTGGTGTTCTTATTGTCCTGTCCTATCTGTTGCCAGCAGTTGTCCTGAATGGGCAATAGACTAACATTACTACCAGTGTTTATGTGTAGGCAGGGAGGTCTTTGGGCCTGAGGATTTAGGGCCAGACGGCTTGTGCTGTCGCCACGAACTGTGCCGGTTAGGATTTGATTTGTGCCCCAGACAGAAAAAAAAATCCCCCTAACCTTACTGAGGATTTGAACCTAGGTCTCCCACAGGAGAACCTTGCATCGTTAACTGTTCAGCCAGCCTGTCCTAACCTGAATGGTTACTGTCATAATTGTAAATGTATTTGTTTTCTATGAACAACACAGTATTTGTTTTCTATGAATAACATGGTATTTGTTTTATATGAACAACACAGTATTTGTTTTCTATAAACAACACAGTATTTGGTAATATGGGTGTCACACTTTTTCCTTGCAGAAATATACTATGCTTCCCAATCAAAGATGAAGAAGGTGAGTGATTTTTACTTGGATGAATGGCATTGGGTGTCTCTGTGTGTGATAGATCATTTAGCACTGGCTGGGTTATATGGTCAGTTTAGCACAGGCTGCCTCTACTTTCAAAATCATTTCCAGATACTCTTAGGTTGGTTTGACGTTGAAGATCAGAACAGTTTTAAAAATGTGCCTCCATAGGGATTTGAACACCTGACCACCAGGTTGGAAGGTGGGCACTATAAATACTTCACGCTGGGAAAATTGCTGTATTGTCATTACCAGTGAATGAAACAGAAAGAAATTAAATATGGGGAAAAACCTCACTATAAATATGTTTTATAATGAGTACACTGCAAATTTGACGAATAGCAAATGTTATCGGTTTTGTGAGCACTAAATACTTCACGCTGGGAAATTGCTGTATTGTCATTACCAGTGAATGAACCATAGAAAGAAATTAAATATTGGGGAAAACCTCAACATAAATATGTTTTATAATGAGTACACTGCAAATTTGAGAATAGCAAATGTTATCGGTTTTGTGAGCACTAAATACTTCACGCTGGGAAATTGCTGTATTGTCATTACCAGTGAATAGAACATAGAAAGAACTTAAATATTGGGGAAAACCTCACCATAAATATGTTTTATAATGAGTACACTGCAAATTTGACGAATAGCAAATGTTATCGGTTTTGTGAGCACTAAATACTTACCGCTGGGAAAATTGCTGTATTGTCATTACCAGTGAATGAAACATAGAAAGAAATTAAATATTGGGGAAAACTTCACCATAAATATGTTTTATAATGAGTACGCTGCAAATTTGACGAATAGCAAATTTTATCGGGTTTGTGAGCACTAAATACTTCACGCTGGGAAATTGCTGTATTGTCATTACCAGTGAATAGAACATAGAAAGAACTTAAATATTGGGGAAAAACCTCACCATAAATATGTTTTATAATGAGTACGCTGCAAATTTGACGAATAGCAAATGTTATCGGTTTTTTTTCTGCTCGGAAAAATTGAAAGCGAGCATCAAATTATACAAGTAATTCAAGGAATTACTGCGTTGGAACATTAGGCTGCACTCATGTTTTCTTACACTTATCAGCTTTCCGTGGGTGTTGTGAACGTCGCACTGCTGCCTTTTCTATCCATGAAACTTTGATTGGGTTCCTTCCTGCGTAGTTGTAGTCTGTAGGATTAACATTGAAGGATGAGAATCAAATAGCTACAAATCATGAGAAAACCAGTTGAACCGTATAACCACATAGCACAGTTATACTGGGGCACCATAGCCCGTTGAACCGTTAAAACCACATAGCGCAGTTATACACCATAGCCCGTTGAACCATTTAAACCACATAGCACAGTTATACTGGGGCACCATGGCCCGTTCAACTGTATAATCACATAGCACAGTTATACTGGGGCACCATAGCCCATTCAGTTGTATAACCACATAGCACAGTTATACTGGGGCACCATAGCCCATTCAACTGTATAATCACATAGCACAGTTATACTGGGGCACCATAGCCCATTCAGTTGTATAACCACATAGCACAGTTATACTGGGGCACCATAGCCCGTTCGACCATATAACCACATAGCACAGTTATACTGGGGCATCATAGCCCATTCAGTTGTATAACCACATAGCACAGTTATAATGGGGCACCATAGCCCGTTCGACTATATAACCACATAGCACAGTTATACTGGGGCACCATAGCCCATTCAGTTGTATAATCACATAGTACAGTTATACTGCGGCACCATAGCCCGTTCGACCATATAACCACATAGCACAGTTATACTGGGGCACCATAGCCCATTCAACTGTATAACCACATAGCACAGTTATACTGGGACACCATAGCCCATTCAGTTGTATAACCACATAGCACAGTTATACTGGGGCACCATAGCCCGTTCGACCATATAACCACATAGCACAGTTATACTGGGGCACCATAGCCCATTCAACTGTATAACCACATAGCACAGTTATACTGGGACACCATAGCCCGTTCAACCATATAACCACATAGCACAGTTATACTGGGACACCATAGCCCTTTCAACCTTATAACCACATAAAAAAAGTAAGTAAAGATCCCTTATTACGCCTAAGGCGCATCGGGTATATGGACAGAGCGTCCCATATTTTTACAGACCAATCGGCACTTGGTGGGTAATGTGGTCAGCATTACACTGGCCGTCTTTACTTCCCCAGGACCTATAACCACATAGCACAGTTATACTGGGACACTATAGCCCATTCAGCTGTATAACCACATAGTACAGTTATACTGGGACACCATAGCCCATTTAACTGTATAATCACATAGCACAGTTATACTGGGACACTATAGCCCATTCAACTGTATAACCACATAGCACAGTTATACTGGGACACCATAGCCCATTCAACTGTATAATCACATAGCACAGTTATACTGGGACACCATAGCCCATTCAACTGTATAACCACATAGCACAGTTATACTGGGGCACCATAGCCCATTCAACTGTATAACCACATAGCACAGTTATACTGGGGCACCATAGCTCATTCAACTGTATAACCACATAGCACAGTTATACTGGGACACCATAGCCCATTCAACTGTATAACCACATAGCACAGTTATACTGGGGCACCATAGCCTGTTCAACCTTATAACCACATAGCACAGTTATACTGGGGCACCATAGCCCATTTAACCATATAGCACAGTTATACTGGGGCACCAATAAAACAGGAAGTAACCTGTAGTGCTGTGTGGGTGTCTGTGTGACGTAGATGACATTTAATGGTACCCTTTTTTATAGTCGATTGTTGAACTGAGAGCCCTAAAGCTAGAGTTACATGAAGTAAAAACTTCTATAGGCGTAGAATTGTTTCAACATTTCCACATTTTTGGGACTCCCTGGATATATGACCTGGCCGGTGAAAATAAATACACTCTTATGCAGGAGTGTTATAGAGAAGGCAAAGTTACACTGAGCTTGCTCATGTTTCAAATTACTTTTCAGGTAAACACGAAAATGAACTTCAAGGACGCAATATGTAGCTAGTTGTCTCTTTGTAGATTGAATTTAATTAAGGTGGCTCCTTTGATGTGAATGACGCATTGTAACAGAAGCTATGGACATTACTGATTTATTAAGGGTTGAGAAGGAACACAATATATTCTTCTCCTCTTCTTCTTCCTCTTCCTCTTCTTCTTCTTTGCCCTTATAACATTATACGGTGGTAAACCTGACAGAAAACTAGCATAGGGCTGAGTGATAAATACCTGGATGGCCTGGCCACATTATATGGGCATGGGTTGAGTTCTAATGTTTCCACCAGTACATTCTCTTGTCTTACTGTGTTACCCCCCCCCCCCCCCCCCAACCACCACCACCACCACAAACTGTGGTTTCCAGGGCTCCTCTTGGGGGGAGGGGAGGGGGGTATAGACCCACTGCTCTGTAGAAAGTATGGGTTTGCTTAAATTGGATGTAAGAGTTGCCGGGGTGTAGCGGATTCAGCCAATTTTGTAGTTGTTTTTTTTTTTAAATGAACTCAGCTCCCAGGTTGACCCAGCCTTAAATGGGTATCAGGTAAAGTCTTGGAAAGTAAAGGTGGCCGAAATAATTTTGACCACATTACCCACCTTGTGTCAATTGAAATATAAGTCTAGCTCTGTACGCCTAATACATCTGAAGGCGTGAAAAAAGTCATTTTACTTTTACTTGAAATCGGATGTGTTGGGCCAAAAGACGCAGATATTAGAGCTTGGCTGTAAATCACAGTACAACACGCAACGGCCCTTTTAAGTGCGAAGGCAGAAAGAAATAATGAACAGATAAGTTGAATGTCTGGGTGCATACTTAGTACACTACAAGGTCAGCAAATAAAATCAGCAATCCTGCAAGACATTATTTACAATCTGCATAGATATTATTCTTTATGATTGCTAATAGTGTGACTCATCACCAACACCATCATCGTTTACATCGCATGTAGGATTTACAGTCAAACCTGACAGCCCACTTGTCCCAGCGGCTTCCGGTGGAATGCATTGGGGAGGATACTAGCCTTTTGCTATTATATCTATATCTTCTTCATGTCGTTGTTGACACATAAGGCATTCACAAGTGGTCTCCATTGCTGCCGGTCTGCTGCTTTTCTGCCCATGGTATCCCATGTCAGTTTACATTCCTTTATTTCCCGTTCTATTGTCCTTCTTCAGGTTTCCTTTCGGATTTGATCCCTAGCCATCCTTTCACCAAATATCTGGCAAGCTTCACTTCTTTCCACCAGTTCAAGGATTTCACTTGTTCCTGTTTTCTTAACAAAGTATTTTTTTTTTAAACGGTAATGGGTTGTCAACCCTTTTCCCAACCCCCAACCTGGAGGACCAGGGTGCTAGTTTGGTGTGACTCTTCTTCTCAAGATCTGTTGGGCGTGGTTAAACCTGCCAGGGGAACAAGTCCCCTGCCGACATAGCTCTGAGAGTCATTAGGGTACTCAAGCCATCCTACCACGACAAGGCACCAGCACCATGGGTTGGTAGCCTTATACTAGGATTAGGAAATGCAACCTGAAAACTTGATCATGGTAGATGGTCTAAGAGGGAAGCTCTGACAGGCTACAGAACACTGCTGTTCTGATCTGACTGCTTCTTGCTTCTGCAGCATGCTTTGATCCTAATGTATTGGTGTTACCTTTCTCTTGGAGTTAACAAAGCAGGCAGAGAAAGTGATCATGCTGCATGGGCAACATCATTGTCTCTGCAATACTATTTAGGTTTTGGGATATAGAGAGGAGGAACTTCATCCATGGTTAATGGGTAGGGTGGCCACAATATCTTGAGCTGGAAAAGGGACATCTCACAAATATTATAAGCTGGACACATAAAACCAAGAGAGATGATGCTGGATGGGCTGAAACGTTGGCATGGAGGGATATCATCAAGACAGCTTTTCCAGGCAACCAGGGATCATGATCTGTCGAGACACATGAGCACCTACACACATGATGATGATTATGAACACATAAAAATAGGACATGCCAAGCAAGTCACCCCCTCTTCCCCCCCCCCCCCCCTCTTCCCCGTTTTTTAAAAACATTCTAGAATTATCATTACTTAACTAACACATTGTTAGAGAATGATAATATTTCTTCTTCTGCTTCTTCTTCTTCCTCTTCTTCTTCTGTTCTCCTATTCTCTACTGGAATGCCTCGCTTCATCAGAGCAGGAAAAGATTTCTGGATCGGGCCCTTCTGTTCGTTTTGCATAAAGTACTTTTGATTATCTCTGGTATTTCTGTGGTCCATCTTCTGCGTGGTCAAAAATAAATAAGCTTATAAATTGTATAAGAAATACTAGTTAATTAATTAATTAATATTAAAAGTGTTTTCTCTAGTTGGATTGCATTTTCTGTGATTTGATTTGTTGTACTTGCTAGTGTAGTGTATAGAACTGATTCTCAAGCTTGTTAGATCTGTACAAAACAGGACAACTAACGATCTTTTGAAGTACCGTCGGGACAGCCAGGACACACAGACAAAAAAAAGGACTGTCCAGGTGAAAATGGGACATATTGTCACTGTTTTCTTTGGATTTTATTCCCATGCCTGCCAATAGCCCAGTGAAACATTGTCACCTGAAGAGATGGAATGGGGCAAACATGACTTGCAGATAATTCCTCCATTCTATTTTATCCACTGCAATTCTTTTGATGTTGTAAATGAAATTCAGTCCTTTCCATCCGGCCTTTCTTTTGAGCACTCTTCTGCGATGTCTTTGCTTCTTCGATCATTTGTTCCTCATTTTAGCGTCTTTTTTTTTTTTTTAAATTCTTTGCTTTGTCTCAGAATTTGAACATTTGTGAGGTTATTGTTGTCTGCTAAAGCTCTGTGATTGTCTCTCCCAGGTGTGGTGTTTGGGGTGGCCCAGTTATGTAACAAAAAAACGTTCCAGTACTTCACTACCTTTGATGAGGATGTTGCATCTGCCTTTGCTGTGTACTGCTGCATTAGCATCAGCCATGTAAGTACACCTTGGTTGGCTTTCTTGGTGAGGATGTGTTTTTGAAGCCAGCAGGTAGAAAGAAAATATTGTGCTAGCATGTGTATGTCTGCGTTTTTCAAATAGATAAATGATGATGATTAAAATCAGTAAATCCTAAGTTTAATTGATTAGTAGAGGGGAAAACGGGTCTGTAGACCAGTAGAAGAAAGGCGTGTGAGAAATAAAGGGGATGTTTAGGGGCTGGAAAGGGGGGGAAGGTGTTACTGGTAATGGACCATTAGAAGGAGGAGATGTTTTGCAACAGTAGAGGGAAGAGATGTTAACCTTGTTGCCACAAGAAAGCAGTTTTTCTGACATTGACAGCTTTCTAATGATATAAAGTCTTGGGGCAGTGGCCACTCAGCATCTATTAACTGCTTTGATGATGATGATGATGATGATGACATTCAGTCGCACTAGGACATCACACCGAGTGAAAAAAACACCCTTTGACACAAAGTGCCGGCATTCGGATAAGGATCACTCAGGAACAGATCCCAGAAACCACGTTAAACTTATAGGTTGGGTTATATTAGGGCCCCCAGCAACAAAAGATTACAACCCACATTGGGACACACTTATGTATGTAAACAGCTTTGGTACTGGCTATATCTACATAGTATGTAGGCATGGCGGGTATGACATAGATGCCGCCCAAAATTTGAGATATTAAAGGTATTTTTTTTTTTTACTTTGATGTCATAATAATCTCATAGGATGTCACTTTGCTGACGGTGGATAAGTCAACAAAACCATGTTTATCATGGTAAAAGAGAAGGGAAGCAATTAATTCTTTGCTGTGTTTGTATTTAATAATTAATTCCCTTACTTTTTTTAAAAACAAACATAATTTTGCATGACAAAATTAATAATAAAAACTAATATGAGTTATTCTAGTGATTTGACGGTAACGATGTGGCTGTGCACTTCACACTTGCCTGTCAGCTTCAAGTTCTAGGGGTTCCACCCCCTTGGATGCCCAAGACTCGAAATCTCTTCTGCTCATTCTGCTTGTCCTCTGATTTCTTAGGGCAGTGTTTCAGAGAATTATAAGGGTGCCTAGTGTATGTGTAATAACATTTTTTAAAAAAGATATTTTTTTAGAAACAGGTTAAAAGGGTTAATAGACAAATTGATTATTACCTCTTGTCTTGTGCAGTTGATACTTCTATACCAAACAGTTGTCGCTTTAGCTTCCTCTTGCCAAAAAAACTTGTTACTTCAACTGTCCCTTCCGCTGACAGTTGTTACCTCCTGACAGACATTGCTTTAGATGTTCATGCCTCAGAAACTTGTTACTTTGACTGTCCCTGCCTCAGATAATTGTTACTTCAGCTGTCTCTGCCTCCTGACACTTGTTACGTTAAGTTTCCTTGCCTCAGACCCTTGCTACATTCACTGTCCCTGTCTAAAACAGCTGCTACATTAATTGTCACTGTCCAAGACAGCTGCTACATTAATCGTCCTTGCCCCAAATAGCTGCTACATTAACTGTCCCTGCCACAGACATCTGCTACATTAACTGTCCCTGCCCCAGACATCTGCTACATTAACTGTCCCTGCCCCAGACATCTGCTACATTAACTGTCCCTGCCCCAGACAGCTGCTACATTAACTGTCCCTGCCACAGACAGCTGCTACATTAACTGTCCCTGCCCCAGACAGCTGCTACATTAACTGTCCCTGCCCCAGACAGCTGCTACATTAACTGTCTCTGCCACAGACATCTGCTACATTAACTGTTCCTGCCCCAGAAAGCTGCTACATTAACTGTCCCTGCCCCAGACAGCTGCTACATTAACTGTCCCTGCCACAGACATCTGCTACATTAACTGTCCCTGCCCCAGACATTTGCTACATTAACTGTCCCTGCCCCAGACAGCTGCTACATTAACTGTCCCTGCCCCAACAGCTGCTACATTAACTGTCCCTGCCCCAGACAGCTGCTACATTAACTGTCCCTGCCACAGACATCTGCTACATTAACTGTCCCAGCCCCAGACAGCTGCAACAATAATTGTCCTTACTCCAGACAGCTGCTACAATAATTGTCCTTACTCCAGACAGCTGCTACAATAATTGTCCTTACTCCAGACAGCTGCTACAATAATTGTCCTTACTCCAGACAGCTGCTACAATAATTGTCCTTACTCCAGACAGCTGCTACAATAATTGACCTTACTCCAGACAGCTGCTACAACAATTGTCCTTACTCCAGACAGCTGCTACATTCACTGTCCCTGCCCCAGACAGCTGCTACATTCACTGTCCCTGCCCCAGACAGCTGCTACATTAACTGTCACTGCCCCAGACAGCTGCTACATTAACTGTCCCTGCCCCAGACAGCTGCTACATTCACTGTCCCTGCCCCAGACAGCTGCTACATTAACTGTCCCTGCCCCAGACAGCTGCTACATTAACTGTCCCTGCCCCAGACAGCTGCTACATTCACTGTCCCTGCCCCAGACAGCTGCTATATTAACTGTCCCTGCCCCAGACAGCTGCTACATTAACTGTCCCTTCCCCAGACAGTTGTTACATTACCTGTCCCTCCCCCAGACAGCTGCAACATGAACTGTCTCTGCCCCCAGACACCTGCAACATTAACTGTCCCTGCGCCCAGACAGCTGCTTCATTAATTGTCCCTGCCCCAGACAGCTGCTACATTAACTGTCCCTGCCTCAGATAATTGTTACTTTTGCATATTAATCAAAGTTACCCTGTAATTGCTCCTATGTTTTCTTCTCTTGCCTGAAGACTGTAATGTCCACATATACCAGTGACATTCATAGATGTTTTCTCTGGCCCTTTTCAGTCCCTCATGT
The DNA here is from genome assembly GCA_905116865.2 of Candidula unifasciata. NCBI lineage: Eukaryota > Metazoa > Mollusca > Gastropoda > Stylommatophora > Geomitridae > Candidula > Candidula unifasciata. The sequence continues at coordinate 644,660 of CAJHNH020000513.1, read as the reverse complement.
ACAAAAAAGTGATAGACATTCAGTACAGAAACAGTCTAGCAAATGAGTTGATGATGTTTCACATGAAGGTATTCCTGTCTGCGAGAGACAGCCCCACTGTTTTTTTTTTTTTTTTGCTCGTTGTCCACAAAAGTAGCTTTAAATGTTCCTAGATTCCTTTTTCTTGTCCACCCATTATTTGTATTTTTTGTATACATTTCATAGTAGCCTGACACATTTCTGTAAATGTTATTGCACTTGTTACAAATTGTATTAGTTTGCACGCAGTCACTTCCCTAGATGCTTGCAGTTGTAGTTGTGTTTTCTCCTAGTGTTCATTTTTCCACCCAGTATAGCACCAGTAGATGTTGTTTTCTTCTGTATTTAGTTTTTCTTTTTCCAAACCTTACTTTGCATATACCAAGTATTGATTAAGTAAAGAGAATAATGAGAATGGAATCTGCAAAACTACCACATCCAAATATACAAACAGTAATTATAACTAGGAAACTTAGTTAGTTGTGTATCTTTACAGGAAATTGCAAAACCAACCTAAGCATTTATTATCTGGTTGTGATTTCACTAGGCTATGTTACATTCAGTAGTTTGCCATTGCAGAAAGCTCAGCTTTCACCACAACATCTAGCATAAGAGTGGAGGTGGAGGCGGTAACTGAAGCTCTCCTGTGACTAGAGAACAAGATGCATACACATGTTGTAATTGTAACAGACTCTGAAAGCATGCTGAAAAAGATGAGGGCAGGGATGCTCCGAGCAGAGTGGCTAGCTTCACTGGAAAGGTCACGGGTTGTGAGCACACTTTGGATCTTTTCTCCAGGCAATGCCGGCATGGTGGGTAATGAACAGGCAGACAGATTGGCTGGATCCGCACCACTGGTGGTGAATTGATACATAAGGCAGATGTGGCCAAGGCCCTTTGGGAACAGAATCAGTAGAGAAAGAAGATTATTATGGCCTGGAGAGAATGAGGCACCTGGGTGTAACCAGAGGGTCTGGCCGGCTCACTACACTCAGAGGAAAGGCAAGACGGACTTTTAACCAGATTGTGACCGGTACCATCAGTATTGGAACTCTGCGTTGGCTGCTAAAGATGAGGACGGAGCATGCATGGGAATACCCTGAGTGCAGTGATGTCAATTCTTGACTCAATTCAACTCAAAGCTCAGCGGAAGGAAAACAGTTGGAGGGTAAGGGAGAGTCAGAAAATGAAAAATCGCCCACAAATACAGTTGCATGTTTTGACCAGAATCTTTATCAGTGCGCAAAGAAACTGTTTACATTTTACTGACGTAGAAGAATATGTTAAAGAACATAAGGAAAACTAATAAGAGATAAACAATGTCAGCAAGACTTCAGAGGGACACAGACAACACAGCACACCTGGTACTGGGACATAAAATAGTTCGTCTGGTTCAGACAGTGGAAAACTAGTGAGAGATAGATTAACAATGTCAGCAAGACTTCAGAGGGATAGATTAACAATGTCAGCAAGACTTCAGAGGGACACAGACAACACAGCACACCTGGTACTGAGTCATAAAATAGTTCGTCTGGTTCAGACAGAGGAAAACTAATGAGAGATAGATAAACAATGTCAGCAAGACTTCAGAGGGTCACAGACAACACAGCACACCTGGTACTGGGACATAAAATAGTTCGCCTGGTTTAGACAGAGGAAAACTAGTCAGAGATAGATTAACAATGTCAGCAAGACTTCAGAGGGTCACAGACAACACAGCACACCTGGTACTGGGACATAAAATAGTTCACCTGGTTTAGACAGAGGAAAACTAGTGAGAGATAGATAAACAATGTCAGCAAGACTTCAGAGGGTCACAGACAACACAGCACACCTGGTACTGGGACATAAAATAGTTCGCCTGGTTTAGACAGAGGAAAACTAGTGAGAGATAGATTAACAATGTCAGCAAGACTTCAGAGACAACACAGCACACCTGCTACTGGGACATAAAACAGTTCTTCTGGTTCAAATAGAGGGCGACTGGGCTTGCCTGTCTGAGACAGTAGTCCAGGTTCAGCTCCCCAAGGACTGCTCTTGGGTGGATGCAGCCTGATAATATACTAGACACCAGATGTGAGAACTCTCAGAGAAAGAATCAATAGCAAGGGAAGAAACCGGTCATCCTACCTTATATGATGGGGCCTGGGATAAGTTCAATCATGACCTTTCACATTCTACCGGCAGTATCTACTAAGGGACTTCCTTTATGGTTCCACAAGTGGATGGACAGGACAAGACTGTTGACATGAGGCTGTTCAACAAAGTTTACTCAGAGGCCCAAATGTAGACAGTGGGGTTCACCACAGGCCAAAAAGCCCCAACTTTCTTTCCCCAGCATAGAAATAAAGATCATGAGTACAGTACAGTGGGCTGGATTCAGTCTATGGACCACCATCTGAATAGCTCTGGTACACATGTCCTACTCCGTTCTATGAACTTTGACATGAACTAATGGAAATAATCTCCACTGTTTGTTTGGATTAAGTTATAGTGTGTTAATTTTGTTTTTGTTAATTTTTTACCTTTTTTTTTTAATCTCTACAAAACATTTTTGTCTTTTTTTAAGCACTTTTTTTTTTTTTTTTGATAAACAAAAGGTTTTTGTTGTTTACTATTGCACTGTATTCCAAGAAACAAAGGGTTTTTGTGTTATATACTGTTGTTTTATAGTTCGAGATTGAAACGAGATGAAAAAGATGCTAGGTGAAGGAGATAAAGAAGATGCTGGAAGAATGAGATGAAGAAGATGCTGGAGGATTGAGATGAAGAAGATGCTAGGGGAAGGAGATGAAGAAGATGCTGGAGGAATGAGATGAAGAAAATGCTGGAGGAATGAGATGAAGAAGAAGCTAGGGGAAGGAGATGAAGAAGAGGCTAGGAGAAGGAGATGAAGAAGATGCTAGGGGAAGGAGATGAAGAAGATGCTGGAAGAAAAAGAAGAAGAAGATGCTGGAAGAAAAAGAAGAAGAAGATGCTATGGGGAAGGAGATGAAGAAGATACTGGAGGAATGAGATGAAGAAGATGCTGGAAGAAAAAGAAGAAGAAGCTCGAGAAAGGAGACTTATGTACAAGAAGCTGGAGCAAGGAGAAAAAGAAGCTAGAGGAAGGAGAATACAAAAGAAAAGGATGGAAGAGATGAAGTCCCGGGAAGAAAAGGTATGAAAATGAAACGGTAGAAACAAACTATTGGGGGTAATTTTAAACAAGGATTAATAAATAATAATGAATTACAGTCAGCCAGAAAGCAAAGAAAATAGACTTCACACAAACCATATACATAAATGTTTTTGTTTCTCAAACGAAAGTGCTTTTTTTTTTTTCATGACAATTTTTTCATATTTTTCTTGTGCATATACATTTTCTGTACCTGCTTGATGTGTTTCTGTTGTAGTAAGTAACCTTTGGTTGCAGTTGTTTTTTTTTTTTATTATAATTTCTTGCTCATCATTACCCCCCACGTATGTGGTTATCTTGTTGATGCCTGTTTGCACCCGCACTTGCCTGGTGTTTTGCGTGTGTGTGGCCAAACCCTGTAACCAGTCACTTATGTACAAGAAGCTAGTAGACTCACAGTACCGCCACCACCTGGCCAATGCTCTCTTGCTTTACAGCGCCAACCAGGTATAATGTTGCACTTTGGCAGTTTTATGTCTGCGTGTTTGTTTTTATATGTGTGTTTTAAGTATGTTTTCTTAAATGTGAATTTTATTTATCTCCTTTTTTTCTCCCCGCCATTTCTTCTCTCCTTTCAGATGTCAGTCTGTCTGTCTTTCATTCTGATAATCTTTTCATCCTTCTGTTTGTCTACATGCTTTTTAATCTGTCGGTTCAGTAACGATTCTGTTTGTCTGGCATTCTGGCTGCCTATCTTTTTGTCTGCTTCTTCTTGTGTTCGCTTGAAGTAGATTATCTATATCTGCAGTGTTATCTCTCGTATTAACCTCACTGTCTTTTCTAATTCTTGTTGTCTCATATTCTGCTTGTTTGTATGCATGCCTTTTATTTTTTCCTGTCATCTCTCTGTCTCTGTCTGTCTGTCTGTCTGTCTGTCTCTCTGTCTCTGTCTGTCTGTCTGTCTGTCTCTCTCTCTCTCTCTCTCTTTCTCTCTCTGTGTGTGTGTATGAATGTATTTACACATTATTTATAAGCAGAAATTATACTAATTGAAATAAACGACTACGCAGAAACTAAAATAGTTCAACAAATAAGCAAACATCGAATATAAGTGGAACTATACTAATTGAGCAAATTAGCTAACATAAAGTAATGATAAATTCTGCTGTTCGAAGATACAAACTAACATCAAGTGTAATCAGAAATCTGATTAGTGACAAGTAACACATCTGTTATTTAAAAAGAAAAATTAGCTTCATAAAATGCTGAGGAGTTAATAAAGGTTGCCAACAAACATATTTCGTGGGGCCCCCTCCCCCCCTTTTTTTTTTTTAGTTATTTCATTTTTAGGTGTGTGTGTGTGTGTGTCTTCCCCCACCCCTTTTCCAAAACCGCCCTCCCCCTTCCATTTCCGCAATCATTTACAGTGTAAACCATATGTATGCAGAAGACTGCTGATTTGATTCTCTTAATGTCTGTATTCTAGATCCCATAGTTCAGCTTTGGGTTGTGGGATTTCCCTATGTATGGTGGTGGTGGTGGTGGTGGTGGTGGAAAGGAAATTGTGTTGTTCTATTTCACGGTAAATATATAGTCCAGTAGATTTAATAATAACTTGGTGTTCATTTAATGGGATGAATTTCTCAGTATTGGTCCCAGGAACCCATTATGGGGTAGTAGACCCGTTGCTCCCTTAACAAGCATGTCGTAAACAAACGTTGACTAATTAGGGATGTTTTCTTTAAAGGCGGGGTGCATCTACCTTAAAAGCAGGGAAATCTGCATACAAATAAACCAGATGTGTAAAACGGATGTGCACACAAAACTGAAGTTCTGGTACGAAAATAAAGTCTAGAAGTGGACGAACAACCAGAACTCTTCCGCCCGAGTTTACAGCCGGTAAACGTTAAGAAGAGCAAGAAGAATTGGATGAAAACAGAAGCAGAGATCATGGAAGTATCTGTACAACCACTGGACTCTGCAGTTTTGGGAGACAGAAGGTAGCCAATGGAGGGCCACGTTCTGTGACGAAATGGGGCCAGCAATTACAGATCAGACACGGATGAAAAACTCGTTGACTGAAAACGAGAAACCTTACGACGTACTTTGATGAAAGAGGCCACACATCGGCAGCATTGTATTCGACTGCCAGCCCTCCTCCTTCCTTCTTCTTCTTCTCCTCCTCCTTCTTTTCTTCTTCTTCTTCTTCTTTCTTTTTTCTTCTTCTTCTTTCTTTTTTTCTTCTTCTTCTTCTTTCTTTTTTTCTTCTTCTTCTTTCTTTTTTTTTTTCTTCTTCGTCTTCTTCTTTTTTTTTCTTCGTCTTCTTCTTCTTCTCCTTCTTCTTCCTCCTCCTCTTCCTTTTCCTATCGTTCACTGGCCAGCTGTAGACTGCGGGGAAATGTTCCGATTGTTCATCCACTTCTGGACTTTGGCTGAGTTCAGGAACTTGCGTTATGCGTGCACATCTCATTTACAAGTGTGGCTTATTTGTATGCAGACTGTTGGCTCCTCACTGCTCAGAGAGATGCACTGCCACTTGGAAGTAAACACCCCTTAAAGCTCACCTTTCACGACATGCTTGTTAGGGGTGCAGGTAATCTATTCTCTTCTGTCGCCCCCCACCCCCAAAAAGTGTGTCTCCGGAACCTTCACGGAAAAAAGATGGCGGGAAGGGGGGGGGGCGATACATTCGAATTATTCAAACCGGGAAGACTAACCCGGTCAACAAATGCCTTCAGAAATCGGATGGGTCGGCAGAAAGGCACAAATATCGCAGCCATGCTGTAGACAGGCACAAACTGTTACATCTTTGGGTAAACGCAGAAGAAGACATAGAAATTAATTATATTTCAAAGCACACACTAGGATAGAAGTAATAGTTTCCTGGAGTGCGACAGGGTTCATTTGTTATTCGCAGCTGCGACAGATATGGCAGGTTGGCTTAGGTGGAGGCTCGTTATGTGAGGAGTTGGGAGCACGTCACGTGGCTGGGGTTTTGTGATGTGTTCAGTTTGGGAGCACAGCGTGTAGGATGATGATCTTGACCTGGGATGTTGCCAGCACATCATATAGGGAGACGTTCTTGGGTTGTCAATTTATAAACGGCATTTTTTTATTCCCCTTGTGGGGGCTGGGGGCCCCATTGTGGGGGAAAACAAGAATGGAACCAACAGTCTGCATACAAATAAGCAAGATCTGCAAAACGGATGCACACGTAAAACTCAGGTCCTGTGACAAAGCCAGTCTGGAAATGAACGATAAACCAGGTCTGTCCGCTAGTGTTTGCAACCGGTGAACTCAAACAACAAACAACTCTCCTGTTCTATTCAGAACGTCTGTATTTTATTGTTTGCTTCCTTGAAATTCAACCTGTCTTTATGTGCGCGCACATTTGCTTATTCTTTAATTCAGTATTCTAATCGCTTGTCCGTCAGCGTCTCTGGCTTAGGCGTTGTGAAAGACCCTTTGAAACGCCGGGGTGCAGGGTTCGATCCCAGCTGAAGGCGATTTGGCAGCAGGCCGTCTTGCGTTTGGTTTCAAACATGGTATCGAGAGTCGACCGTGCAGTGGCAAACTACTGAACGTAAATCTGCCCAAAAATGCTGGGATGTGTTCTGCAACGTCCTGCAAAAGATACCAAGCGTTTTTTTTTTTTTTTTTGGGATGGGGGAGGGGGGGGGGCGCTTGTTTTTCTTCCTTTACTTTTGCACCAAAGTTAAGTTTTCATAACACATAACATTCTCATATAAGCTTGTTATTTATCTCTCTTGAAGTTAATATTATTATAATGTCGTTAGAACCCCCACTCCCCCTCCCCTCCCAGTATAAGTTAGTAAGCAAGATTATGGATGCGTCTGCACACACAAACACTCGTAAATTTCCCGCCACAAAAGGCCTTCCTGTGTTTGTAAGAATGAAGAGCCTTCTCACCAGCCGCCGACTTGTGTTGCCTTGACAACGCAGACAGCATGTGTATTCGGGCGAAATTAAAACAACAATAACAATTCCTCAAAATTGCGAAACCAACCCCCCCCCCCCCCCCCCCCTACCCTTTTCCCCAGATATCTCGCTATGGGGAATCTGTCCAAGCTATATCACTTTCCATGAGTTGCCGCCGACTGATAAATATATATCGCTAGCACATATGATTATGCAGCGGATCAACATCGTGGCACAAGGGTAGTAGCCCATTAGTGCTCCGTTCTACTTCTAACTCAAGTCAGCGTTGAAGAATCTCAGCGCAGTGCACAAACTCCGTATCACCGGCGAGGATCCTGAAATACTTTGGGTAGATTTTAAACTCCAAATTGTGCCCGGGCTGCACCGTTAGGCGACTTTTTTTTTCAATTTCCAACTGCCAAAGGATTTTTCTACGTGCGCAAAAGTACACAGGGGCGTCCGGTCTTACTACCCAGAGACCAGGGGAAATTACTAGAAGTCCACGTGACTTCATTACTTGTTCCCAGAGGGCCTTGACCACATACGCCACGTGAAAAAAAAAAAATCCTCAGCCTTCACCGGGGCCTAAACTCGGGACCTTCAGCTCTCGAGGCTGACGCCGTGCCTCGAGATCACTCAAGACAGGGGCGACGGAACCCGAGGCCTTACATCCCAGCTAGCAAGTGATGCACCAATACAAACGGTAAGATGCGTGGGCGGCGCTGATATCATCAGCGCCGTGCTGACTAGGTTGCGGGGGGGGGGGGATATCTGACGCCCCTATTAACACCCTCCACCCCACTTATCCCATTGATGTTCCGTTGCTTTGCTTGAAAAATTGTCAATTTTTGCCAGCATCCTTGTAGGGGGGAGCTTTAGGTTATAATTGTGACTAGGTTATGTTATAGGGCTCCCCCATAAGTTAGATTATGAAATAGCATTGCACGCCACCAAGAACCCTGAAAAAAGACCCCTGCAGTGTTGATGTGATCAAGGAAGACTGACCCAAATTATCGGGTGGAAGTCCTCCAAAGGAAAACCGGTTATTTTTACGATGGTCTCCCCATTTACACACCAACGGTTGTATGTCAACTCCATTGATAAGTTGGTTGGACTAGTCTACGGTGGTCGAGGTTATGGGTGTCGCAGTCTGTTGTTTGGCATTTATGTTTTTATTTCCGAGTAAGAGACGTCCTGTGACATAGGTTTTGTCACCCTCTAGGGGGGTTGTGTGTTAGTCCAGCATCTAAATGTTTTAGAAGTGTTAAAAGCTCTAGCGTGGTGAAATAAACAATACACGGATCAGTGCGAGTGCGGAATATCCCAGTGACCTTGTGTGAAAGTCGGATCGCTCGAGGCCGACCTATTAGAAGTGAGGTGGTCAGTAGGTCGTGCAATCAGAAGCGAGCTAGTGTGTATCAGTGTGTAAATGGGGAGACCAGCGTAAAATTTACCGGAAAACCAATGGGCGACCACGTCGCCAATACCCCATACACCCTATAAATGTGTAAGGTTTGCTGATTACAGCACCCCCACCCCCAAACCCCCTTTCGGTGTTTTCTTTGTTGGCAGCGCCCCTTCGTGTGTTCTCACGGCCTGTGGGGAAGATATCATTTCAGCTAGTGGTTTCGTATATCTCGTATACCTGCAAGAAATGTTTTAATGAACTTGCCTGGGCGGTTTTTAATGGGGGAAATTTCTTTTTTACGAGGTCATGTGAAGGGAAATGGGATTTTTAATGAAAACGGCGAGTAGATTTCACTTCATATTATATATATATATATATATATATATATATATATATATATATATATATATATATATATATATATATATATATATATATATATATATATATATATATATGTCATTGCGTTTTACCCGTTTACAGCATGACTGCGATATTTGGGCCTTTCAGCCTATTCCTGCATGTATTTGTTGACCGGGTAAGTCTTCCCGGCGATGTTGGCATCCTATTTCAGCAGGAATTTGTTGACCGGGTTAGTCTTCCCGGCGATGTTGGCATCCTTTTTCAGCAGGCATTTGTTGCCCGGGTTAGTCTTCCCAGCAATGTTGACATCCGATTTCTGCAGGCATTTGTTGACCGGGTTCAGCTTTCCCAGCAATGTTGACATCCGATTTCTGCAGGCATTTGTTGACCGGGTTAAGCCTTCCCGTCGATGTTTGACATCCGATTTCTGCAAACTCCTTCCAAATCGGTTGCATTTTACGACGCCATGTTTATCGGGGACAGTGGTTCTTCTCCCCCCCCCCCCCCCCCCCCACCATTTTATTCAAACTACAATGTGGGAGTCCTAAAACCCATACGGGTTCTGCGTTTTATATACTGTAGATGAGATCATTGTGGATAAATAAACAAGTGCCTTAGTAAGTAAAGTGAAGGACCCTTTTTCCCGCCTTCTGGAGTTTTGGGCATATAGGGCTAGACCCGTAGTTTATAGACCAGTCAGCACTGGGTGGGTAATGTGTTCAGCATCACACCGTCCGCCTGTACTTCGCAACATAGGACAGCTCGTGGAAACCGCTACGAAATCTCGCGGCCAACGAGATGAGGTGACTTTCGTGAATAGTACTCCTGTTCTTCTTCTTCACTTTGTTTTACCGCTTCAGGTATTGGGGTAGGGGGGGGAGATGCTAGCACTTCTGGCTGCCTCGACTACAGACACATCGTACTGTTGTAGAGTTTCGCTGAGGTTATCTGTCCATGTTATTCTTGGTCTGCCTCGTGGTCTACGTCCTTCTGCTCTTTTAAAGTGTGTCTTGTATGGTATAACTTCACAAGGCATGCCCTCTAGGAGGGCAACCCGTTTGATTTTTCTGTGGTTGTGTGGAACTTAAAATCGGTTCTCTGCCTTGTTCTTTTGTGACTTCATTCCTGATTTTCATCTTCTAGTCTGTCCTGCAGCCCGTCTCAGACATCTCATTTCTCTTGTTACGGATTTATACTAATAATATGGTTATATTTTATACCATTAATGTTTTTAAATGTGTATTCTGGCATTTTACTTTTTGGCAGTTTTCCACCAAAAGTAAGTATAAAGGAGATGTTCCAAATTCCCCATTCCTAAAACCCCGCCGCTATTTTCTGTGTGGTTCTGGGACTCCATGTGGGGGGGGGGGGAGGTTTGAATTCACTGCCTCTCACAAGCATGTCGAAAAAAAGGCGACTAAACGTTCCTTTGGAATCAAGGGGCATTTACCACAGAGGCGAAAAACATACCCCCCAAAAAAATCAGATGTCTAACACGGATGCACACAACGAATTTATGGAACATGAAGTCCAGAAGTGGACAAACAACCAGAACTTTCCGCTGAGTTTACAGCCGGGGGAGGCTAAGAATAAGTAGAAGGCATCCTTCATACTTTCTTCCTGAATGGATAATCCACGGATAAGCTGCAGTAACTAGCCTGGAATGTATTAGAGCTCACTCTGTGAATCTGTCCTTGTTCTCACTCTGGGGTATGGGTGTGGATAAGAGATACCAAGGCGACCTCTGACGCACATCGCCGCCGCACGAATCCGGTTTGGATTTATTCAGAATAAAGATAATTCAGAATGGCTATTCCATTCACCGTTCTGGTCTCGGGGCCCTCATTTAGGGTTGGCGAGAATTAGACCCTCTTCTCACCCCCCCCCCCCACCTTCTTTTTTTCGACTTTTAAGGGTTTGCTATATGTGGGTGTTTTGGGCCAAAAGGCGCATGTATCGCAACCTAGCTGTAAACCACAAGCTAACATGTTAACCGCTCTGTCAAGAGCAAATGCAGAAGAGGAAGTTGACTCTTTCAGAACATGTTGTCATGTTTTATAACAGTGCATACTTAGGTGTGATGAGTAAGGGATGTGCACACCTAGATGTCTTGGGTGAGGGATGTGCAAACCTAGGTGTGATGAGTTAAGTGCTTTGCATACATAGGTGTGAGAAGTTAAGTGATTTGCATACCTAGGTGTGAGAAGTTAAGTGATTTGCATACCTAGGTGTGAGAAGTTAAGTGATTTGCATACATAGGTGTGATGAGTTAAGTGCTTTGCATACATAGGTGTGAGAAGTTAAGTGATTTGCATACCTAGGTGTGAGAAGTTAAGTGATTTGCATACCTAGGTGTGAGAAGTTAAGTGATTTGCATACATAGGTGTGATGAGTTAAGTGCTTTGCATACCTAGGTGTGAGAAGTTAAGTGATTTGCATACCTAGGTGTGAGAAGTTAAGTGATTTGCATACCTAGGTGTGAGAAGTTGAGTGATATGCATACTTAGGTGTGAGGAGTTAAGTGATTTGCATACCTAGATGTGAGGAGTTAAGTGATTTGCATACCTAGATGTGAGGAGTTAAGTTATTGGCATACCTAGGTGTGAGGAGTTAAGTGATTTTCATACCTAGATGTGAGGAGTTAAGTGATTTGCATACCTACGTGTGAGGAGTTAGGTAATTTGCATACCTAGATGTGAGGAGTTAAGTGATTTTCATACCTAGATGTGAGGAGTTAAGTGATTTGCATACCTACATGTGAGGAGTTAGGTAATTTGCATACCTAGTTGTGAGGAGTTAAGTAATTTGCATACCTAGTTGTGATGAGTTAAGTGATTTGCATACATAGGTGTGAGGAGTTAAGTGATTTGCTACCTAGATGTGAGGAGTTTAGTAATTTGCATACCTAGATGTGAGGAGTTAAGTGATTTGCATACCTAGATGTGAGGAGTTAAGTAATTTGCATACATAGATGTGAGGAGTTAAGTGATATGCATACCTAGATGTGAGGAGTTAAGTAATTTGCATACCTAGATGTGAGGAGTTAAGTAATTTGCATACCTAGATGTGAGGAGTTAAGTGATTTGCATACATAGATGTGAGGAGTTAAGTGATATGCATACCTAGATGTGAGGAGAAGTGATTTGCATACCTTGGTGTGACGAGTACAGTGATGTGCATAACTGTTTAGAAGCGTTTCAGAACGTTATTTCTTTGTGACGCAACACCGTGGAGAATAAAGAACGAATAACTTTTATTGTCAATGAGTTACAAACTGGGCAAACAGACCCTTCTTACATTCTACCCGTTCAAACAGTGGCTTTAAGTTTCCTGATGCATCGACCCTTTAATACAGTTCCCTCATGTTGTGGCGGGACCCCCCCCCCCCCTCTCCCCCCCCCTCAATTTTTTTCCTCTTAACTTCAATGAATATGTGTTTATCGATGTTTTAGGCGACCCCTATAAAAGGGTCGTTTGACACGCACAAAAAAGGGTCGCGATCGGCAGGTTTAGAAGAAGAGGAAGAAAAATACTCTCCCGAGTGCCCCTGTCAAAACTCTATTTATAATCTAACGTTAGGCGATAAAGAACGTGAAGAAAACAAAAAGAAGATATTACCGGAGATAGAACCTCTAACTTATGAGACCACTGACGCAACCCCTGGGCCACCTGCTCCTCCCACGTGTCAGCATTGATTCTCCATTTCCAGTTGACTGAATCTCACCGATCATTGATTTCTGTCTTTCCCCTAGGATCATTATAAGCTCGTTAAAATGAACAGCACCTATTGACGCTTCCACCTATACAGTGGGGGAAAAAATATCAAGGCCGATGTGACGATAACGGGAAAGCATAAACTTTGCTGAACTCCTCATGAACCGTTAGACTTTCGGGGAAACGTGTACTCGGTGCTCTAGGCTCATATATATATGTAGATTCTCTCCCCTAACAGCAGTGGTTGTCTGAATGTTTCCTCAGGCTTACACTGGTTGCGAGCGAAACACGTCGGTCCGCCGTAGGAGAAAATGATACGGTAAAGTGTGTGATATAATCCGAACAGATGTGTCCATCCATAGTCGGCGATCTTTCGCATATACTAGTCATACCTCCGCTGTTAAACCTACGGCCGCCAGTGGGGTTTTTTATGATTGCGTTTTATATATGAGGAAATACAAAAGTGTGTAGCATGACGGTCGTGTGTTGGCTGGTAGGTAAACAGGTGTAACGACCTCTGTGTGTACGATTTGTGTATACATTACGACGGAACACGGGGAAAGCAAAAGCTTAAAGGATGAGAATAAGAAGAAGGGGCGTTTGTGACCATTAGCGCGACTTGTGAACGCGCTGTGTGCGGCAAGCAAGTCTGAAGTGGTGTGCATGTTCGGAGCCAGAAATATCAGGCGCGCCACTTCAGACGGCCTCCGCCTTGATATATGTGTATATGAATTATAAACGGCAAGAGACATTCATCGGAGTCCTTCTGTATTCCACCGTTGTTGGCGTGTGCGTGTTGTTGGATTTACGTTCATTTTCCCGGTCTGATCATGTTCAGAATAAATTCTACGGGTGATTCCGGTGAAATGTGTGAAGGGGTATTGTACAATCTTTAGGTACAGTGAAATAAACACGATTACCATATTCCCCAAGTATAAGACAATATCGTGTCTAAGACGCACCTTGATTTTAGAACCAGGAATTGTCGGGAAAGGGGGGGGGGGGGGTGTATAATTAAATAAGTAGGTTTTCTTCTTCCGGTAGCTAGTCTGGGATTGCTTGCTTAGTTGAAGAAGGACAATATTTACCTTCAGTTTCGCGATTTCCACTCACGTTTGCAAACTTCATCACGGTTAACTTGAATTTAGCACTGTGCGAAAATCTATTCTGAGGCATTTATGGGCAAAACGTTACCTAATGTAACAAGTGCCAAGCAGTCGGCGCGAAGACAAAGTCAAATAACGGCTATCCTCCTAATAACGGGCACAAAAGATGGCGGCCAAAAACAGAGTCTCAGTCACGTGTCAATTGCGCACTTTCGGCGACTTAATTTGCGGTTTTCCGGCGACTACCGCCAAGAGCTCCCCACGCCGCGTGGATTGGGGCTAAACTAGATGGCTAGGACTCACGAGTAAAGCTGCAGAAGATTCGAAAGCTGCTGCCCGTGAGTCCTAGCCATCTAGTTTAGCCCCAATCCACGCGGCGTGGGGAACTCTTGGTGGTGGCGGTAGTCACCTGAAAACCGCATTTTTAGTCGCCAGAAGTGCGCAATTGACACGTGACTGAGCCCGCTATCCTTTGGGCCCGTTATTCGGAGGATAGCCTAAATGACTATTACAGCAGGAACAAAATTTTAATTATGTAGTTTTTCTCTCTCCATTTTATGACGCCCCTAGACCGGCATTCTCAAATGATGCTCTGTACGGAATCATTTCTAACACATCCTTTGGTAAAAGTCTACTACCGTTGTAGTCTTCCTATATTAAGACCCTAATTAGTTTTTTTTCTCTAATGATTGCTTATTATACTTGGGAAAATATAGTACAATTAACGAAACAGTGCTAGCTAACTTCTCGTCAGATGGGCAGATCTGACGCTGAACAGTGGAAAAAAAGGGCGCACCGTGCGTATTCCCCCTTCTATGCTGATCTTGTCGGGTGTTTAATCAGGTATTATACGTTGCTTCTTGATATCAGCTCGACTGCAGTTACTCTTATTTACACGGTAACTTTTGATAAAACAAGGCATTTAATAGCAAAAACAGAGGTGGTTAAGTGTCCAGGGGATGTAGTCGACACTCTACAGCTTAAGTGACCAGGAGATTTAGTCGACACTCTACAGCTTGAGTGACCAGGGGATTTAGTCGACACTCTACAGCTTGAGTGACCAGGGGATATAGTCGACACTCTACAGCTTAAGTGACCAGGGGATATAGTCGACACTCTACAGCTTAAGTGACCAGGGGATATAGTCGACACTCTACAGCTTGAGTGACCAGGAGATTTAGTCGACACTCTACAGCTTAAGTGACTAGGGGATATAGTCAACACTCTACAGCTTGAGTGACCAGGGGATATAGTCAACACTCCACAGCTTGAATGACTAGGGGATATAGTCGACACTCTACAGCTTAAGTGACCAGGGGATCTAGTCGACACTCTATAGCTTGAGTTTCCAGGGGGATTTAGTCGTCACTCTACAGCTTGAGTGACCAGAGGATTTAGTCGACACTCTACAGCTTGAGTGACCAGGGGATCTAGTCGACACTCTATAGCTAGGAGGGACCAGGGGATCTAGTCGACACTCTATAGCTTGAATGACCATAGGATTTAGTCAACAATCTGCAGCTTGAGTGACCATGGGGATCTAGTCAATACTCTACAGCTAGGAGTGACCAAGGGATCTAGTCGACACTCTACAGCTAGGAGGGACCAGGGGATCTAGTCGACACTCTACAGCTAGGAGGGACCAGGGGATCTAGTCGACACACTACAGCTAGGAGTGACCAGGGGATCTAGTCGACACTCTACAGCTAGGAGGGACCAGGGGGATTTAGTCGTCATTCTACAGCTAGGAGGGACCAGGGGATCTAGTCGACACTCTACAGCTAGGAGGGACCAGGGGATCTAGTCGACACTCTACAGCTAGGAGGGACCAGGGTGATTTAGTCGACACTCTACAGCTAGGAGTGACCAGGGGATCTAGTCGACACTCTACAGCTAGGAGGGACCAGGGTGATTTAGTCGACACTCTACAGCTAGGAGGGACCAGGGTGATTTAGTGGACACTCTACAGCTAGGAGTGACCAGGGGATCTAGTCGACATTCTACAGCTAGGAGGGACCAGGGTGATTTAGTCGACACTCTACAGCTAGGAGGGACCAGGGTGATTTAGTCGACACTCTACAGCTAGGAGGGACCAGGGTGATTTAGTTGACACTCTACAGCTAGGAGTGACCAGAGGATCTAGTCGACACTCTACAGCTAGGAGGGACCAGGGTGATTTAGTCGACACTCTACAGCTAGGAGGGACCAGGGTGATTTAGTCGACACTCTACAGCTAGGAGGGACCAGGGTGATTTAGTTGACACTCTACAGCTAGGAGTGACCAGAGGATCTAGTCGACACTCTACAGCTAGGAGGGACCAGGGTGATTTAGTCACTCTGCACTTATTATTGAGGGAAGATGGACATCATACTGATACTGGCACCTTCAGAATTAGAACTCCTTTCTGGCGGTTGAAGATAACGAAGGAGCGTATATGGGAACGCCACCCAGTGCTGTGATGTTATTTCGTAGCTCAAAAGGCAAAGAAAATCCAATAAGTAGAGACAAGATTTCTATGGCACAGTTTAGCACCCTAATTAAAAGCAAACAACCATAGGTGCGAAAATTAATTCAGAAGTAAATTCACAAGTACAAATTAAATATGCTTGACGCGAGATCACAACAGCTAGGTCTGAAAATCCTTAAGGGAAAGACAAAGATAATGAGAATAAATTAGGCAAATAGTAATGTGGTTTCTCTTAATGGCACCCCATTCAAAGACGTGGAGTCATACACCTACCTATTTGGGCAGTATTGTAGATAAGGATGGGGGAACTGATAGAGATAATAAAATACGAATAAAAAGGGCAAGAGGAGCTTTCATAGCACTAAGGAATTTGTGGAGGTCCAAAGAAATTAAAAGTTATGCTAAACACATTTTTTTTTTAATACTGATGTCAAATCAGTACTTTTGTATGCAGCGGAAACATGGAGAACAACAAAGGCAATTACAAATAAACTAGAAACATTTATTAACTGGCGGCTGCGGCAGAATAGAGGGAATTAAATTGTATGATAGAATCACTAGTAAAGAGCTTTGGGGGAGAACAAAACAAGTTCCAGTGGAATAAGAGGTGAAGAAAAGACGCTGGCGTTGGATAGGACACACGTTGAGAAAACCCGAGAACAATATAACAAGAAATAACTGTCAAATAAAGGAAGACACACACACAAAAAACACATGGAGAAGGGAGCTTAAGGGTTAGGTTAAAAAGATATAGAGAACTGCATGCAATAGCGACTTAGCGGGAGTTGGTCTAAGCTCCATTGGGAGTTAGAAAGGCAGAAGAGAATCCACACACATTGATTGTTTCCCTTAGAGGGAAAGGACCGGCGGTTCTCAACCTGCCGGTCGCGACCCTTTTCACAGGGGTCGCCTAAGATCATCGGAAAACACGTTCATAGAAGTTATGAAGGAAAATAATTGTTTGGGGGTCGCCACAAAATGAGGGAACTGTATTAAAGGGTCGTCACAACATGAAGGAACTGTATTAAAGGTTCGCCACAACATGATGGAACTGTATTAAAGGGTCGCCACAACATAAGGGAACTGTATTAAAGGGTCGCCACAACATGAGGGAACTGTATTAAAGGGTCGCCACAGCATGAGGGAACTGTATTAAAGGGTCGCCACAACGTGAGGGAACTGTATTAAAGGGTCGCCACAACATGAGGGAACTGTATTAAAGGGTCGCCACAACATGAGGGAACTGTATTAAAGGGTCGCCACAACGTGAGGGAACTGTATTAAAGGGTCGCCACAATGTGAGGGAACTGTATTAAAGGGTCGCCACAACATGAGGGAACTGTATTAAAGGGTCGCCACAACATGAGGGAACTGTATTAAAGGGTCGCCACAACGTGAGGGAACTGTATTAAAGGGTCGCCACAACGTGAGGGAATTGTATTAAAGGGTCGCCACAACATGAGGGAACTGTATTAAAGGGTCGCCACAACATGAGGGAACTGTATTAAAGGGTCGCCACAACGTGAGGGAATTGTATTAGAGGGACGCGGCGTTAGGACGTTTGAGAGCCACTGCACTAGACATAACCAATGAAATTGATAGTTACCACACCGAGATGCTGGGTCCGCAAGACGTTGCGGCTAGGAGGGTGGATGATGCGATCAAAATGACGCCGACCCCCTTTATTTACCAGGGTATTACCTGGTACTTATTTTAGGCCAAAATCAATTTTGTTGAAAAAAATTAAATCAACATGGTTGAAGATTTGAAATGGTGACCTTCGGACCCGCGGGCCAGCTTCTGGCCGTTACACTGAGGGTCGACGCTGGCTCCTTGCATTGTCCGGAAAGGTAGTGAAGGTGAGAGGATCGACTTCATTGCATCGGGTTTTATCCCATATTGTCCGGTCTTTATCCGCAGAACAGCTAGCTGCCTGCCGAGAGCCTTGCACCAAGCTTGACCTCCGTAGCTCCGGCGACGATCTTCATGGATCTCGGTAAAAATTGCACTCGTGAAACAAACCCACCACCTTTAGAGCGCAAGGCAAACGGCTTAACCACTTGGCCACGGAAACCCTTGTCCGGAAAGAGAACACCTCGTCTCCTGTTCCTCCCTGGGACCTAGTATAACATGGCACACCTCTAGTAAAGTAGAGTTAAGATCCATTTTCACGCCTTAGGCGCATCGGGCACATTTGAAGAGCATCCCATATTTTGTACAGACCAATCGGTACTGTACTATTGTATGGGGCGGAAACATGGAGAACAACGAAGGCAATTACTAATAAATTACAGACATTCATTAACTGGTGCCTGCGCAGAATAGAGGGAATAAAATAGTATGATAGAATAACTAATGTAGAACTTTGGGAGAGAACTAAACAGGCTCCAGTGGATCAGGAGGTGAGGAAAAGTCGCTGGCGTTGGATAGGGCACACACTGAGAAAACAGGAGAACAGCATAACTAGAATGTCTTTGCATTGGAACCCACAGGGGCATAGGAATAAAGGAAGGCCAAAAAACACATGGAGAAGAGAGCTGGAGAATGAGGTTAGAAAGATTTGGAGGACATGGGGAGAGCTCCATGTAATGGTGAAGGATAGAACGACTTGGCATGAGTTGGTTGAGGGCCTATGCTCCATTGGGGGATAGAAAGGCAGAAGAAGAAGAAGAATCGGCACTGTACACCTCTAGGGATTATACTTTATTGTTACCAAGAAACATTACTCGTTTATGTATAGTCATATTTTTGTTTTAAATAAGTGGTGCAGATTTTCTTACATATAAAGCCGGACCTTCAGTTTTCCTAGCAGGATTGAAAAACTGTTCCCCGAATGTCTTTAGAATATATAACTACAAAAAAGTCATTAGAATATATACAGCCAAGTCTTTAGAATAAAACCTAAACAGATGTTTCAGTTAACGTACAACCAGCATTCGGAACAAATCTCTGACCAGAAAGGTGTTACCAAGACTTATCTTAGGTATTTTTATAACATCTGACCGTTGACATGCCTTCAGAACAACTCGTCGCGTCGTCATAATTATACTGGTGTGTACTCCCAAAATGCCTTACTGACGTGTAAGTGGACATCGCTTTGATTGTAGCGCGTTGGATTTGTTATGCCGTCTTAGAACGAACAGGTGTGAACACGAGATGAAAGCATTGCGGCCTCATGACGAAAACTGGACAGACATTAACAGTTAGAGGAGTCGATGGAACTTGAGATGGCCGCGAAGTCAGCGTCAGATGCGCAAGTGCTAATGACTTTTCCTAGCTAGAGTCCGTGGCAGCTTCTGGAAGATTCTTCCAGCACTGTACCAGTTCTCTCAAGTCACCCGGCGTCTTTCCCGTGGTTTGTCGACGTTGACCAGGCCTGATGAATGGTGCCAATAGAATAGAGCGCAGCATTATCGCAAGATGGAGCAGAGATCTCTACAAGCCTCGGGTATTTATCACTCTTTAATTACATATTGTAAGTAGTTCATGACCCTCCTTTCAACTCTTAGGACCTATTGCCGTTTCGGGCAAATAGTGCTAGAGTAATATTTTAACGACCATCCATGGATGCTGTAGTCAGCATCACACGCTGGTTGCCTTAACTTCCCATGAAATTTTCAGGCACCCGTGTATGGTTGGGTCGCTATAGAATCCACTGTCAAACCCGCCCGGTGCGGGTCACTTTACTATGGGGGCTGGGGTTGCAGAAGACATGGTGCTAGAAAAGAAGAACAGGAGCCGGCCAGCACAAAGATCGATATAAGTGACATCTTAGGTAGGTGAATGCACGATACGGGAGATCTGGCGAGAGACTGAGTAGGTTGTAATAAGAACGACATTCTGCAAAGGTCCTGCTACGTGATGATGATGATTATGTTAATTAGACAGTTGTACGTGCAATAGTTTGTCAGTGCTCACTGCACGGTCGACGCGCTATGTCATTGTTGTGGAAATCAACGCAAGGAACCAACAGTATGCTTACAAATAAGCCACATCTGTAAAACGGACGTACACGCAAAGCTCCAGTTCTGGAACAAGACTGAAGTGGACAAACAGCCAGAACTTTCCACCGGAGCTTATAGTCGGCGAACATAGAAGAAGATATATACATTATTGGAGATACAAGATCGAGATGTGGAGAAGGATGCATCTATATATCTTTCTTGCCGTTTCTCCTTCTCTCTTCCTCTCTGTTTCTCTCCCTTTCTTTCTCTCGCCTTCTCTGTTAGTTAACAGGAAGTGCTATCTATGACCGGTGCCTAATTAACTCTGCCAGACACCGAGTGTGATGGGAAAGTTATAAATATGTTCAAGAAACGTTCACGTTAGATCTTTGTGTCACTCTCCCTCCCGGTTTGAGAAGGAGGGCGAGTTTGTTTTTATCTGTCTGTCTGTCTGTCTCACTCTCATTCTACTTTCTGTGTCAGCGTTTGTTCTCATGGAGATTACAAGTCTGGGTTGTGCTGATAAACTTTCAAGCATGGGGTGGAATGCCTGCGTTTGGCTTAACCTGTTGTTAGTTGGCGCTTGTTTTTCCCCCCTGTCTGTCTGGACTGACTGTCTTTTACATACCCATCAACACGCACTCATTGTCTGTAGCTTTCCTTATCCCTCATTCTTTCAATATTATTCTCTCTCTCTCTCTCTCTCTCTCTCTCTCTCTCTCTCTCTCTCTCTCTCTCTCTTTCGCTCTCTCTCTCACACTATATATATATATATATATATATATATATATATATATATATATATGTGTGTGTGTGTAAAATAACCTGTCTCTTTCTGTGTAAAATAATATCTGCCCGTCTATCTCTGGAAAATAATCTCTCTCACTATATATATGTGTCTGTGTGTGCAGAATAACTTGTCTCTTTCTGTGTAAAATAATATCTGCCCGTCTATCTCTGGAAAATAATCTCTCTCTCTCACTAGATATATATGTGTCTGTGTGTGTGTAAAATAACCTGTCTCTTTCTGTGTAAAATAATATCTGCCCGTCTATCTCTGGAATATAATCTCTCTCTAGTTTACAGTGGGGAATCGCCGTGCGGAGCCGGACTTTTTTCAAAAATGACCATGACTCCCAGGTCGACCCAGCCTTGAGTGGGTACCGGGTGCAGTCCAGGGAAGTAAAGGCCGCTGGCATGATACTGACCACATCACCCATCTTGTGCCGATTGGTTTATAAGAATATAGGTCTAGTCCTATATGCCCTTTACGCCTAAAGGCGTGGACAAGGGACCTTTACTTTTTAGTATACAGTGGCGCTCTCTTTCACACACACACATCATCGACCTTCCGGTCAAAATGGACGCTAGGCAGAGGCACTGTTCGAAGCCGAGGCAAATATTTTCCTTCTGCCGGACGGTGGCCGATGCATTTTTGCTCCATTTGTAGACTGGATATAGTTTCGTCGCCCATCTTCTGAATGGAATGCATGGCGTGACACTGTGAGCTGCGGATTTCATTTGGAATGTTTACTCGACTGTGACCAACTTGATGGTGTGAATTGTAGATTCATAAAATTGCGCGATGCCTGTCGTGCAATGTTGGTGGTGCCCGTATGTGATTAAAATTGATCGCGTGGGCAGCTGCTGATCTGTTGGTGACTTCTGCTACCATCAGTGATGAACTGCATTTCTAATGTCGGACTGTTTGTGTTAGCACTTCGATTGGCTACCGTATGCTTTAATCCGAGTGTATGCTAGATACGCTGAGACAGCAGTCTGTCAATCTTTCCACAAGGGACTGTGATAAACATTCTGTGTGTTTTTCGTTGACACAGGAGCGGAGCAAAGATGGGGTGACTGTGACCCGTTTGCCATGAAGCTGAAACTAAGACTACCATACCATACCACACACACACGTACATATTCCTACCCAGACACACTATTTCTTTCAGTCGCCGTCTGAATAAAAGCAGCACAGTGTCCCCACAGATATGTGAGAACCCTAGTGAATGTTGAGCAGTGTGTTTCATTGTTTACATGTCCTTAGTTCTGCAGTGGCCAGCCTTTCTCACTGTGTACAGGCATACCTGCGGTAAATCAGAACAGCAAACGATCGCGCCGTTTCGTTGTGTGACAGGTGTGGGAGATTTGGTTTAGAGTGGTTTTAAGGAGGGGGCTGTTTCCAAAGCTAGCGTGAAATCTTCTTCGTCCTCCTTTCTTTTCCTATGTTATCAGTCTCGTCACACATTTCCAGTCTCCTTGTTTTTTTAATTCTCGTGGTATATTATCATTCTCTTCCTGTTTCCAATCGTTCCCCTTTTTGCCAAGTCTCTTCATATCGTGTTATTCTCTTCTTGTGTCCAATCTCTTCCCTTCTTTCCTTAGCCAGTCTCTTCATATCTCGTCATTCTCTTCCTCTCTTCCTGTTTCCAGTCTCTTCCTATTTTTCCTATCAGGTCTCTTCATTTTTTTTTGTCATTCTAGTCCTGTTTTCAGTCTGTAACCTTTTTCCACCATTCTCTTCATATATTGTTATTCTCTTCCTGTTTCCAGAGTCTTCCCCACCCCACCCAGGCCAGTCTTTTCGTATGGTGCAGATCTTTTCCTGTTTCCAATCTCTTCCCCCTTTCCCCAGTCTCTTCATATATTGTCATTACATTTCTGTTTTCAATCTCTTTTCCCAGTCTCTTCATATATTGTCATTACCTTCTGTTTTCAATCTCTTTCCCCGTCTCTTCATATATTGTCATTACCTTCTGTTTTCAATCTCTTTCCCCAGTCTCTTCATATATTCGTCATTACCTTCTGTTTTCAATCTCTTTCCCCAGTCTCTTCATATTTTGTCATTACCTTCTGTTTTCAATCTCTTCCCCAGTCTTTCAATCATTCTCATTCCTTCCCCATCTCTTTCCCCAGTATCTTCATATATCATTACTCTTCTGTTTTCTAATCTCTTTTCCCCTTAGTACCCAAGTCTTCATATTTTCCTCATCGCAGCTCCTTCTGTGTTTTCCCAGTCTCTTCAGATATTGTCATTCTCTTCCTGTTGCAAACCTCTCCAGTTTTTTTTCTTTAATCTCTTTAAATATTCTAATTCTCTTTCTGTTTCTGTTTCTTTTATTTTCCCTAGGCCAGTCCCTTCATATATTGTCATTCTGTTTTGGTTTATAATCTCTTCTGCTATTTTCAATCTCCTGCATTGTGTTCAATCTGTTCCTCTGGGTCCTGTCTCTTACCATATTTCCTGTCTGTCCCCATGTTCCCTATCTCTCCCTCTATTCCCTATCTCTCCCCATGTTCCCTTTCTCTCCCCGTGTTCCCGATCTATCTTCATGTTCTGTATCTTTCCACATGTTCTTTCCTAATGTTCCCTCTCTTCCCCAAACCTATCCCCTATGTTCTCTCTTCCCGTGTTTCTGTTTCTTTTCCATTTTCCCTATGTTTCCATTCCCTTCGATTGAGGGTATTGGAGAGAAACGTTAAATGGGAGAGGGGAGGAGGTAGGGTGGCACTGAAGACAATGAGGAGTTAAACACAGAACAGATAGTTGTTGAGTTAAATCTGAGAGTTGTCTAGGATACCCCTCACGTGACTATCATGAAAGTTATTTGGGTAGTAAGCATCCATTGGATATTTTCTCCAGGTTATGCTGGTGTGTTGGAAAATGAGCAGACAGATAGACTGGTCGGTTCTGCACAACTTGGTAGTGAATTGATTTATGACAAGCTAGATGTTGTGAGGGCCCTTTGGGGGCGAGTGAACAGTGCGGAGGGACAAATAGATCACTACAGGCTGAGGAGAATGGCACTGTGGGAATCTGGCTGAGGCTGCACACTCAAGGGAAAGGATAGATGGATGTGCAGTCAGACAGTTATTGGTACCGCCGGAATTGGAACTCTTCGCTTGCTGCTGAAGATGGGGATAGAGCGCTAATGGGAGTGTCCAGAGTGCTGTGATGTCGATTCTTAATTTAATGTTTAACATTTTTATCATGAAAAGATATCCAACCAGACCAAAAGTAGAAGTTGTCAGCTTCACATTATCACAGTCATAATTGACAAGTGAAACATTGTATGGAAGCTGCAAAGATGTGGTTTTATAAACAAATGATAACTGAAGATATCTTCAAAAAAATTATCTAATGACAGAGACCTAATTACTTAATCAGACGCATACAATCTGTGTATGTCTGTGTGTGTGTGTGTGTGTGTCTGTGTGTGTGTG
This sequence comes from Candidula unifasciata, assembly GCA_905116865.2. Lineage (NCBI taxonomy): Eukaryota > Metazoa > Mollusca > Gastropoda > Stylommatophora > Geomitridae > Candidula > Candidula unifasciata. Next base: position 620,355 of record CAJHNH020000513.1, on the reverse strand, counting down.
TGTGTGTGTGTTTTGTTTGGTCACATCCTGAGAAAGGAGAGACGAGTCACAGTGAGAAAGTTGGGTGGGAGGAGAGGCAGAGACCAAGAGAGAAGATGCTGGACAGATGGAGGATGGGCTTTGTCAGAAATGATTGAAAGTACATGAGACGAAGGCTGTGGAAAGACGCGACTACCAACACCACACAGCATGGAATGTGAGAATTCCAAGCAGACTGCCCAGATGATACTTACTCTAATCATCAACAGAGCAGACAACTTAGCAACATCTAGGGGCAATATAGAGCAGCCAAATGCAGGATTCACTTAGGAGGTAAATGAAACTTGGCTCAGAGCAGCCATTGGAACCCAGTGGGACGTTTCCTATCCAGAGTACAATGCCAAAGACTTTGTATACCTCCTCAGGAAGAAACAGTAAAAGTAAAGAAAGTAAAAGACCCCTTTCTACGCCTTCAGGTGTATTGGCCATAAAAGGCCAGTCTTTATTTTGTAGACCCATCGGCACTGGGGAAGGGGGGGGGGCGGGGGTGATGTGGTCAGCATCACACCGACCGCCTTTACTTCCCAGGACTTCACCTGATACCTATTTAAGCCTGGGTCGACCTGGGAGTCAAGTTCATTTTATTTAAAAAATTTTGCATTTGAACGCATGACTTTCAGATTAGCAAGCGAGTGTCTGGCCGCTACACCACGGCGACTTCCCATTGAAACATACCATGCTATTATTTAGATGCGAACTAGACACAACTGACTCTGCTGCCATAAATACAAGAAATTGAAAATTAGTGGATGGGTAATTTGTCAATTTAGATAGGCTCCACAGAATTCTGAATACATGCTCCAGGCAGTGCTATCTCCGCAGTAGACAGATCCTAGGTATGGCTGGTTGCTGTTCCGGTATAAAGTGACCAGTATAGTATACCCTGCTTCCGGAGTGTTTTTGTATGTAGAAATGCATGAGAGAGTGACAGGGTGTGTGTTGGGAAATGGGGTGAGGGGTGTTTTTAGAACCACTTCTATGGTAGAACAGTTACACACCTACGTTCTGCTCTGAACAGCTAAGGTTCCATTTCTCATAACTGTCACAGGCATATAGAATCGCTCGTGTAGCATAGGCATTTATGTCATTCTGGTTCCAGGCATTATAAAAGCATTCTGTTGATGATACTACTGTGTCACCTTCTACTCCTTCAAATCACCATCCAGTATTACTTTGGTCATGCCTCGTACTACAGACTTCATATAGAGGCCTTTTGCCCTTTTCATCTGAAAACCATTGACAAGTAGAACGAAATTAGAAGCACACTGGACACACACGAAGTCTTGTTAACCAACATCACTGCTAAGATTACACGAATTGGGAGTAAAGATTGGCACAGCCAAGCATGAAAAGCACACTGGACGCACAAGAAGTCTTGTTAAGGGGTCACTACACGGCATTTTTCCCAATTTATGACAAAAATATCACTTTTTCAATGTGTTCGTTTTTGTAAAGTTCGGCATTCGTACAATAGATGACACAAAAAATTTATGTCATTTGTAAACAATTTAGCATTGAATAGTTAATACTAATGACACCACCTTGTGCACTTTTTTAAGATAAAAAAAAAGTTTAAAAGTCAGCTTTCTCAAATCTGATTATTTCAGTCTGCTGTGTGTTAAATCCTAAAATCTAAGCTAATATGAAGAGTAGAATCATGAAATTTTTTATGCATACTCCATAAACAATATTATAGGGACTGGTCTATCTGAAAGTAGATTTTAGAAAGTTTTTGTTTCTAAAATTTGATTATTGTCTTATGATGCTAGATTTTTTTGACTTTTTCAATAAACCTACATTTTAAAATTCTACGAAAAATATTTAAAAACATGTTTAAAATAAATAAACTAGACCAGTACCTCTAAATAGGACAAAGGGTCATGGATCTATCATCTATTGTTGAATACCTATGTTTGTTTTTAATATTTAAGGATTCTAAGTACATATTGTTTTTTTTCACAAGATGGCGGCTATTGCCATGACAACTATGATTTTTTAACACTTAAAGTATACAAATGTAATAACATGTATCCCTACAAATGACCATTATAAAATAACTGCTCTTAGTCTGTAAATAAAAAAATAAAATTTTTTGGTGTAGTGACCAACATAGGACTGGTACTATTAACCGCAAAACGCTGATGAATATGTTGAGACGGGAATCTGAGCGCCTATGGATGTGTCTGGAGTTCTGTGAAGATAACCTAACTCATAACTTGAAAAGACGAAACCATCCGATATATACTTAATACATTATTGATTTACCATTTACTTCTGTCACTCGTTCATTTAAAGAGCATATGTCATATGGTGCATACATTTGGATCAATCCATTTTCAATAGCCTAGTATTATGTCCGACCCTAAGTAAGTAACAGCCTGTAAATCTTATATGAAGTTAATGGGAAAGCTCAGTAGGTGTACAGTAAGATCAATATCTTTATATGTGAAACTAGAGTCAGAAATTTGTACGTTGTTTTGTTGTGATTTCATCATCTGCTGGTGATTTTAAACGTCACTTCAGGAGAGTTCCACATTAAATCCATTTGAGTGTTTGTGTGTGTATAAATGCATGAGAGAGTGACAGGCTGTGTGTTGGGAAACATGGGGAAGGGTATTTTTATAACCACTTCTATGGTAGAACTGTTACACAGCTAAGGTTCCATTTCTCATGTCACAGGCATAAAGAATCTCTGGTGTAGCATAGGCATTTATGTCTGTCCACAGATCCAGGTCCCAGGCATTATGGAAGCATTCTGTTGATGATACTACTCCAAGTCACCTTCTACTTTTTTTAAATCACCATCCAGTATCACATTGGTCTACTTTCTCTGCCTCTTTTACCACCTCTGCCTCTTCTACCACCTGTGCCTCTTCAATCACCTCTGTCTCTTCTATCACCTCTGCCTCTTCTACCACATCTGCCTCTTCTACCACCTCTGCCTCTTCTACCACCCCTGCCTCTTCTACCACCTCTGCCTCTTCTGCCACCCCTGTCTCTTCTACCACCTCTGCCTCTTCTATGACCTCTGCCTCTTTTACCATCTCTGCCTCTTCTACGACCTCTGCCTCTTTTACTTCTTCTGCCTCTTCTACCACCTCTGCTTCTTCTACCACCTCTGCCTCTTCTGCCTCTTCTACCACCTCTGCCTCTCCTACCACCTCTGCCTCTTCTACCACCTCTGCCTCTTCTACCACCTCTGCCTCATCTACCACCTCTGCCTCTTCTACCACCCAACATAATTTCTCTGGATCTGCCTGCTCTGCTTTTATATCCATCCAGCAGCATCATTTCTCTTGGTCTGCCTCCGATGCTTCAACCACCTCTGCCTCTCCTACCACCTATGCCTCATTACCACCTCTGCCTCTTCTACCACCCCTGCCTCATCTACCACATCTGCCTTATCTACCACCTCTGCCTCATCTACCACATCTGCCTCTCCTACCACCTGTGCCTCATCTACCACATATGCCTCTCCTACCACATCTACCTCATCTACCACCTCTGCCTCATCTACCACATCTGCCACTCCTACCACCTCTGCCTCTTCTACCACCCAACATCATTTCTGTGGATCTGCCTGCTCTGCTTTTATATCCACCCAGCAACATCATTTCTCTGCCTCCTCTGCTTCTTCTACAGATAACCTTTTCTGTCATCACAGTGCCTGAAGATATCTTCAAAAAAATTATCTAATGACAGAGACCTAATTACTTAATCAGACGCATACAATCTGTGTATGTCTGTGTGTGTGTGTGTGTGTTTTGTTTGGTCACATCCTGAGAAAGGAGAGACGAGTCACAGTGAGAAAGTTGGGTGGGAGGAGAGGCAGAGACCAAGAGAGAAGATGCTGGACAGACCTCGTCCAAAAAATTGTCATTTGTAAACAATTTAGCATTGAATAGTTAATACTAATGACACCACCTCGTGCACTTTTTTAAGATAAAAAAAAAATTTAAAAGTCAGTTTTCTCAAATCTTATTATTTCAGTTTGCTGTGTGTGTGAAATCCTAAAATCTAAGCTAATATGAAGAGTAGAATCATGAAATTTTTTATGCATACTCCATAAACAATATTATAGGGACTGGTCTATCTAAAAGTAGATTTTAGAAAGTTTTTGTTTCTAAAATTTGATTATTGTCTTATGATGCTAGATTTTTTTGACTTTTTCAATAAACCTACATTTTAAAATTCTACAAAAAATATTTTAAAACATGTTTAAAGTAAATAAACTAGACCAGTACCTCTAAATAGGACAAAGGGTCATGGATCTATCATCTATTGTTGAATACCTATGTTTGTTTTTAATATTTAAGGATTCTAAGTACATATTGTTTTTTTTCACAAGATGGCGGCTATTGCCATGACAACTATGATTTTTTAACACTTAAAGTATACAAATGTAATAACATGTATCCCTACAAATGACCATTATAAAATAACTGCTCTTAGTCTGTAAATAAAAAAATAAAAATTTTTGGTGTAGTGACCAACATAGGACTGGTACTATTAACCGCAAAACGCTGATGAATATGTTGAGACGGGAATCTGAGCGCCTATGGATGTGTCTGGAGTTCTGTGAAGATAACCTAACTCATAACTTGAAAAGACGAAACCATCGGATATATACTTAATACATTATTGATTTACCATTTACTTCTGTCACTCGTTCATTTAAAGAGCATATGTAATATGGTGCATACATTTGGATCAATCCATTTTCAATAGCCTAGTATTATGTCCGACCCTAAGTAAGTAACAGCCTGTAAATCTTATATGAAGTTAATGGGAAAGCTCAGTAGGTGTACAGTAAGATCAATATCTTTATATGTGAAACTAGAGTCAGAAATTTGTACGTTGTTTTGTTGTGATTTCATCATCTGCTGGTGATTTTAAACGTCACTTCAGGAGAGTTCCACATTAAATCCATTTGAGTGTTTGTGTGTGTATAAATGCATGAGAGAGTGACAGGCTGTGTGTTGGGAAACATGGGGAAGGGTAATTTTATAACCACTTCTATGGTAGAACTGTTACACAGCTAAGGTTCCATTTCTCATGTCACAGGCATAAAGAATCTCTGGTGTAGCATAGGCATTTATGTCTGTCCACAGATCCAGGTCCCAGGCATTATGGAAGCATTCTGTTGATGATACTACTCCAAGTCACCTTCTACTTTTTTTAAATCACCATCCAGTATCACATTGGTCTACTTTCTCTGCCTCTTTTACCACCTCTGCCTCTTCTACCACCTGTGCCTCTTCAATCACCTCTGTCTCTTCTATCACCTCTGCCTCTTCTACCACATCTGCCTCTTCTACCACCTCTGCCTCTTCTACCACCCCTGCCTCTTCTACCACCTCTGCCTCTTCTGCCACCCCTGTCTCTTCTACCACCTCTGCCTCTTCTACAACCTCTGCCTCTTCTATGACCTCTGCCTCTTTTACCATCTCTGCCTCTTCTACGACCTCTGCCTCTTTTACTTCTTCTGCCTCTTCTACCACCTCTGCTTCTTCTACCACCTCTGCCTCTTCTGCCTCTTCTACCACCTCTGCCTCTCCTACCACCTCTGCCTCTTCTACCACCTCTGCCTCTTCTACCACCTCTGCCTCATCTACCACCTCTGCCTCTTCTACCACCCAACATAATTTCTCTGGATCTGCCTGCTCTGCTTTTATATCCATCCAGCAGCATCATTTCTCTTGGTCTGCCTCCGATGCTTCAACCACCTCTGCCTCTCCTACCACCTATGCCTCATTACCACCTCTGCCTCTTCTACCACCCCTGCCTCATCTACCACATCTGCCTTATCTACCACCTCTGCCTCATCTACCACATCTGCCTCTCCTACCACCTGTGCCTCATCTACCACATATGCCTCTCCTACCACATCTGCCTCATCTACCACCTCTGCCTCATCTACCACATCTGCCACTCCTACCACCTCTGCCTCTTCTACCACCCAACATCATTTCTGTGGATCTGCCTGCTCTGCTTTTATATCCACCCAGCAACATCATTTCTCTGCCTCCTCTGCTTCTTCTACAGATAACCTTTTCTGTCATCACAGTGCTCTCTGCTCTCTAACTCTTCCTTTCTTATCACATAACTTAAGAACACTGCATGTTTGTTGGCATCTTTGTTAAACATAAAAGCACTGCTCCAGCCAGCATTAAACTAAAGACTTGTTATTCATTTTCTCCTGATGGTGGAAAGTAATTCAGTTATACCTGTATGGGTTCTGAGGCCCCAAATTTGGGGGTTAAAAAAAAAGGGGGGGGGGTGGATCCACTAATCCTTGTAAAAGGCTATTAATTAAGGGTGTCCTAAAATTTGATGTATTAGGTTGAAACGTGCAGAGATCACAACCTAACTGTAAACCGTAACACAACATTTCAACAGCCTTTTAAGGGCAGCAGATGAAAGAGAATATTCTGCTCCCTGTGATGAAGTAAAAGTAAAGTTAAGGATGCTTTTCCACGCCTACAGGCGTATAGAGCTAGACATATATTTTATAGGCCAATAGCACTGGGTAGGTGATGTGGTCAGCATCAGGCCAACCACCTTTACTTCCCAGAACTGTACCTGGTACCCACACAAAGCTGGGTTGACCTTGAGAGCCAGGATCATTTCTGGAAAAAGTCAGGCTCTGCGCGGACCCTAACCCACAACCTGCTCTCTATGATGGAAATTATATTTATTAACTATTTTCATTGATTCAATGCTAACAGTACCCGGCCACGCTTTGCTGTGGCTCAGTCTAGCGAAATGGAAAAGAAAAGAATAGAACGTGCACATGTCTTATATGGTTAATATCACATTTGGTGTCTGCGCAGATATACAGATAGTCTCATTTGCTGACTCTAGATCACGCAGCATATAAGTGTCTTTATAAAGGTGGTGGTTTAAATTGTATTATTAGGACTTTAAAAGATAGTATCTTTTGTGTGTGTAGCACTTGCTGCACATGCTTGAGTTTTTTTTTTTTCATTTTTACAGCTGAAAGTAAAGTTTACTACAGTATTTCTAAATGACCGACAGACTCACACACAAAAAACATGAGATTAGCCAAAGAAGTGTTATTAAAATATAAATAGTTTTAAAAAATGAGAACTTTAAAATCATATTTTTGGAGATTAGCTGTTACAACCAACCGAAATTTACATTTTCATTAATTTAGATACATAGTAGTTATTGCCTTAAAATTAATACTGGTTGCAGTATACACATGAGTGAGGTGTATTAAAGTATATATGGCTGCTAAAAGAACTAAAAAAAGAATATAATAATTTAAGGTGAAACAGTAAACAAAATAAATGTTATTTACTTGAAAAGTGACTGAAAATAATAATTATAGTTATAGAGGTCGACCCAGCCTAAAATGGTACCAGATAGTGTCCTTCTGGGAAGTAAAGGGGACCAGTGTGATGCTGATTACATCATCCACTGAGAGCTAATTGGTTTATCAAAACTTGAGTTTAGCATAATATGCTTTTTTTAAAACCAAAAATTATAATGAAAATACCACTAAAGCAGTAAAAGTCTGTTTTAATTCCTCTATTTGTTCTGTTCAATGGAGATTGCCAAAGAGGTTTATTGTTTTTTAGAAGTTTGTAGCTCGTATATTTATTATCTGTTGCATATATTAGAATAGTTGGTCTTATTTTGTATAATTTATTCATTTAACACAGTATATTTTAATGTAATTAGTTTATTTTTAGAATAGAAATGGTCTTTCTTTAATACTGACATTAATGTCAGTTGATATATGCAGTTCTGTGTGTCTGTCTGCCTGTCTTTTTTCTATCTCTGTCTGCTTGTTGGTCTCTCTGTCACTCTCTCACTCTTGCTGTCTATCTGTCTAACTGTCAGGATATCCATCTGTCTACCTACCTGTTTCTCTCTCCCTCTTTCTCTTTGTTGGCCTATCTATTGCCCTCTTGCTCTCTATCACTTTCTGTCTGTCTCTTACACTCTTTGCCTCCATGTCTGTCTGTTTCACTGTGTGTCTGTCTCTCCTTCACATAAACACAAATCCATATATATATGGTCACACATTCTCACCTATATATATATATATATATATATATATATATATATATATATATATATATATATATATATATATATATATATATATATATATATATATATATATATAGACCACCTAGCCGCACACACACACATGCATGCACGCGCACTCACAGCAGACATGTATACAACATATCCAACACACGTAAAATTTCATACTTCAGTAGCAAACAGTGTATTAGTATTTTATTCAATCAGCTTCATTGTTCATCTTGTCACCATTTGTCAGAGAAAGTACTTGTCTACAGATTGACTAATTCTGCACCACTTAGTATTGAATTAGTGCATGCTAAGGTAGAAGTATTAAGTACGTCTGTGCCGTCTTTGAGGTCAAAACAGGAGATACTATAACCAACTCCTCATGGGAACAATCAGTTAAGGTACCCTGGAGTGGCTACTTTATCAAAGGACTAAGTACGCTTGGGGATGCCCAGTCTGCAAAGGCGGGATAACATACCATAACATAGAAGTGGAAAGGCTCTTTGGGAGCACATAAACAACTCGGAAGAGTGAACAGGGTCTAGAACTGAGTTATCAAAACCTTTGATGTTAGTCACACACTCTGTATAACACAGTGATTTAGTCTAATAGAAAACTAGAGGGTGAACTAACCCCTTATAAGAGATACAAACACATAGTCAAATTGTAACAATCTAATGTTTAACACATACACAAATTGTAACAACGAAATGTTTAACAACACATCTTATTGAAATTATTTTTTTTTAAGTTGAAAATATTTAATATTTCCAACATTCATGTCATTGTTATAATTTTCGAGTAACAGTACTAAAACAAATTGAAAAACACTAATAACTACTGACCATTTGAATTAGGTGTATGTTCACATGACGCACCTTCATACTGCAGCAGACTCACTAATGTGTCATGACACACAGTTTGGACAGCTCTGCTCTAAAAGAAAAACACAAAAAGCAGTCACCAGAGGATCTGGTAGATACACAGTGCTCTGAACAAAGGAAATGCAAACATATAGTCGGATTACAACTGGCAGTATTGGAACTCTGCACGGGCTGCTGCACACTGGGATGTAGCTTTTATGGAAATGCCTGAGTGCTTAGATGTTGATTCATAACTCTTATATGCTCGTCTCTATATGGAGAGAATGGTTCAGTGGGGAGTCACCGGGGAGTCATCGGGGAGTCACTGGGGAGTCACCGGGGGATCTGGCTGACACTCTACACTCAGAGGAAAGAAAAAACAGGTGTATAATAATCATACTGCTACTGGTACCATTGGAATTTGAACTTTTCTTTTGCTGGCTGCTGAAGATGAGGAAGGAGTGCATATGGTAATGTCCCAAGAGTGGAACCAAGAGATAGTATTAATTTGTTTCATCTAAACATTACTCTTTCAGTCCCAAACATTGCATGATATGTTACTGACCATTCCCTATATGTCTCAAACATGACGTCAAGTGTCATCTTGTATTTAAGTTTTGGTCAGTGTATACTAAATAAATCTGGCGACCACAGGGGTATCTTTAATTCATTCATACAACCAACCATAAATAACTCGAAAGAGCGAACAGATCACCACAATCTAAAACAGATCTAATAAGATAATTTTATGGACTTGTCCGATGTGCAGTCAGGAGTGTCTTTTGATTAACTAATAAACTAACTGACTGACTTAACTAACAGCCAGAGGTTAAGAGTTTTTTAGGCAATATTTAATAGTTTAAAAAAATAATGATTTTTCTACAAAATCTTATGGAACCGAAAGCGTTAAGTATTCATATTTTTCATTATCCTTGTGAATGAAGTATTACACAATCAGTAACAGATTATATCTGTAAACATGTGTGTATGAGAATTATCACTAACATATTGTTTGTCTGGCCGCCTTCTCTCCTTGGCTGCTAGCAAGTCCCGACTGAGGAGGTGAAGACTATGGCTGAGATGACAATACCAGAGGTCACAATGTTCAGTCCAAACTTTGACTCATTTGATTTCCCTCCAAGAACGATTCCAGAGTCACAGACGGTTCTGGTGGGTGTTTTGTGAGGCTATCTTTCTTTGTTGTTGTCATGTTAAAATAATTAGTTCAGTTTAGTCAACAGAACAACATCGTGGCACACAGGTGTAACCCATAAGTGCTCCGTTATACTTTAAACTGTTATACTTTAAACTGTTATACATTATACTGTTATACTTTAAACTGTTATACTTTGAACTGTTATACTTTACACTGTTATACTTTAAACTGTTATACTTTAAACTCGAGCCTGAGTTAGAAGTGTCTCAGTGCAGTGCAATAACTCCATTGTACCAGCGAGGATCCTGAAATATTGTGGGTAGATTTTTAACTCCAAATTTTGCTCAGACAGTGCCGTTAGGCTACTCTTTTCGATTTCCAACTGTCAAGGGATTTTTTTAATGTGCCAAACAATACACATGGGCATCTGATCATACTACCAGAGGCCAGGGGGAATTACTAGAAGTCTACGTGAACAATCCCAGCCTTTACTGGAGTTTGAGCCTAGGACCTCCAGCACTCAAGGCGGATGCCATACCTCGAGATCATGCAGCCCCCCCCCCCCCCAACCCTGTTTAACTCTACCAGACTGCTGGCTCGCTATTACGGGAATTTCCTAAACTGCCGCCAAACCGCTATCACTCAATGTCGGGAATCTGCGTACTATGAGAAAACAAGGCGTCACAAACTAAAAATGTCTAGCCAGTTGTAATCAGATCTTGTGCATAGTCTTCCTAGATGTCCGCCCGCATGTGTTTGGAAAAAAATTGTTTTGTTTTCTGTGAAAATATTCTGAAAATTTGCAATAAAACTAGCGGTTGATGAACCAAGCACTTCGACAGGAAAGTGAAGTAGGTCTAGGCTTTTCACAGTACAACAGGTGATGGGCACTTTGGTTGATTCAGACTCTGCGAAGTCATAATTTTATGAAGAATACGTTTCCAGTGGAAGTGACACAGTCAGTGAGAGCTGGAATGATGAGGAGAATCTGGAAAATTATAAATCTAGAGATAGATCGAAAGTAGGAGAAGGGGGCGTGTCCCTCAAACAGCAACATCTGGTGTTCACTTTGTGAAACAAGGTTGATCCTGCTGGGTGGTTTAGCACACAAAGGTGGAATCTTGGCGCTAGATAAAAGGTAAACCTATTTTCTACAGTGTCTCTAAGTTTCATCTTATTCTAGCCACTTGTTTGCTTGTAACTGATATTTTTGTACATCATGTTGGTGTTTTTTTTTTTTTTAACGTTACTGCCCAGGAGCTCAGATATAGGAGGCAGTTAGGTTCAGGACCTGAGGTCTGGTAGGGTTAAAAAATTTAATACAAAGAATATGTTGCATAGTTTATGGCCTGCCATATGTGGTTGTGTCTCGTCAGGCACTTTGCTACAGACTTGTGTAGGCAGTTGGTAGTCCCTGGGGACTGTGGAGTTGTACTGCTGGTTCTGCAAACAGCGTCTGCTGTGACTGTAAAATCCACTGCTGGAGTGGTAGTCTCTGCCACCTAGTCCACGTAAGAGTTGAGTTGAGTCAAGAATTGACACCACAGCACTTGGGGCATTCCCATATGCGCTCAGTCCCCCATCTTCAGCAGCCAGCACACAGTTCCAATACTAGTGGTACGGGTCGTAGTCTGGTTATATATCTGTCTTGCCTTTCCTCTGAGTGTAGTGAGCCGGCCACACTTTCTGGTCACATCCAGATGCATCATTCTCTCCTTGACATAATAATCTAGTTTCTTTTCTGACTTCGTTACTTATTCCCAAAGGGCTCTGATCGCATCTGCCTTGTTATGTATCAATTCACCACATACTGGTGCAGATCCAGCCAGTCTGTCTGCCTGTTCCTTCCCCACCACGCTGACATGGCCTGGAGAAAAGATCCAAAGTATACTCACTACGCGTGACCCTTCCAAGGGAAACTTGCCACTCTGCTCGAAGCAACACTGTCTTCACCTTTCTCAGCATGCTTTCAGAGTCTGTTACATTGTCTGCATCTTGTTCCTGCAGATCTTTTCCCTGTTACCAGTTTACCATATAGGAGATCCTTTGGGGTGTGACCGTCCTCAATGCGAGAGACATGTCCCAACCAGCACAGGCGTCTTTGCTTCAGCAGGCATTCCTGCTCTTTTGAGGTCTCATTCATTGGGGACAAATTCTAGCCGTGATACACCAAGAATGTGTCTCATACGGCACATGTAGAAAGTATTCAATCTTTTTTCTTCTTGAGGAGCATATAGAGTCCAGGTTTACAACACCCCCGTGTGGGTTCCAGGGCCCCATTGTGGGGAAAACAAGAATAGACCCACTGCCTCCCCGTGTGGGTTCCAGGGCCCCATTGTGGGGAAAACAAGAATAGACCCACTGCCTCCCCGTGTGGGTTCCGGGGCCCCATTGTGGGGAAAACAAGAATAGACCCACTGCCTCCCCGTGTGGGTTCCGGGGCCCCATTGTGGAGAAAACAAGAATAGACCCACTGCCTCCCCGTGTGGGTTCCGGGGCCCCATTGTGGAGAAAACAAGAATAGACCCACTGCCTCCCCGTGTGGGTTCCGGGGCCCCATTGTGGGGAAAACAAGAATAGACCCACTGCCTCCCCGTGTGGGTTCCGGGGCCCCATTGTGGGGAAAACAAGAATAGACCCACTGCCTCCCCGTGTGGGTTCCGGGGCCCCATTGTGGAGAAAACAAGAATAGACCCACTGCCTGCCCAACAAGCATGTCGTAAGAGTCGACTAATTGGGGAGCTTCCTTTGAAGTCGGAGTGCATCTGCCGGAGGGGCAAGGAACCAACAGTCTGTATTCAAGAGAATGAGATCTGTAAAACTGATGCACACGCAACACTCAGGTTCTGGAGCAGGACTGCAGTTCAGTAGTAGACGAACAACCAGAACTTTCCGCCAGAGTGTACAGCTGGTGAAAACGAAGAAGAAGAAGAAGAAGGTTTACAACTGGCTTACATCATCCTACAAAGATACACACAGTTGAATCCTTTCCACTGAAATATACAACCATATAGTCCTCTCTAGATACACTGTTGGTGATGATGATTGTAAGCTAATAATGATTTGATGTTGACGAAGATAAAGTGATAAGGGTTTACTGATGATGGTGGTAAGGTGATAATGGTTTGTTGATGACGGTGGTAAGGTGATAATGATGGTAAATTTGAGAATGGTACCGTGATAATGGTTTTGCTGATGGCGGTGGTAAGGTGATAATGGTTTGCTGATGACGGTTTTTCAGTGATAATGGTTTGCTGATGACGGTGGTAAGGTGATAATGGTTTGCTGATGACAGTAGTAAGGTGATAATGGTTTGTTTGTAGTAGTAGTTTTCTGATGGTGGTGAGGTGATAATGGTTTGCTTGTGGTAGTGGTTAGCTGATGGCGGTGGTAAGGTGATAATGGTTTGCTGATGACGGTGGTAAGGTGATAATGGTTTGCTGATGACAGTAGTAAGGTGATAATGGTTTGTTTGTAGTAGTAGTTTTCTGATGGTGGTGAGGTGATAATGGTTTGCTTGTGGTAGTGGTTAGCTGATGGTGGTGGTAAGGTGATAATGGTTTGCTGATAACAGTGGTAGGGTGATAATGGTTTGCTGATGGCAGTGGTAATAGTTTGCTGATGATGGTGTTAAGTTGATAATGGTTTGCTGTTGATGGTAGTAAGGTGATAATGGTTTGATGATGATGGTGATAGTTTGATTTTGAAAGCAGTAATTTTTTTTTTAATGATAAAAATGGTGATGATGGTATAATGATAATAGTTTGATGAGGATGATGTGATCCTAACTTGATAATAGTGGTAATGATGATGATGAAAATAGTAGTACAGCAGTGCTGATTGCACATAAAAGTATGTAAAGGACCCTTTTCACGCCTTTAGGTGTATAGGGCATATAGGGCAAGACCTATGTTTTATAGACCAATCGGCACAAGATGGATGATGTGGTCAGCATCACGTCGGCTGCCTTTACTTCCCGAGACTGCACTCGGTACCCACTCAAGGCTGGGTCGACCTGGGAGCCATGGTCTTTTTTGAAGAAAAGTCCGGCTCCGCCAGGGAGCGAACCCATGACCTTCCGATCTGCGGCACGCGTCTAGCTGCTCTGCCATGGCGACTCCCTTCTGATTGCACATATTGTTCACATAACCTCGGTTGCGTGATAGCTGTAGCGATGACTCAGGAGCCATATGAGGTTGCCTATGACAGACTGTGGGGGGGGGGGGGGGGGGGGTAGGGTCACACAGTATAGTGACCTGATTCTGTTCACATGTGTTGTTGATGGGGCCAGCAGGCTTAGCACTCTCCAATTATTAACTGGTAAATAGAGTCTTCAACACTCCTTGTGGGATCTAGTATATTACGTTGGCCTCCTTTACTTCTGCCAACCCAGAGGTCCTGGGCTCAAATCCACGCCAGGGAGGATTGTTTTTTTTTTTCCTTTCAAAATGGTCCTTAGTTTCCAGGTGGACCTAACCTAAACCTGAGTACCAGGTAATGTCCTGGAAAGTAAAGGCGGCCGGTGGTGTTTGCCACATCACTCGCCAGGTGCTGATAATTCTTTACAAATTTGAGCCTAGCATCTTACGCCCAATGTGCCACCGGCTTGGGGGGGAAAAAAAGGTCCTTTACCTTGATAGTTGTGCTTACCTTGACTTTCCTGGATTTTACTGACACAGGAGCCGCTGTGGCATAGTAACTAGATGCTCGCCTGCTGATCCAAAGGTCAGGGAGTTCAGATCCTGACAAAGTTTGACTTTTTTCTTTCAAAAATTACCTTGGCTCCCAGGTCGCCCTAGCCTTAAATGGGTACCAGGTAAAATCCTGGGAAGTAAAGGCAGATGATTTGATACTGACCACATCACCCACGGAGTACCACTAGGTCTATAAAACATAAGTCTAGCCTTATATGCCCAATGCACGGGCGTGGAAAAGCGTCCTTTACTATACTTTTACTTTGCCCGTCACCCATTTCCTGGGTCACCCTGGGATGCTTATTGTACTGATGTTCTTATTGGTCTTGTGTTATTTATGTCCAGGTGGATTTGTTCAGTTGTTCTAAATTATAGGTTTCTAAATAGGTTTTTTAAATTATCATTGCAGTCATGCCTGAGTATGTTTGAGGATCTGGGTTTCTTGTCCAGGTGGAGGGTTAAGATCGACACTCTGGTCAGGTTGGTAGTGCTGGCGACTAGCTTCTCGTTGCTTGTTCTGTGTTCTCATCATGCTGTTTTGTATTGTTTACTTTTCTATGGGGACAGAATGCATTAGGAGAAATAATGTTCTTTTCTCCCCTCTTCCCCCCCCCCTTTCCCATTTCCACAAGTATGTATCTGTTTCAACTAAAGTAAAGTACTTGTATTTTCCTAATTTATTTTGACGTATTACACATTTCGTAAAAACAAAAATTTCTTCTGTCCCTCTCCTGTACTCTTATCAGTATCAAGCCCTCCCTTTCTTTCCTCTCTTTCTCTCTCAAATTTGTTGAATAAATGTAACTATAAAATCTTAAATAAATTAACTGTAATTCATTTAATAAATTAAGCTATTTAATGTATTGAATAAACTTTACTGATATAGTTGTTTTAAATAAACTATGCCAATATAGTTTTTATATTGTTGATTATAATTGACTAAACCTTAATTGTACAATTTTTTCAAATAAATATTTAAAAGCTGTTCAATAGAACATACAGTACAATTTACGATCACGTAATACATGCTTTATAATTTCTGTCTCTTTTGCCCAGGTTTCTACTGATGGTGAAGAAAGGCTACCGAAACCCACCTTACCACAACTGGATGCACGCATATGCTGTGACTCATTTCTGCTATCTGCTTATTAAAAACCTTCATTTGCACAACTATTTGGAGTGAGTAGTGTCTGTATGATGTTATAAAAAACCTTCATTGGGATAACTATTTGTAGTGAGAAGTGCCTGTTTGATTTTATTAAAAACTTTCATTTGCACAACTATTTGGAGTGAGTAGTGTCTGTATGACGTTATAAAAAACCTTCATTGGGATAACTATTTGTAGTGAGAAGTGCCTGTTTGATGTTATTAAAAACCTTCAATTGGACAACTATTTGGAGTGAGTAGTGTCTGTATGACGTTATAAAAAACCTTCATTGGGATAACTATTTGTAGTGAGAAGTGCCAGTTTGATGTTATTAAAAACCTTCAATTGGACAACTACTTGGAGTAAGTGGTGCCTATGTGATGTTATTAATTATGTTATCTGTAGACACTGAGGACAGTGCAATTCCTAACACTGTTTAATACAGTGATTGAGAAAATAACAATCATATTTCTTGGTGATTTGAATGTCACGTTGAAACTTGGACTTCCATTTTTGCCCGTCTGCTTAGTGGTCTAGGAGTTTGATCCCCTGGATTTTTATAAAACCTAACCAAGACTCATATTTCCTCTGCTTCGTCGTCTCTTCCTCTAGTTTTCTTGGGTGGAGTTTCTGAGACTTATAAGGAGGTTTTTTTTTTTTTTTTTTAAATTAAATTTTGCATAGGTTATTTTTTAAGATTTACGAGGTGAAAAGGTTAATAGTTCGGAGAAATCAACATTGGTGGGTGTGGTTTCCTGAGGAAGAAACCGGATTCAACTAGCTTGATGGTGAACACAAGATATCACTGTAGGCATGAAAGTTTATGCAGCGTGGAAGTTGGCAAGGAACCAAACGGTTTCTGTCTGGATGAGAGCAATGTTCTGCACAGGACTTTCTACATGAGGATGATGGTGTGTTCATTATCGATACAAAGATGTGTTTGAAAAGTTGATTTCTTTTGTCTATGTTTGTTTTCCCTTACAGAGATATGCTTGGAAAGTTGATTTCTTGTGTCTCTATGTTTGTCATCTCTAATAGATTTATTGGAAAGTTGATTTCTTGTTTCTATTTGTTATCTTTTACCAGTATGTGATGTGAAATTTGATTTGTTGTGTCTCTGTGTAACCTCTTACCAATACGGATAGAAAAGTTGATTTCTTATGTGTATAAGTTTTTTTTAAATTACATGCTTGTAATGTTTTCTAATGTCCATATGTTTGTTACCCCTGCAGGACACATTACTTATGTATTTAATAAGCTGTTTCTGTATTTAATTTGAGTAGCTGTTTTTGTGTTTAAGTAGCTGTTTCTGTGTTTAAGTAGCTGTTTCTGTGTTTAAGTAGCTGTTTTTTTTTTTGGTTATATTAAGTAGCTGTTTCTGTGTTTAAGAAGCTGTTTTCGTGTTTAAATTTAGCTGTTTTTGTGTTTGAATTAAGTAGCTTTTTCTGTGTTTAAATTAAGTAGATATTTCTGTGTTTAAATTTAGCTGTTTTTGTGTTTAAATTAAGTAGCTATTTCTGTGTTTAAATTAAGTAGATATTTCTGTGTTTAAATTAAGTAGCTGTCTCTGTGTTTAAGTAGCTATTTCTGTGTTTAAATTAAGTAGCTCTTTGTGTGTTTTAAGTACCTGTTTTTGTGTTTAAATTAAGTAGCTGTTTTTGTGTTTACATAGGCCGTGAAATATATTACATTGTTTTGGTGGGCCGCGGATGTGACAAGATTTTATGAACGGTCAGTTCTCGATAAAAATGTTAAAACTCACACAAGGCGGTCGGATACAACTATGAAACAAAAGAAATGGAAGTTTGACAGCAATCTTTTTTTTTTCTTTTTTTTTTTCATGTACATAAACACATCCGGCGGGTCGAGGCAGGCTGGTTACGCAGACAAGGTTTGAATTGTTGCAAAACTCTCCTGTGTGTGCAGTTACCTTCATATTCGTCCTAGGGAATGCAGGCGTTGTTGTTAATGAAAGAGCTGATAGACTGGCAGGCGCTGCAATAATTGAAGATGGCTGGCCCATGGATCACGCAAACATTGTCATTGCCCTTAGAGAGATAGAACCTTCTATGGATTTGGGAAGCATAATGTCCACATCACTGTTAAGATTACATTACACGAATTGGGAGTAAAGATGGGCACAGCCAAGCATGAGAAGCACACTGGACGCACAAGAAGTCTTGTTAACCAACATAGGACTGGTACTATCAACCGCACAAGGCTGACGAATATGTTATGAGGAGAATCTGAGCGCCTATGGATGTGTCCGGAGTGCTGTGAAGATAATCTAACTCATAACTCACATTGTGCTTGTGTTTTGATGCAGATTTATTGTTTCCTTTACAGAGACATCGAACTGCTAGCCCTTTTTGTTTCTTGTCTCTGCCATGATATTGATCACAGAGGAACTACCAACTCATTTCAAGTCCAGTCAGTAAGTGTTGGCTTTTGGCTTATTCTGTGTGGTGCAGATTTAGCTCTTTAATTTTGCATGCATCTGGTTCCTCTTCCTCCTCTTCTTTTACTGCTTCTTTTTCATCTTCTGCATTTGCTCTAAAAGGGCACGTTGTTTTGTGGTTTACTGCTAAGCTGTGATATCTTTGTCTTTTAGCCCGACACATTTAGATTCAGCAGACCTCTTATTAGATGCCATTTCCTTAACTCTTTGAGTCCCAAGGAATGCATCATACGTTCATTGGTTCCGACATAGAAGCCCAATGAACGCATGATGCGCCGATTTTATTACTTTCTTTACTACCCCCTGGGCCTGTGATGCTAAACCCCCTGGGACTCAAAGAGTTAAGATTTCAGCGGGGGTGGGGGGGGGGGGGTGTTCTTACTGTCTACCATAATGGGGCCCTGAAACCTACACAGAGAACATACACACATGAAAGAAACCAGAAATTGGTAGCTTATTACAAAACTCAAAGTAATGACCAGAACGTAGTTGCTTAATGCACTAATCACAATAACAACCAGTCATGGCTGACAACTTGATACACTGATCAAAGTAACAACCAGCTGACAACTTGATACACTGATCAAAGTAACAACCAGCTGACAACTTGATACACTGATCAAAGTAACAACCAGCTGACAACTTGATACACTGATCAAAGTAACAACCAGCTGACAACTTGATACACTGATCAAAGTAACAACCAGCTGACAACTTGATACACTGATCAAAGTAACAACCAGCTGACAACTTGATACACTGATCAAAGTAACAACCAGCTGACAACTTGATACACTGATCAAAGTAACAACCAGCTGACAACTTGATACACTGATCAAAGTAACAACCAGCTGACAACTTTATACACTGATCAAAGTAACAACCAGACATAGCTGACAACTTGATACACTGATCACAGTAATGACTAGATATCAGTTGCTGAATGCACTGATCAAAGTAACTACCAGACATAGCTGACAACTTGATACACTGATCACAGTAATGACTAGATATCAGTTGCTGAATGCACTGATCAAAGTAACTACCAGACATAGCTGACAACTTGATACACTGATCACAGTAATGACTAGATATCAGTTGCTGAATGCACTGATCAAAGTAACAACCAGCTGACAACTTGATACACTGATCAGAGTAATGACTAGATATCAGTTGCTGAATGCACTGATCAAAGTAACTACCAGACATAGCTGACAACTTGATACGCTAATCACAGTAATGACTAGATATCAGTTGCTGAATGCACTAATCAAAGTAACAACCAGCTGACAACTTGATACACTGATCAGAGTAATGACTAGATATCAGTTGCTGAATGCACTGATCAAAGTAACTACCAGACATAGCTGACAACTTGATACGCTGATCACAGTAATGACTAGATATCAGTTGCTGAATGCACTGATCAAAGTAACTACCAGACATAGCTGACAACTTGATACACTGATCACAATAATGACTAGATATCAGTTGCTGAATGCACTGATCAAAGTAACTACCAGACATAGCTGACAACTTGATACACTGATCACAGTAATGACTAGATATCAGTTGCTGAATGCACTGATCAAAGTAACTACCAGACATAGCTGACAACTTGATACACTGATCACAGTAATGACTAGATATCAGTTGCTGAATGCACTAAATGGCCAATCACTGTCCTAATACCCTGATAAAAGTAATAACCTGAAATGGGTAACTTACTACACTAATAAAAGTAACGACCAGAAGTAGGGGATTTAATATACTAGTTAAAGTAATGACCAGAAATCAGTGGCTTAATATACTCATCAAAATAACAATTAAAGAGCAGTTGCTTAACTCTTTGAGTCCCAAGGAATGCATCATACGTTCATAGGTTCTTACTTAGAAGCCCAGTGAACGCAAGATTCACCGATTCAATGTCTCTCTTGACTACCCCTTGAGCCTCTGAAAGCCTCCACTCATCTCTCTGGTTGGCCTTCTCATTCCAATTGGTGACATCACCTGTTTGCAGGTCTGTTTGGACGTTATCTCTCCATATCTTCTTGGTCTACCTCGTTGTCTACGACCATTCAGCTCCTTTGTGTATACAGTTTTAACCTCTCTGTCATTTGACATTCTCTGAATATTCCCCAGCTATTTCTGTATATTAGATCTCATGATGCCAGTCGCCAGTGGTGATTTAAACAGGTTATGAATTTTGTTGTTGCTTCTCACTCTCCATTCCCAGCTGTTTGCATCTTTGATGGGTCTCAAAATTTATTGCAATACTCTGTTTTCGAAAATGTGTAATGAGGCTTCATCTCTTTCAGTTGTGCTCCAAGTTTCAGAGCCATATAAAACCCCTAGGACTCACAGAGTTAATATTAGCACAAATTAAATTAATAACCAGAAATGAGTTATTTAATATTAGCACAGATCAAAGTAACAACCAGAAATGAGTTATTTAATATTAGCACAGATCAAAGTAACAACCAGAAATGAGTTATTTAATATTAGTACAGATCAAAGTAACAACCAGAAATGGTGACTTAATGCACAGATTAAACTGCACTGTTGTTATTTTCAGCAATCTGTACTGGCGGCTCTCTACAGTTCAGAGGGGTCTGTCATGGAGGTCAGTAAAACAGTCTCTCAGTGGTGTTGTTATCCCAGGTCTTCTGTATTTCAGCTTGATTGCATTTGGGCTTGTATTTGGTTTTATTTCTAAAGGATTGTTTTCTTGCTTCTTCTTCTGCTGCTCTTTATCCTCAACTGGAGAATAGGCCCTCGCTTACCAATGTTTCCAATGCCTACTCTCAGTATTATCTCCAGTCTCTTCTCTCGTCATTATCTCCAATCCCTACATTCATCAGTGTGTCCATTCTCTTCTTCTTTTGTCATTGTAGCCCAGTGTCGTGGTTTTCTGTATTTGTCTTGCACTTCTTGGATGGATTTGTTCATCTTTTTTGCAGGTTTCAGCTACACCATTTATCCATCTCTTTCTTGGTTTTTCTCTCGCCTTCCTCCCTGATGTTCTGCTGTAAAAAAATCTCATATGCAGTTTGGTCCTTTAATTTTGCCGGTCCAATGTTCACAAAAGTCTTCTTCTTCTTCTTCTTCTTCTTCTTCTTCTTCTTCTTCTTCTTCTTCTTTTTCTTCTTTTTCTTCTTTTTCTTCTTCTTCTTCTTCTTCTTCTTTTTTCTTCTTCTTCTTTTTCTTCTTCTTCTTCTTTTTCTTCTTCTTCTTCTTCTTCTTCTTCTTCTTCTTTTTCTTCTTCTTCTTCTTCTTCTTCTTCTTCTTCTTCTTCTTCTTCTTCTTCTTCTTCTTTTTCTTCTTCTTCTTCTTTTTCTTCTTCTTCTTCTTCTTCTTCTTCTTCTTCTTCTTCTTTGTCTTCTTTGTTCACCGGCTGTAAGCTCCCCTGGGAAAGTCCTGGTTGTTTGTCCATTTGGACTTTGGCTTTGTGCCAGGGCTTGAGTTTTTGTGTAGAATCATTTTACTGACTTATTTGTGTGCAATCATTTTATAGACAGACCAGAGCAAGTTATTATTCTACGCCTCAGAACAGGGCACAGTCGACTTCGCAGCCACATGTACACACATTTTAAAATCAGCGAATCAGCTATGTGCACATGTGGATTGGCACCTGTGACAACAGATCATGTCCTCCAAGACTGTCCCAAATACAACATATCAAGGCAAAACTTTTGGCCAAGAGAAACATCTGTGCAAGTCAAACTTTACGGGTCGCTGAGTGAATTACAAAAGACAGTATAAAGAAGAAGAAGAAGATTTGCGTGCAGTTGGTTGATTCTTGGGCAGTTGCATTCTGACTTCAGAGAAAGTCCCCAGTAAATCGACTCCTGCGACATGCTGGGGCCCTGGAACCCACACAGGAACACAAGAGTCTGTTCTATATGTATTCAATATTGCTTGAGTAGTAACAATCAATCTACAACACAGGAACACAAGAGTCTGTTCTATATGTATTCAATATTGCTTGAGTAGTAGCAATCAATCTACAACACAGGAACACAAGATTCTGTTCTATATGTATTCAATATTGCTTGAGTAGTAGCAGTCAATCTACAACACAGGAACACAAGAGTCTGTTCTATATGTATTCAATATTGCTTGAGTAGTAGCAATCAATCTACAACACAGGAACACAAGAGTCTGTTCTATATGTATTCAATATTGCTTGAGTAGTAGCAATCAATCTACAACACAGGAACACAAGAGTCTTTTCTATATGTATTCAATATTGCTTGAGTAGTAGCAATCAGCTATGCCACTGCCGGCCTGTTAAGTCCGCCGCATGGCGGGGAGGAAAAAAATCTGACCTAGTTGCTGCCCGTCTCTTTCCAGGTGAGCTATTGGTCCGGTAGCCTGAAACCTCGCAGCCTCAGTTTCTCCTTTCTCTAAACTTATAATTATTTCCAATCTCTACACTTATTATTATCTCCAATCCCTACATTCATCTATGTCTCCATTCTAAACTGATCAGTAATTCCAATCTTCATCCTCATCATTATTTCCAGTATCTACGCTTGTCATTATCTCTAATTTTCTATGAATTATCTCCAGTGTGCACACTCATTATTATCTCAAGTCTTCACATTCATTTTTATCTCCGATCTCTATTATTGTCTCCAGTCTTTAAACTCATTAATATCTCCAGTCTCCGTACATGTTATCTCCAATCTCTGTGCACAGTATTATCTCCAGTGTCTGTACACATTATCTCCAATCTCTGAACACATTATTACCTCCAGTATCTGTACACTTTATTATCACCAGTCTCTGTACACATCATCTCCGATCTGTGTACACATTATTATCTCCAGTCTCTGTACACTTTATTATCTCCAATCTCTGTGCACATTATTATTTCCAGTGTCTGTATACATTATCTCCAATCTCTGTACACATTATTACCTTCAGTCTCTGTACACATTATTATCTCAAGTCTCTGTACACTTTATTATCACCAGTCTCTGTACACATCATCTCCGATCTGTGTACACATTACTATCTCCAGTCTCTGTACACAATATTTTCTCCACTTTCTGAACACATTTTTACCCCCAGTCTCTGTACACATCATTATCTCCGATCTCTGTACACATTATCTCTGTACAAATTATTAACCCCAGTATCTGTTCACATTATTATCTCCAGTTTTGTACACATTATCGCTAGTCTCTGTACACATTATTATCTCCAATCTCTGTACGCATTATTATCCCGTCTCTGTACACATTATTATCTCAGTACACATTATTTTTATCCAATCTCTGTACTCATTATTATCTCCAATCTCAGCAAATTATTAACCCAAGTATCTGTACACATTATTTTCTCCAATCTCTGTACACATTATTATCTCCAATCTCTGTACACATTTTTGTCTCCAGTCTCCACAATCATCATCTCCAATCTTTTCACACATTCAGTGTATCTACATTTAGTGTATCTAGCCAGAAGAGCTAGAAATAGAACCTTATATCTCCCTCGACACCCACAGCGGTAAAAGAGGAAGTGAAGAAGAAGAACAAGAAGTGTATCTACATAATACTGGAACAAATAAAACATTTTTCTACCCAACTTTATCTGTCTGTACATTCAACAATGTATCTATTTATGTCTGTGATTGTCCCTGTGTGGGTACCAGGGCCCCATTGTGGGGGGAAACAAGAATAGACCCACTGCCTACCCAAAAGCATGTCGTAAGAGTTAACTAATTGGGAGCTTCCTTTGAAGTCTGAGTGCATCTGCCTGAGAGGCAAGAAACCAGTAGTCTGCATACAAATGAGCCAGATCTATAAAATGGATGCACATGCAACACTCAGGTTCTGGAAGAGGACTGCAGTCCAGAAGTGGATGAACAACCAGAACCTTCCGCCAGAGTTTATAGCTGGTGAATGCGAAGAAAAGAAGAAGAAGATGTCTATAATTGTCTCTCCGTCCGTCTGCCTGTCTGTCAGTCTCTCTTTCTATCTTTCACCCAGTCATGACTTCAACTTATCGATTTGAGCAGGGCAGATATTTTAAAACAAAAAGTGATAATTTTCTGTTGACTATTCTTCAAAACTACAGAGGCACCACCTGGCGCAAAGCATGTGTATCCTGAACACAGAGGGCAGCAACCTGTTTGAGAACCTCTCCAGCAAAGTAAGTCTCCTGTAGTATCCATGTGGATGTTACCATATCCATTTGATTATATCTGTGTTGAAGGTTGGTTCTTTCAGTTGATGTCTTACCATTTGACAATTCCATTCCTATTGTGGGATGCAATTTTTCATTATTTTTAAAACCCTACCCCAGCTGAAGTCAAGCCCTAATATTAACTAACGGTTGAACTGGGTTTCTGGGACTTGTGCCTGGGTGATCCTCATCCTAATGGTGGCATTTTGTGTCATGAGGTGTTGGTTGCTTGTTGTATGGTGCTGGTGGGGTTGAATGAGAGAGAGAGAGAGAGAGAGAGAGAGAGACACGCACACGCACACACATGCACACGCGCACACACCTTACCAATGACCAGTTTGTTCTATCTATATGAATGGCTGGTCCTTGCAGTTCTCTTCTCAATCAAGGATGTCCACTTTGTTCTGTCTGTGTAAATTGCTGGTTATTCCTGTTGTGTAATCATAAACATCCAGTTCTGCATGTGTTAAATGCTGGCTGTTCCTGTTCTTTTCTCACCAGTTTTCTGTCTGTCTAAATTGCTGGTTCTTTTAGTACTATTCTCACAGATATTGAGTTCTGTATGTATATTTGGACATTTGAAAGTCATATTCGCATTTCACAACTGCAACTGATAATGCTGTGCTGCATGCGGAAGACCAAGGTTTGAATCCGTCGTAAGATAAACACCAAAACAGTCAGAAAGATTGGTGGAGGAATGTCATAACTGAATGATGATTGATGAAGGAATGTCATGACTGAATGGGGATTGGTGGCGGAAAGTCATGACTGAAGAGGATTGGTGGAGAAATGTCGTGACTGAATGAGGATTAGTAGAGGAATGTCATGATGAATGAGGATTGGTGGAGGAATGTCATGACTAAATGAGGATTGGTGGAGGAATGTCATGACTGAATGAGGATTGGTGGAGGAATGTCATGACTAAATGGGGATTGGTGGAGGAATGTCATGACTGAATGAGGATTAATGGAGGAATGTCATGACTGAAAGAATTTTGGTGGAGAAATATCATAACTGAATGAGGGGATTGGTGGAGGAATGCCATGACTGAATAAGGATTGGTGGAGGAATGTCATGACTGAATAAGAATTGGTGGGAAAATTCATGACAGAATAAGCACATTGTAACTTGTGTTTAATTCGGTTGCAGGAATACCAGATTGTGTTGGGTGTAACTTGTGTTTAATTCGGTTCCAGAAATACCAGATTGTGTTGGATGTAACTTGTATTTAATTCGGTTGCAGGAATACCAGATTGTGTTGGATCTCATGAGAGAAATCATCCTGGCCACGGATCTGGCTCATCACCTGCGAGCGGTCAAAGATCAAGAGAAAATGGCCGAGAGTGAGTGTTGCCCTTGGTCTCACATTGCATGTCAGTTTAGTCATTGTTAGATATATAGTAAAGGTCTCCTTTCCACGCCTTTAGGTGTATAGGGCTAGACCTATCTTTACAGACCATTCAGCACAAGATGGGTCATGTGGTCAGCATCGCGCCGGCTGCCTTTACTTCCTGGGACTGCACCCGGTACCCACTCAAGGCTGGGTGGACCTAGGAGCCAAAGTCATTTTTGAAAAAATGTCCGGCTCCACCAGGGAGCGAACCCACGACCTTCCGATCCGCGGTGAGTGTCTAGCCACTCCACCACGGCGACTTTCATTGCTAGATATATGGTGAGAAGAAAAGCATTCTGGACAGTCGCTGGCTGGCTCAGTCTGCGTCTGCAGAGTCAGCTGGTTGCATGTAAATGTGTTGCACACTGCGTGAGCTCTGTAGCTTGACCATCTCTGATACTCCTGCACTCGTGAACTGAAAAATGATATCTAGAAATGAACCCAAAACTCTCAGAGCATGAGGCAGACTGCTTAACCACTGTGCCACGATGACCCTGTGTTGTAGCGGGACTTTTACTGAAATTCGATGTATTGGGTTAAATGGTGTAGATATCGCAGCCTAGCTGTAAACTGCAATACAATGTGCCATGTGCCCTTTTAAGGATGAAAAAAGTTAGTGGTGCATGGTTCTGTCCTGAGGACTGCAGGATTGGGTTGTCCTGGTGGCTGCAGGATTGGGTTGTCCTGGTGGCTGCAGGATTGGGTTGTCCTGGAGGCTGCAGGATTGGGTTGTCCTGGTGGCTGCAGGATTGGGTTGTCCTGGTGGCTGCAGGATTGGGTTGTCCTGGTGGCTGCAGGATTGGGTTGTCCTGGTGGCTGCAGGATTGGGTTGTCCTGGAGGCTGCAGGATTGGGTTGTCCTGGTGGCTGCAGGATTGGGTTGTCCTGGAGGCTGCAGGATTGGGTTGTCCTGGAGGCTGCAGGATTGGTTTGTCCTGGTGGCTGCAGGATTGGGTTGTCCTGGAGGCTGCAGGATTGGGTTGTCCTGGAGGCTGCAGGATTAGGTTGTCTTGGTGGCTGCAGTATTAGGCTGTTCTGATGGCTGCAGGAATAGGTTGTCTTGGTGGCTGCAAGGTTGGCTTGTCCTAGAGGCTGCAGGATTAGGCTGTCCTGGTGGCTGCAGGATTAGGTTGTCCTAGATGCTGCAGGATTAGACTGTCTTGGTGGCTGCAGGATTAGACTGTCTTGGTGGCTGCAGGATTAGGCTGTCCTGGTGGCTGCAGGATTGGGTTGTCCTGGTGGCTGCAGGATTAAGTTGTCCTAGTGGCTGCAGGATTAGACTGTCCAGGTGGCTGCAGTATTAGGTTGTCCTGGTGGCTGCAGGATTAGACTGTCCTGGAGGCTGTAGGATTAGGCTGTCCTGGTGACTGCAGGATTGGGTTGTCCTGGAGGCTGCAGGATTAGATTAGACTGTCCTGAAAGCTGCAGGATTAGACTGTCCTTGAGGCTGCAGGATTGGGTTGTCCTGGACGCTGCAGGATTGGGTTGTCCTGGAGGCTGCAGGACTGTCCTGGTGGCTGTCGGATTAGGCTGTCCTGGTGGCTGCAGGATTGGGTTGTCCTGGTGGCTGCAGGATTATGCTGTCCTGACTAGCTTGTTGGGATATGTGTTTTTACTGTGCAGTATGTGTGTCTTATAGACTGCAATGGTTGGGTCACATAGAGAGAAGTACAGGAACCAGAGAGACAAAATCTGCATTCGCAAAATGAGAGCAGTTGAAGAAGACGGTATAGAGATAATACACAGGCAGACCTACAGACACCTGGAGTTCCAATTGGAAAGAGAAGGCCAGTGACAGAGATTAATGGAGGCAGGTGATAGCTACCGCAGTGCCTCACAAGGGTTCGCAATGAAGAAGAAGAAGAAGAAACTATACGTAATAAAGAAGGATCCGGTAAGTTAACTCAACTGAAATACTGTATTTCACAGAATGGAGAATAGTCTGTGCAACATTTGCTGCTGGTATGTTATCGATTCCTAACTCTTTCAGTCCCATGCAAGGCTTGATGTGTAACAGACTTGTCCGAATGAAGCCATCGCACAATGTGTTCACTCCCATTTTACTGTTGGTCACAGCACGCTAAAGAAATCTGGCTTCCATACTGGCTACTTCTGCTTCATAATTTTGCCAGTTTGAATATCATGCATTCATTCCCTTACGCATTTGCAGCAAAGGGGAAAACTCCAGCATTATCTCTAGTGCCCTGGCTTCCAGTTAGCTAAGATGTGTGAACCTGTCTCATTTGTCATAGGTCTGCTATTAATCCCAAAATGTTGAATAATCTTACTAAGAACTTATTATAATCTCTGAATATTATAATCTCAGAAAGGATTGCATTATAAAGTTAGATGGGTTTTAAATTGTGTTTTTCTGTCACTGGCCTCTCAGATTTTTTACATTAAATTCCTGGCTTTTGCAGACTTCTGATAGAGTAAGACTGCTCTAGTGGATTAATTGTAGCTTTGTGTAAAGGACCCGTTTCCATGCCCTTAGGCATATTTGATGTATAGTCATCATCATCTTGTAGCAGGTCCTTTGCAAAACATCGCTCTCATCATGGTCTGACTGACAGAAACTCCATCTCTCGCCAGCTCTTGCGCCTCATGTACTTTCATACTAAAGGAGTTACTTATATCCTGTGCCCATCTTTGTGTTAGTCGGCCCCTACCCCTCCTTTCTGGTACCATGGCTTCTGCTGTAATTTTTTCCAATCCATCATGGCGCTTGATATGACCAAAATATTTCAGCTTCCGGGATATATATTGCTAGAGCTATCTCGGTTGGGGATGTGGTCAGCATCACGTCAGCCACCTTTACTTCCCAAAACTTTACCTGGTACCTGTAGTGTATTTGTTGTAGAGAATTATCATTGTTTAATTATCTTCCTGGTGTGCAGCTGGCCAGTATGACAAGAACAACCCAACTGACAAGCATAACCTCTTGTGTCTTCTGATGACAGCCTGTGACTTGTCGGATCAGACAAAGAGCTGGCACAATACAAAACACATTGCAGTAAGTTGTTTGTCCATATTTCAGCACAATAAATCGGCTTAGGGCAGGCTGTCTTCTTTGGGCTCACTGGGTAAGTCTTCAGTTGTGATTTGAGACCCTCCAGTTGTGATTGGAGACCCTCCAGTTGTGATTGGAGACTTTCCAGCTGTGATTGGGGACCCTCCAGTTGTGATTGGAGACCCTCCAGTTGTGCTTGTAGATCCTCCAGTTGTGATTGGAGACCCTCCAGTTGTGATTGGAGACCCTCCAGTTGTGATTGGAGACCCTCCAGTTGTGATTGGAGACCCTCCAGTTTGCCAGCGAAATGTTTTCAATGCATTTTCTCTTTTTTCTTAGTGTTCACCAGCTGTAAACTCTAGCGTAAAGTTCTGGTGGTTCTTTCACTTCTGGAATTCGGTCTTGTTCCAGAACCTGAGTTAGTGTGCACATTGGTTTTTACAGATCTGGGTTATTTGTATGCAGGTTGTTGTTCCTCCCATCTCAGGTAGACGCACTTCGACTTCAATGGAAACACCTAATTATCTGACTTTTACTACAAGCTTTTGGTGGGGGGGGGGGGGGTGGTAGTGGGTCTGTAAAGAGGGTGCTGCAATGTTACATAGAACCTGTTCTACTGTATGGCAGCAAATCTTGGAATGTCAGTGAACAAATTAAGAAGAATTAGGAAGCAACAAAGGTGTGGTTTCTGAGACGAATGTTACAAATAGCTTGGACGGCCAGAGTAACTAACAACGATTGCTTGAAAGAGGCTGATGAAAGTAGATCTCTATATACAACAATATGAAAGAGACAAACACTGTTCTTTGGCCATATAATGAGAAGAGGGACGTTGGAGAACATCGTGACAACTGGAAAGATCAGTGGGAAAAGGGGCAGAGGCAGACCAAGAGAGATGATGCTGGATGGGCTAAAACGATGGCATGGAGGAATATCATCAAGAAAGCTGTTCCAGTCAACCAGGGATCGTGGTCTGTGGAGACGCATGAGCATTTACGCCAGTTGGCAGGGCACTTGATGATGATAAGTGGGTCTGTCTGAAGGACGACATTAGATGTTGTACGAACAGCACTGTAAGAGAGAGAGAGAGAAAGACAAGAAACAGCATGTTGGAGATCCATGCAGCCTACTTTCACTGTGGCAAGACGGCACTTAATTGATTGACATTTCAGCTCCATACAACAGTACAGATTTGTCTGCTTCTTCTCACTGATCCAGTGTGTAGCCCTGTGTTGAAAGTAGAACATAATAAAGGACCCTCTTTTAAACGTTCTGGCATATTGGGCATGTAGGGCTAGACCTATATTTTATAGACCAGCGGGCACTCACTGTGTGATGTGGTCAGCATCAGACCGACCCAGTGTTGTGGTTTTTGTGTGTTTGCCTTACAGTTCTCTGGTGGCTGGATAATGGATTTGTTTATCTTCTTTCAGGCTTCAGCTAGATCATGTATCCACATCTGTTTTGGTCTTCGCTTCACCTTCCTGTCAGATAAACTGATATATAAAATTGCATGTGCTGATTGGTCTGGATGCATTCTCACTAAAGGGCCGAACCATTTCTTTCTTTGGTTTAGATGGTTTAGGTTAAGACGATGGATCAACATCATGGCACAAGGATAGTAACCCATAAGTGCTCCATTCTACTACTGACTCAAGCCTGAGTCCAAAGAGTCTCAGCGCAGTGCACAAACTTTGTAGCACCAGCAAGAATCCTGAAATACTTTGGGTAGATTTTTAACTCAAAATTTTGCCCAGGCAGCACTGTTAGGCTACTCTTTTTCAGTTTCCAACTGCAAAGGTATTTCTTACGTGCGCAACAATACACACGGGGGTCTGACCTTACTACCCAGAGACCAGGGAAAAATTACTAATGATGCACGTGAAAAAAAAAATCCGGCCTTCACCGGGGCTTGAACCCGGGGCCTGAACCCGGGGCCTCTAGACACCATGCAGCAGCCCCTCCTCTGTAAATTTCATTTGTCAATATAATCCACATACTGTCTTATTCCAGATTTCTCTCTAATGCTGGTATTCGTAACCCTGTCCCTTCTTGTGTAGTTAGTAGGGCTGTACCGAATATTCGCTTTGTATTCGCTTTGGGGCCGAATAGTGGACCTATTGACTATTCGGTATTCGGGCGAATAACTGGGGTCGGGCCGAATACGAATAGTAGTTACCTTACATCCGCTTCTGCATACACGGCCTTAATTCTGACAACATGGAACGATTGGTTTTGTTGAAAGCTAATGCAGCTTTCCTGCAATAACTAAGCTGTCAGTGACAATTTCCAAGTTTAGTTACTTGTTATAATACTTAGGATTCTTTCAATCCTAGTTATTAGTTACCACAGACTGACTGAAGGATGCAAAACATAAAATGTTTTTAAATGTTTACTATTCTGTACGAATACTAACTAGACATGGAAAGAATATAAACTTCGGCCACTTACAAGTTGATAATATGAAAATCAAACAAACAGAAACATATAAATACTTGGGTGCGAACTTCAACTGTTCCAACATGCTGAGAGAAGAAATACAATCTAGAATACAATCTA
The DNA here is from genome assembly GCA_905116865.2 of Candidula unifasciata. Lineage (NCBI taxonomy): Eukaryota > Metazoa > Mollusca > Gastropoda > Stylommatophora > Geomitridae > Candidula > Candidula unifasciata. Next base: position 588,778 of record CAJHNH020000513.1, on the reverse strand, counting down.
GTGCATAAAGTGTACAATAAAGTGTACTATGCCCTTCAACATCTACTAAAGTCAAAGTGTCTGTCACCAAGATAAAAAATTATAAAACGTTGAAAAGACCAGTCGTTTTATATGGCTGTGAAACTTGAAGTAGAAATAAAAGAGATGAGGCCTTATTTCAGGTTTTCGAAAACAGTCTTACAACAAATCTTTGGACCCATCAAAGATGCTAACAGCGGGGTTTGGAGAGTAAGAAACAACAACGTAACACATAATCTGTTTAAATCACCATTGATCACTAGCATCATGAGAGCTAATAGACTAAAATGGTTGGGGCATTTTGAAAGAATGTCAGATGACAGAGAAGTAAAAACTGTATACACCTGAGAGAAGAATGGGCGTAGAGCACGAGACAGACAAAAAAGAAGTTTGTAAGATAATGTCCAGCCACACCTGCAAACAACTGGTGTCACAAATTGTGAAGAGAAGGCCAGCCAGAGAGATGAATAGAGACGAGTGATATCTGCAGCAGTAAACCTCAAGGGCTCAGAATGCTAAAGAAGAAGTTGTCTATTCTGTGCTACTTTATGTGAAGTAAAAGTTCAGAGTACATTTGACATTATTAATGTGTTTTTTTTTAAAAGATATATTTTATACACTTTAAACTATTCGTATTCGTATTCGGCCGAATAGTTGGTCCCGCTATTCGTATTCGGCCGAATAGTGAAAATCACTATTCAGTACAGCCCTAGTAGTTAGTGCCCTTATGGAGACAGCTAATTTCACCAATGGTTATTTTCTGTTCTAGTGCCATATTCATTGCCCATGATTGGCACACAGTAGTCAACAGAGCTAAATTTTAAGTTTGATCCTAATTTGAATTTGCCTCCACAGTCCTTGGTGTACCAGGAATTCTTCTCACAAGGAGACCTTGAGAAGGCTTTGGGTAAAAACCCGCTAGAGATGATGGACAGGGAGAGAGCTTGCATTCCTGAGCTGCAGATTTCTTTCCTGGACAACATAGCCACACCTGTTTATAAGTAAGTTGATGGGTTGCCTGACAGACTGGGTGTTTGAGGCTGAAGGGTAAGAGACTGTGGGTGTTTGAGGCTCAAAAGTAACAGCCTGTGGGTGTTTGAGGCTCAAAAGTAACAAACTGCAGGTGTTTTAGGCTCAAAGGTAACAGGCTGTAGGTGTTTGAGGCTCAAAAGTAACAAACCGCGGGTGTTTGAGGCTCAAGGGTAACAGGCTGTAGGTGTTTGATGCTCAAGGGTAACAGGCTGTAGGTGTTTGAGGCTCAAGGGTAACAGGCTGTAGGTGTTTGATGCTCAAGGGTAACAGCCCGTAGGTGTTTGAGGCTCATGGGTACAGACTGTAGGTGTTTGAGACTCAAGGGTAACAGCCTGTAGGTGTTTGAGGCTCAAAAGTAACAAACCGTGGGTGTTTGAAGCTAACGGGTAACAGGCTGTAGGTCTTTGAGGCTAATGGGTAACAGGCTGTAGGTGTTTGTGGCTCATGGGTAACAGGCTGTAGGTATTTGAGGCTCAAGGGTAACAGACTGTAGGTGTTTGAGGCTCAAAAGTAACAAACCGTGGGTGTTTGAGGATAACGGGTAACAAGCTGTAGGTGTTTGAGGCTCATGGGTAACAGGCTGTAGGTGTTTGAGACTCAAGGGTAACAGACTGTAGGTGTTTGAGGCTCAAAAGTAACAAACTGTGGGTGTTTGAGGCTAACGGGTAACAGGCTGTAGGTGTTTGAGGCTCAGGGGTAACAGGCTGTAGGTATTTGAGGCTCATGGGTAACAGGCTGTAGGTGTTTGAGGCTCAAGGGTAACAGGCTGTAGGTGTTTGAGGCTCAAGGGTAACAGGCTGTAGGTGTTTGAGGCTCAAGGGTAACAGGCTGTAGGTGTTTGAGGCTCAAGGGTAACAGGCTGTAGGTATTTGAGGCTCAAGGGTAACAGGCTGTAGGTGTTTGATGCTCAAGGGTAACAGGCTGTAGGTATTTGAGGCTTAAAAGTAACAAACCGCTGGTGTTTGAGGCCGAAGGGTAACAGGCTGTAGGTGTTTGATGCTCAAGGGTAACAGGCTGTTGGTGTTTGAGGCTCAATGTTCTTCTCTCTCTTTCTCTCTCTCTCCCCCCCCCCCCCTCCTTCCTCTTTTTCTCCCCATCTCCTTCACTGTCTTTCAGTCTGTCTCTCTCTCCCTCTCTCTGTCTCTCTCTCTCTCTCTCTCTGTCTCTGTCTCTCTCTCTCTCTCTCTCTCTCTCTCTCTCTCTCTCTCTCTCTCTCTCTCTCTCTCTCTCTCTCTCTCTCTCTCTCTCTCTCTCTCTCTCTCTCTCTCTCTCTCTCTCTCTCTCTCTCAATTCCTGTTTCAAGTAGAAGAAACAGTTAAGGTCCCGTCCTGTTTGTTGGTTGATGCTAGTTCCATATTTGCTTAAGACCAGATGTCATCTTTTGAGTTAAAATGTTGGTTTGTCCACAGAATTTTGGCCAACATGTTTCCAGAAGCCGATATCCCCCTGAAGAATGTAGAAGAGAATCGTAAGCACTGGGTTCACATAGGGCAGCTGCTGAAGCTACGCCACGGCACCTCCACCCAGGCCATGAGTGTGGAGCAGATCATTTCTATAGAAGAGGAGGAGGAGAGTGTCAGCGCGGAGAGCCAAATCAACGGGAGATGAGAACCAAGGATCTGAGCTGTCTCAGATGTATACAAGAGTGAAGGAAATACCAGTGAATCGAGTGAATGCAGCAAGACAAATATCTGCCGAGTTTAAAAGCCGGGCATGTTAATTAGTTCCGCAGACTTGTTGTACATACTTACAAACAAATATGTGTTTTCACACGGTGGAATGAATTCTTGAAATCGACCTGCTGTCTTGCTGAAGTCACGAAGCACATCTAGTGTGAACTGAAATGAAATGTTGCAGTTCTGGCAGTCAGCCCCTGACATCCTTGTTGATTAGTAGCAGTGTTTGGAGCTGTAAAGTTTCTCCAGCCCCACAGTGTGTTAAGTTAACTGGAAATGTAATCATTTGCTACTATTATAGCGTCCTGTGATGTGTACATTTTTCAATATCCTTTAAAACTGTTCAGCTTTTAAGTATTCTAGAAAATTGTTTCACTTTCCAGTAACTTCAACACAGTTAACCTATCAGTCACTCTGTACACTGTTAACTTTTCAGTAAACCATAATCAGTAACTTTCAGTGACCTATACACTGTTAACTTTTCAGTACCCATTTTTTTTTTTAAACATATCAAGTAAACTGTCAGTGCAGTAGAGACTGATGAAATTCTAGTATTCCTTCTTTAGCTGTTTGTTTACCTTTTTTCACATCCTGTAAACAGTTATTGCTTCTCTATCTTAATGACGGTTATCATTTCTGTATCTGAGAGACAGTTATTGTTTCTCTATCTTAAAGACAGTTATTTCTTGAAGACTGTTGTTATTTCTATATCTTAAAGACAGTTATTGTTTTTATATCTTAAAGACAGTTATTATTACTGTATCTTTATTGTTTTTATATCTTAAAGACATTTATCATTTCTGTATCTTTAAGACAGAAATCATTTCTGTATCATCTTTAAGACAGTTTTTATTTCTATATCTTTAAGACTAATCATTTCTATATCTTTAAGACAGTTTTTATTTCTATATCTTTAAATCTAATCATTTCTATATCTTTAAGACAGTTTTTATTTCTGTATCTTTAAGACTAATAATTTCTATATATTTAAGACAGTTTTTATTTCTATATCTTTAAGACTAATCATTTCTATATCTTTAAGACAGTTTTTATTTCTATATCTTTAAGACTAATCATTTCTATATCTTTAAGACAGTTATTATTTCTATATCTTAAAGATTTATCTTGTCAGTGTCTTAAAAACAGTTATCTTGCCAGCATCACTAAAACAGAAACTGTTCTGTATTACAGCACTTTGAGCTGTTAACTGTCTCGTGAACTCTGAACTGTTTGCTGTCTCATGAACTCTGAACTGTTTGCCGTCTTCTTGGTCAGGGCTTTCCGACTGTCTGGAAAGATGTGCATTCCACTGACTTCATTTCTCATCAGTTCCCTTAAACTCAGCGTAAGTCCAAATCCGGATGTTATTTCATGTGTTGAAATATGTTCCTCAAACATCTTCTTACCTGAATTCCCCATCGCCCGCTTTTTTCCAGCATTTTCAATAGTCGACTTCCAAATCTCATATTATGACCAAGCTAAATATTTATATTGTTATAAATGTATACATACATATCTACTTTTTATAAGCCTACACATCGGAATGTAATCGGAATCCATGCCACACTGACAGCCCCTAGCTGAACGAATCCCATCTGAGCTGGCCAGACAGCGAGCAAAGTATTTCATGCTTCATTTTTTCTGGATTTCATTCATATACTTTAAAAGTAGTGGTTTTGTATCAACTTGTTAATAGAAGTAGTCGTAGATGGCATTTCTTCATTCTTGTTTAGCATAATATTGAAGCCCAGATCAACCTACCTGTTTGTTGGCGTTCCATTTTACTCTGTTTTATTTATGACTAGAAGCTGCTGTTTTTGTTGTTTTTTTTTTTTGTTTTTTTTTTTAATTGATTGTGTGCTGTTGCGATTGACGAACTGTTTACTTCACCTTTTGTTTATAGTGGCACTGACAGCTGTTTCATACTGTCTGTGCTGTTTTTGTATGTATGAGCATGTCTGAGTTGTCTTCTTGTTTCAAGCCATAATATCTTCCTGCCTTCCTTAGTGTTCACCGGCTATATACTCTAGTGGACAGCTCTGGTTGTTCGTCCAGTTCGGGGGGGGGGTCGTGATCCAGAACTTTGAGTATTGCATGCATATCCGCTTTACAGACCTGGCTTATTTGTATGCAGACTGTTGGTTTCTGACCTCTTAGACAGGTGCACTCTTTCCTCGAAGGAAACATCCCTAATTAGTCGCTTTTTATAACATGCTTAGTTAGTTAGTTGGGTTATTATCATTGCACTCCGGACATGTCCATAGGTGCTCAGATCCTCCCCTCAGTATGAACCCCAGCATCCGGCGGCTAATAGTACCAGTTCTATGTTGATTATAAAGTCCTCTGATGGGCTTGGTGTGCGACTCGTTTTTTGCTATGCCAAACTTGACTTCCATGTCTATCATTCTCGGAGGACATTATTAATACTAGCATGATCCATTGGTTGACCGTCCGTAGTGAAAGCGAATCCAGCCAACCTATCAGCTTTTTCATTTTCATCTACGCCCGCATATCCCGGAATGAAAATAAAGGTGACTGCACGCACAATGGACTTATGTAATGATCCAAGCCATTCCATTTGCACCGAACCTGCTTGAACCTCTGGATTATACTCGGTGAATCACTGAATGGGTGTTGGGCGCTGAGTATGCTGTGAACGCCCATACGCTTCTTTGTTGGCGTATAACGGATCCGTCTGCGTAGATCAGTACATCCGACTCGCCTGAATTTTCACTGATGAGAGCGTTGATCTCTGCATTGACAGCAACAAGACTCCTGCATTGCCTGTCGAGTGTGGCAATGCAGGAAAATTTACAAATAAGCGCATGAGGCACGAGCATCCACTTTGCACCAGGGGTGATGTCGGTTAGGCTGCATATTTGCTTGATAACATCTTCTGCCTGACCTAACCACAATTGTCCTCTCTTTAGCCTGTCGCCCTTTTCACTAAAAAGCGCTTGATGCATGTGGCTCTTTCTTATTAGCGCATATTACAAGGTATGCCTGAGTCCTCCAGATCCGGATCCTTTGGTTCATGGTCACAAAGTCAAACAGATATCTCACTGCTCCACAGGAAGTGTCTCTTGTACATCCCAAAATAATGCGCAGGGCTTCATTTTGCACCTTTTCAAGTCATTCAATCTGTGTAGCACTGACAGTGGTGGAAACGACCAGCCCGTAGAACAGAAATATTAGTAGTGTTTGCTCCATATTAGAAGCAGCCATAACCCTCATTGCAGCTAGACCTTTGCGTGCTTTTGTTATCACATGGTCAGCATGTTCCCTGGATGACAAGCTGCGATCAAACCTCACCCTGAGATATGCTGGTTCTGATCAACACACTGTCACCATTTTTGATGCAGAACATGCTTGTAAGGGGGCAGGGGGTCTATCCCCAAATTCCCCCCCCCCTCCTCCCCCGGGGAAAAATCTGTGTCCTTCACTGTGATCATAAAATAAAAGCATTCTGTTTGGAGAAAAAAATCAGGACCACAGTCCAGGAGTGGACGAACAACCAAAGCTTTCCACCGTAGTTTACAACCAGGGAACAGTAAGAAGAAGAAAGAGAACGTTGATTTATACTGCGTTATGTATTACTCTAGTCAGAATGTATTATAGATTGAACAAGTATCTTTTTTCCATGTGGTTATTATATAATTCATTAGCTTGTACTTTGTGATAATAATATGTTTTATTTATCTTTTTTTAATGAGTGCGGTGTGTAATAGTATGGGAAACGTACATTTACATTATTTTTATTATCATCATGCAGTGCTGTTTGTATGTCACATAAGATTTGCAGTCAATTCCTTATGTGCGTGCGAAATCCTCCTTCCTGGGAGTATTTGCTTGATATTTGTAGAACTCAGGTTACATGTTATGATCTCATTTAACTTATGTAAATGTTTCTGAAGGAGAATGTTCTTGAACAGCCATTTTTATTATAATACCGTTTTATGGAGATGTTCTAGAACAGTTGGGGTTTTTCAAATCTCTGAATGGAAGTGCTCCAGGACAATGGGTTTTTTAATCTGTGAATAGAGGTGCTCTGGGTTTTTTAATCTGGGAATAGAGATAGTCTGGGTTTTTTAATCTGTGAATAGAGGTGCTCTGGGTTTTTTAATCTGGGAATAGAGATAGTCTGGGTTTTTTAATCTGTGAATAGAGGTGCTCTGGGTTTTTTAATCTGTGAATAGAGGTGCTCTGGGTTTTTTAATCTGGGAATAGAGATAGTCTGGGTTTTTTAATCTGTGAATAGAGGTGCTCTGGGTTTTTTAATCTGGGAATAGAGATAGTCTGGGTTTTTTAATCTGTGAATAGAGGTGCTCTGGGTTTTTTAATCTGTGAATAGAGGTGCTCTGGGTTTTTTAATCTGTGAATAGAGGTGCTCTGGGTTTTTTAATCTGTGAATAGAGGTGCTCTGGGTTTTTTAATCTGGGAATAGAGATAGTCTGGGTTTTTTAATCTGTGAATAGAGATAGTCTGGGTTTTTTAATCTGTGAATAGAGATAGTCTGGGTTTTTTAATCTGTGAATAGAGATAGTCTGGGTTTTTTAATCTGTGAATAGAGATAGTCTGGGTTTTTTAATCTGTGAATAGAGGTGCTCTGGGTTTTTTAATCTGTGAATAGAGGTGCTCTGGGTTTTTTAATCTGGGAATAGAGATAGTCTGGGTTTTTTAATCTGTGAATAGAGGTGCTCTGGGTTTTTTAATCTGGGAATAGAGATAGTCTGGGTTTTTTAATCTGTGAATAGAGGTGCTCTGGAACATTGGACTTTTTTATCTCTGAATAGAGATACTATAGAAAACATTTGTTTATATACCTCTGTATGGAGATGCTCTGGAAAATAATTTTTTTTTTTTAAATATCTATACCTCTATATGAGAATGCTCTAGAACAATTGGATTTTGATTTGTGAATAGATGCTCTAGCAAACTTTTTTTTTAGTACCTCTGAATGCTCAGAAATAGTTTTTAAAACCTCTGTATGGGGTTGGTCTAGAACAGATTTTTTAACCTCTATGAAGTTCTTCTAGAACAGTTTTTTTTTAAACCTCTGAAGTTTTTCTAAAACAGTTTTTTTAAACCTCTGTATGGAGTTGTTCTAAACAAATGTTATTTTTTTTAAACCTCTGTAATGAGTTGTTCTGAAGAAAAAACTTTTTTTTTTTTGTAGTTCTGTACCAAATTGAATGAAAAACACATGTCAAGAAAAGAAATGACATACTCTTCTTTTACATAATCATCATATGACTGTAGATTGGTAAAAAAAAATCTTTTATCAGACAGCAAGATAGACTAACAAAAATGCCATAGCTTCACAACTATTGAACTATTTTGTATTCTTGCACCAGATTGAATGGAGAACAAATTTAAAGAACAGAAGTTGTGTAATCTTGTTTTAAATCATCATCTTGTGACTGAAGATTGGTGTAGAAGAAAAGAAACTGAAACAAAAAATACTGACAGCAATATAGACTACATTTCATGACCAGTAATCGAGAATTAAAATTGTGCATCTTAATTGGCCGTTTGCCATTTTGTATTAACAATTTCTGATGCAGTATGTGACTCTAATTCTCAGTAAACTGATGGATATATGCATGAGCCTCCTGCAACTATTTCTCTGTCAAGGCCTCACTGATAACTACTGTTTTGCTTGGAGCTGTCACGTCGATTACTGAAGGGGGAACTATGACAGTTGGAACTGTTCTTGCTAACAGAAAAGGATACAGAAGCACAAACCTCCAGGAGAGACAACATTTAGACAGACGACAGGAAATTTGTGCTGTTCTGAAATTGAAAGACATATGAGAAGTCAGTCTGTCTGATCATCACATTTCAGCAGCCCTTCCACAATAGGAAGCTTGAGGTTCAGACTAGAACTAGAAAACTCATAAAACCTGAAGCCATCAGTAGTTTTCCTATAGTTTGTCAGTTGACATCAATGACGAATTCATAGCTTATGTTTCTCTCACACATCCTTCTCTGAAATGGTTTCCCATAGTTTGTCAGTTGACATCAATGACGAATTCATAGCTCTCACACGTCTTCTCTGAAATGGAGACAAAAATTATTGTGTGATTTGTTTACACTTAACACTGAAGTGACATGTCGCCCTTTGAGTTTTTACAATTCTTTTTTATGGCAGTTCACAAGGATTTTCAAATTTGCAGTCATCACAAATGTCTTCTCCTTAACTTTTCAATAACAGCAACAACAACAAATAATGGAAATTACCTACAATACCAAAACTACTCACAAAAATTCTGAGACAGTGACAGCTCTGACAATTTATAGTATTAACAGTAGGACATCATGATAAAAACATCTAGCATCACTGACAAGGGATACAACTCACAAGAAATTTAATTCGAGTAGTGCAGAGTTGTTTCCCATAAAGAAATGTCGAGAAATGAGTGGGCTACAGGCTTCAGGTTACATTGATAGCTAAAGTTCTGACTTTACCGTGATGGCCAGCATTCAAAGTAACAATCACAGGGGGGTGCGATGGAATTAGCGGGCGTAACCATGAGCCAATCGCATAACATGTGACCTTGGTAGTCAGTGGGTTAACCTCTGTATAGCGATGCTCTAGAACAGTTTTTCTTTCTTTTTGTAATTGCTATAAGGATATGCTCTTGAATTGTGGTTTGGATACTTTTGAATAAATAAATAAAAGATCGATAAAGTGACAGGTTCGATTCCCGTCACGGTATCTATAGCTTTCGATTTCTATGTTGTGTAGTGTGTTCTTCTATCTTTCTGCTTCTTTCTATGAGTGCCGATCAATACATTTTCTGTTACTCTATTGATACTACTGAATGCTCTTGAACAAAACTATTTTTACTGCACCAAACTTTCAGACTGAAAATATTGGCAGTATTAGGTTAGTTGCGTATCCTTTACAGGACGTTGCAGAACCAACCTCAACAGCCTCTGGCTGTTGTTTGGTTTCTCTAGGCAAATTTACGTCCAGTAGTTTGCCATTGCTTTCTGGACAGTCAGCTTTCTTGGTACCACTGTCAAAACCAATGCAAGGCGCATGGCCCGCAGCTGGGATCGAACCCGGCATTACGAAGCGTTCGCATCAACCTAGCCACAGAGCATTGGCAGTATATGATTTTAAATTTTAAAGCCAAAATAATAGTCTACTATTGTCTCATGCATTAAAAAGAACACAGCTACTTTGAACTAGTATGAATCGTATCACGACTGCCCCTTCTTCCACCACACAGAGAACCTCTGCATTTTACTGCTTTGAATATAAAATTCCTTGACTGAATCATTCATGAAAACTACAGGGATTCCCAAACCATTTTCTTTGGGCCACACAAAATATTTTGTTGAAGAGAAATTGCTTCAGATTAAACACTGGTTTCAAAGGGTATCTTATTAATATTATGGTGCCATTGATTCTTCCCATCGCCATCCCATACATCCTGACCAGGTTCCTCAACATAGCTTCTGAGCTAACCATAATACCCCCACTTCCACCTTTTTTTTTTTTAATCACAACCTTCCCCTCCCAATTTTTAATTTTTTGAAAACAACTGATCCAAAACTTGTATCTGTGTCGATTACTGATAATAGTCATGAAACATACTATTTTGTAATTGTTTTTATTCAGATGCTTCAGTCTAGGATGCATCATAGCACTATGCCAAAGCCACCTTAATGTTACATTCTTGTTTCAATAAAGTAAGAGTTGCTTTTGAATCGAGTGGCAAAGGAAACTTTTATGTTGCTTGAAAAGTAATAACTTAATTTTGACCTGACTGGAGTAGACATTCACGTGTATGCGTTTCGCTGAATGTATAGTGACAACTAACAGCCCTGAAAATCAGCAAGTGTTTTGGTCTGGTATTCACACAAATGTTTTTACTGTGTTCATTGTTGAACTGAAGCAGGCTGCATCTGAAAATTATGTTAGCATTAATTTGTAGTTATGTTTGCTGATTGGTGCGTTCCTGCTGAAAATTTCAGCATTTTGGTATTATTTCTGTTGTATTTTTCCCCATTATCTGTATAAAATTGATTCTTGGACTGGTTGTGTGCTTGTCCTTCTACAAAGTCTCACTGTCACACTAGGGTCACCCTAAGTCCCATTGTCGCTGAGACAGTATTGTTGTTTCTGCAGGCTCAGACCGTCCGGTCCATACTCAACATCGATTGGAACAATGGAACTTTGTTATTGTTATCCAGTGGACGGTCTAGGCGATACTGTCCCAACAATATGGTCAGCCTGGTCACTTCTCTCATGTTGTACAAGTTTTTGGCTTCTCACATGTTTTATAGGCTTTTGGCTTCTCACATGTTGTATAGGCTTTTGGCTTCTCACATGTTGTATAGGCTTTTCGCTTCTCACATATTGTATAGGCTTTTGGCTTCTCACATGTTGTATAGGCTTTTGGTTTCTCACATGTTGAATAGGCTTTTGGCTTCTCACATGTTGTATAGGCTTTTGGCTTCTCACATGTTGAATAGGCTTTTGGTTTCTCACATGTTGTATAGGCTTTTGGCTTCTCACTTGTTGTATATGCTTTTGGCTTCTCACATGTTGTATAGGCTTTTGGCTTCTCACTTGTTGTATAAGCTTTTGGCTTCTCACATGTTGTATAGGCTTTTGGCTTCTCACATGTTGTATAGGCTTTTGGCTTCTCACATGTTGTATAGGCTTTTGGCTTCTCACATGTTGTATAGGCTTTTGGCTTCTCACATGTTGTATAGGCTTTTGGCTTCTCACATGTTTAATAGGCTTTTGGTTTCTCACATGTTGTATAGGCTTTTGGCTTCTCACTTGTTGTATAGGCTTTTGGCTTCTCACATGTTGAATAGGCTTTTGGCTTCTCACATGTTGTATAGGCTTTTGGCTTCTCACTTGTTGTATAAGCTTTTGGCTTCTCACATGTTGTATAAGCTTTTGGCTTCTCACTTGTTGTATAAGCTTTTGGCTTCTCACATGTTGTATAAGCTTTTGGCTTCTCACATGTTGCACAGGCTTTAGCATGGAGAGTCAGCAGTGCTGTAGAAATATTTCACCGTTAGTCCTCCTTTGTAGAGCCAACATCAGGGAAGATTCAACCTTGGGCCTCATGAACATCCAAGACCTAAACCAGGTGGCAGTGAACAATCAGACATGGAGAGCTATGACCTCTGCCCTATGCACCACCCTAGGCTCAAGAGGAAAGACATTTGGAGGGGAACAGAAAACTAATGTTAAAGTTTTAGAGATGAAAGGATTCTCATGGTTTGTTTTTTAACTCTTTTGGTACTTAAGGACAGTACAGTTCTAAATTGGTGCACAGCTCAATAGCCAAAGATTTTTTAACCCTAAGACTAAATCTAGTCACTTCTAATTCTAACAAATGCTGATAGATCAGCCTGTCTACAGTGGCCTGTTCCCAAAAAGTAAAAACTCCAGTGGTTCTCTAATGGCCTGTGTTGTGTTTAATAAGCCAGGATATGAATATAGTAACTACAAATAGCATTGGGGGAGGGGGGAAGCCCTATGGTTCCAGTGGCTGTTTAAAGCCTTGAGAGCTGAGCTCTTGAGAGCTGTCAGCTTAGCTGTATGGCAACCGCTGATCTGGGCAGATGGTCATTGTGTTGAGAGAGGACCAAACCATTTGGGATAAACATGAAGTCAATCCTTTCTCTTTTTATGAGTTGATTTGTTAGTTAGTTTGAAAACAACTATACAATCATTAGATTATTGCTGCAGTTCATAAATGGTTTATCTTCAGCTATAAATATTTATAGTGTGCGTGTAACGCAAACTGGACTACTCCATAAACCAGCCAGATTTGATTGTGTTTTTTTTTTTTTTTTTTTTGCTGATAGAACATGTTTGATCGATCTGAGCATATTTTTGCTAATGTATAATAGTGTTTCTTAACTTTTTAAACACTTGACAAATCGACACCTTTGTGTGAAATGTTTCATTTGATGTGAGTGCTGCCAGACATTTTATGTTTTCTCATGGCCACCTGACACACACACACACACACAGACGTCAGAGCCTGGTGAATCTGTAAATATGTACATAGCTGTAGACCTAGTCTAGCCACACTCGATTCCTGGGTTTCTCTAGAACTTATGCACTCTGATAATCATCTCTGCACAGGAGTGAAAGTGTCTGCTGCTGGCTGTGATGGACTGCCTGGCTGACGTCCCATAGAAACATCACAAATACTCTATTTTTTCATGTATGAGGCAATGTTTTCCCATATTTGAAATTAGGACCAGTTTCATGAAACCCTTATTAGATACCTTTTATTTCTTTCAGGCTTTCAACCAACAGTTTGCATACAAATATTCCAGATCTGTAAAAGTGATTTGAACACAGAACTCAAATTCTGGAACAAGAGCAAAGTTGAGAAGTGGAGGAACAGCCAGAACTTTCCCACTAGTGTTTACTGCCAATGAACATAAGAAGTAGATACTTTCTACAGCATGTGGGTTAGCTGTTCTGTTTTTCTCCTAAACTGATGTCCCACAACCCATACAAGATATTAGGATTCAAGACAGAATAAGATTAAAAAAACTTTTGTTGTTTTTTTTTTTCACGTATAAGGCGATCCTTACCTTTGTTAGCCCAAAATGAAGAGACAAATTTGTTAAACATAATCTGCATAAAAGATGACCCTCGCCTGGCTCTCTAGCGAAGTTGGCTAAACCGGATTGCGCGGAGACCAGGTGACGAACTCCTTGTTGTCCGGGTTCACTCCCGGGGGTAGGCAAGAAAGCCACATTTCTCCAAGATTTACGGTATTTACAATGGAATCCAGGTCGAAAGGTTGCGATATCCATAATACCGAGCCTAAGGGTTAACAACTCATGGCTTTTGGATACTAAAACAAACATAAGATGACCCTCCAATTTTAAAATTTACAAATTTGGGAAAACATGTCTTATATATAGGAAAAATATGGTAAATAGTGTGATTTTTGCTAATTAATTTTTTTTATGATTCTTGTCATCTATGATGTCCACCAGTGCGTTTAACTTGTTTTGTGGCAAATGTTGCTGATGTGCAAAAATAAAATCTCGAACTGGCACAGTTTGTGGCAACAGCACTGGCCATGCAGCCCTAAATTCTCAGGCAAAAAGACTTCCCTTTCCTTATACTGCAGAAGTGGTAAATACAGGCAGTAAGTGGCAGTGGCTGTTCAATCACATTAAAGTGTCTTTTACAGTAGCGCTGAAAAAAGGTGCCGGTGCTATTATGTACCGTTGAGTGTCGCCAAGAAAAAAAATCCCTGGTGATCACTGACCTCAACTTCAGACGGGCAGGTTTGTCTGTGTCTACTGCAGCCGTGACGTGTCCGCCTGTCATCGACTTGACCACTGTAATAATTTGTTTGTATTTATTTATTTGTTTCAGCTTAATTTCTGCACATGTATTTATTACCTCCACGTGTACATAGTAGCGTCCAGGCACAAAGCTTTATCTCTGCAGGTGTAGCAGTGTTAAAACAAGGGCCTCATTTGTCGTGTCTTAAGACCAGGCCATGATGTTTTCAGAGACTGCAACCGTGATATTTTGTCGTCTTTAGAGTATATGTACACCAGCAGTTCTGTGGGGTTTTTGTTTGTTTTTGTACTGTGTGACCCATATGTTTTGACACGTAGGAACAATAAAAAACTCCATCTGTGCTTATACGTGTTTCTCAGCAGTGGAGTACACACATCAAAATTTCTTTTCAAAACAATAGAGATGTTTATATTTTCTATGTATGGGGAAACTTATGGCACGCCAGTATCATAGTGTTCACTAGCAATTGAGCAAGACATGGTATAACTGTTTCTTATATTTTGGGAATCCAGGAAAATAAACTTTTTGATGAGTAACTAGCCCACAGTGCTGTAACTCTGATGTTTAAGGGGTGTGGGGATGTGTGTAAAGGTATTTACAGAGGGTAGGGGATCAGTAAAAAAAAGTGATTTATGGGTGAGGAGCTGTGTAAAAGTATTTACAAAGAATAGGAACCTGTGTAAAGGTGTTTAAGGGTGGAAAGCTGAATAACGGTGTTTAAGGATGAAAATCTGTCTAAGAGTGGGAAGCTGTGTGAGGGTATTCATGGATGGGAAGCCTTTATTAAGGATGGGGAATCTGTGTAAAGGTGTTTAAGGGTGGGAAGCTGTATAAAAGTGTTCAAGGATGGGAATCTGTGTAAAGGTGTTTATGGATGGGAATCTGTGTAAAGGTGTTTATGGATGGGAATCTGTGTAAAGGTGTTTATGGATGGGAATCTGTGTAAATGTGTTTAAGGGTGGGAAGCTGTATAAAAGTGTTCAAGGATGGGAATCTGTGTAAAGGTGTTTATGGATGGGAATCTGTGTAAAGGTGTTTAAGGGTGGGAAGCTGTATAAAAGTGTTCAAGGATGGGAATCTGTGTAAAGGTGTTTATGGATGGGAAGCTGTGTAAAGGTGTTTATGGATGGGAATCTGTGTAAAGGTGTTTATGGATGGGAATCTGTGTAAAGGTGTTTATGAATGGAAATCTGTGTAAAGGTGTTTATGGATGGGATGCTGTGTAAAGGTGTTTACAGGTGGTGAGAGAAAGGATGGCTTGTAGTGAGTCCCCACATAGATTGTCTTGTCAGCTGAGTGACAGCTAGGTGCGTGGTCTGTCAGCCTATCTGTGTTATGAATCCACATTTTCCTAGCTTTGTTTTTCTATAACCGAGATAACTGTGGCAATGTGTGGGAGTTTTTGCTTTTCCCTACACAACACTGCAGTTAATAGTTCCAACTGTTTTTGACATTTTTTTTATTTATTTATTTGAGAAAGTGTTTTGCTGTTGAGTTGTTTATGATTTTCATTAAATTCTTTCATTCTTAGATTCATGACACCATATGTTTGTTTCTCAGTGTGTTGCCATCATAAATTTGTTTTGGTTTCAGTGTGTTTCCACTGTATGTTTGTTTCTGCTTCAGTGTGTTTCTGCTGTATGTTGGTTTCTGCTTCAGTGTGTTTCCACTGTATGTTGGTTTCTGCTTCAGTGTGTTTCCACTGTATGTTGGTTTCTGCTTCAGTGTGTTTCCACCATATATTTATTTCTACTTCAATGTGTTTCCACTGTGTGTTTGGTTTTTGCTTCAGTGTGCTTCCACCATATTTTTGTTTCTGTTTCAGTGTGTGTCAACCAAATATTTCAAACATTTTACATAACATAACCTAACACCCCCCCCCCCCCCCCCCATGTGGGTTCCGGGGCCCTATTGTAGGGAAAACAAGAATAGACCCACTGCCTACCCAAAAGCATGTCGTAAGAGTCGACTGATTGGGAGCTTCCTTCGAAGTCGGAGTGCATCTGCCTGAGAGGCAAGGAACCAACAGTCTGCAAACAGATGTGTCAGATCTGTCAAACGGATGCACACGCAACACTCAGGTTCTGTAGCAGGGCTGCAGTTCAGAAGTGGACGAACAACCAGAACTTTCCTTCCACCAGAGTTTACAGCTGGTGATAACCTAACCCTTGACCTGTTAGGGAGACACTGAAAAGTACTTTATATGAAGCAAACAAAAGGGCCCGTTCCAGAGATCTCTTCCTGTCCTGTCGCTACAAGCTATTCCAGGAGTGGAGAGAAGAGGACTAAGAAAAGAGTACATGACAGAAATCGTTGAAGAAGATGTGCCACTTCTTTTCATCGTCTTCTTCTGCCCTTTATCCCCCAATGGAGCATAGGCCCTCAACCAACTCACGCCAAGTCATCCTACCCTTTGCATACAGTTCACCCCATGCTCCCTTCTCTGTGTTTTCTCTTCCTGCCTTTATTTCGATGCCCCTGTGAGTTCCAGTGTACAAAAAAATGCTAGTTGTTCTCGAGTTTTTCTCATCGTGTCCTGTCCATCATCCCTTCTTTACCTTGATTGAAGTGCTACTGCATTTGATATTTTTTTTTTTTTTTTTTTAAACAGTTCAAAAACAAGGGTTTTGTTTACAAAAAGTTCTGCTCTGCTTTCAAAACTGTGCTGAGCTTCTTCAGACTCCGACTTGAGTTAGAAGAAGAACAGAGCACTTATGGGTTATTACCCATGATGTTGATCCGTTGTTCAAACCTCAAATACTTGAAGTAGAAGTTTTCGAAGCAAACGTTTTTGTATACAAGACTTAGTTTTGCTTTGAAAACTCTCATTCGAAATATAAAGCCCACCAGTAAGGCTGGATCGTCACATTATTTGACAACTTTATTTACAATATCGATCAGCTTTCATCTTCTCTCGCCTGTCCAACATCACTTCATGGAGGTCACCCTCTTTCTTTGCTTTCTTCAGTTCTGTTTTGTCAACTTCGCTGACCCGGAGTCTTCGGTCTTGAAAACTCTGGAACTTCTTCCTGTGTGATGATACCACAAAAGTATGTCACAATAAAGCAGTTCAAATTTAAGATTTATGCACATTAGAAAATGAGTATGTGTACACAGTAAAAAGGTGGCGAAGTGGTCAAGCCGTTTGACTGCACTGTGAAGGTCGTGTGCTCATTTCACGGCCGCACCCTTTAGTTCACGAGTGCAGTTTTTAACGGAGATCCCTGGAGATGGTCACCGGAGTTACGGCGTTCGTGCTCTTAGCAGGCGGCCAGCTGTCCTGCGGACAGAGACCAAGCCCAATGGATCAAAACCCGGTGCAATGAAGTAAATCCTCTCAAATTTAACCTTGACTTTTTAACTTTAACATAGAAAATGTGACCCAGTAAGAACATCACTTCTTCTTCTTCCTAACGTTCGTTTGTTTGTTTTAGTATCCAGAAGCCATGAGTTGTTAACCCTTAGGCTCGGTATTATGGATATCGCAACCTTTCAGCCTTGATTCCATTGTAAATACCGTAAATCTGGGAGAAAATGTGGCTTTCCTGCCTACCCCTGGGATTAAACCCGGACCACAAGGAATTCGCGCAATCCGGTTTAGCCAACTACGCTAGAGAGCCGGGCGTTCCTTCCTAACGTTCACTTGGTGTAAAACTCCAGCGGAAAGTTCTGGTTGTCTGTGTATTTCTAGACTCTGTTCTTGTTTCAGAACCTGAGCTGTGCGTGCACACCCATTTTGCAGACATGGCTTATCTGTGTGCAGACTGTTGGTTCCTCACCTCTCAGGCAAGTGCGCTTCGACTTCAAAGAAAACACATTTCATTAGTCGACTTCTACAACATGCTTGTAGGAGGTAAAAGGTCTGCACGAACAAGAAGAATCATAACACCAATTCACAAGACAAATACACAAATTCACAAGACAAATACACAAATTCACAAGGAAGATCTCAACCTACATTTCAACATTCAACACCATCAAGAACCTTATCAAGGAGTTATGTAAACAGACAAAAAAAAACTACTGAAGATAAGAAATTCTTTTTACACCATAAGATATATCACCAGGGCGTTTTTCTAGAAAGAAAAGGTGTCGGCACTCACCACAAGGTGTCTTTAAAAAAAGGTGCCGGTTTGCAGCATAACGTGCTTATTACAATACTGTTGAAAAAAAGGGATGGCATACCATCAGGGAAAAACCCTTCAAATTCCGCTAGACATCCATATTTGTATAGACTGTCATCACTCAGTAGGGGATGTCGTGAACAGCATGCCAGTCTCCTTTACTTCCCTGTACACTTCCTGGTACTCAATTTAGGTTGAGTCGACCTAGGAGCACTAGTTCAGTTATAAAAATTCACGTCCATATCAGTTTAAACCCAAAATATTCAGGCCGGTAGGTGAGTGTCTAACTATTAAGCAGGACACATCTTCTTGACTGCCTTTTTTATACCAATTCAGAAGTCGAGGGATGTTTTGTTTCTTGCTCTTCTGATTGCCAGGTCCGTAGACACTTCAGCTATTGTAGAGTTTCCCTGATGTTATCGGTCTACTTTGTGCTCTAAATCCTTTTCTTTTCATGTATGCCTTAAATGGTATGGTGTCACACATCAGTCTCTGTAAGTAGGCAAACTATCTGAACTGCTGTCTTTGTATGTAATTCAGAATTGCTTCTGTTCTCTTATGACATCATTTCTGATTTCATCTCTTCTCCACTGCAGCCTTTCTCAGACGTCTTATTTCCACGGCTACTAACTTTCCTTTCGGATCTGTTGGGGGTGGCCATGTTTGGCACTGGTAGTACACAGTACAGGATCCTCTTCTACGCTTTCAGGCGTGTTGGGCACACAGTGTTAGACCTATATTTTAAAGACCAATCAGTACTTGGTGGGTGATATGGTCAGCATCATGCTGTTAACATAAGTTAACATCTCTTACACATAAGTTAACATAACTTACACATAAGTCAACATCACTTACACATAAGTTAACAGCACTTACAGATAAGTCAACAGCATTTACACATAAATTAACATCACTTACACATAAGTCAACATCACTTACACATAAGTCAACATCACTTACACATAAGTCAACATCACTTACACATAAGTCAACATCACTTACTCATAAGTCAACATCACTTACACATAAGTCAACATCACTTACACATAAGTCAACATCACTTACACATAAGTCAACATCACTTACACATAAGTCAACATCACTTACACATAAGTTAACATCACTTACACATAAGTCAACATCACTTACACATAAGTTAACAAACTTACACATAATTGACTTCAGCATCTTTCACTGATCCCCTTTCCTCCAAAGGAACACCTTCTAGAGGATCTCGCTCCCGGACGGCACAAGTTCGAAGCCGAACAAATTCTCCAGGTCCTGCTTTTGAACTGACACAAACGATGTCGCCGTCGTCATCACACGACAAAAAACAGCTGTTGCTTGCATTCAGCGCCACTTTTCCCTGGATGTAACAATTTGGAAAAAAAATTAACTTGTGAGTGCTGCTGCTGTTTTAGACAACTTAAAGTTATGTAACCTTTACAAGACATTGCAAAACCCAGGCAGTATTTGTTGAGGGACTTAATGGTCAACATCATGCAAGCCATATTTACTTTCCTGGACATTTCCTGGTGCCCGTTTTAAGCTGGGACGAACAGGGATCCATGAATGCTTTGGCCCCAAAGGTGCAGATATAGCCTAGCTGTACACCACAACACTATGTGCCAGCTGTCCTTTTAAGAGTGAATAAAGAAGAAGAAAAAGATCCGCTGTTGCATGATTTTAATCAGGTAACAACTGGCCTGGCACCATCAGTATGGGAACTTTACTGAAGAAGGGGACAGCACATGTAGGAATGCCCTGATTGCAATTATACAAGGCAACAGACCAACAGTAAATATCCACAAGACCCCATCAGCAGACTCAACAGAAAGCAACATACAACAATTTTCCCGTCTATGCAGGCTCAACTACCAAATGCACACAATAAAGACTGTACAGTCTCGACAGTGTGCCTGTCAGACAGGACCACAAACACCTGAACACATTCTGCAGACCTGTCCACTCTACGTACAACTTCAGAAAGAAACCTGACCTCCAAGAGCAAGGTGTACAGAGCAAGCTATGGAAAACCATGAAGGACCTGCAGCTGACATGCAAGTTCATAGAGGCAACCCACCTGATGGTCTGGCCTGAGCATATAAAACCAAATGCAAAAAAGAAGAAGAAGAAACAACATAAAGAGATTTACAACAGTCACTTCAACTTGTCAACAATTCTACCTACCTCCTGAAAAACCGGCTCAAACTGTTCCCGAGTGCTCATGGCCTCTGACCTTCCTACTACCCTTCCGTCAGCTTCAATGGCGATATACTTGCCGTAGCCGGACTTCAGGGCGATTTTTGTTTCATTGACCTTGATGACTGTAAAGACTTCAGTTGGGTCTGGTCCCTCTCCTAAGACATGCATTTTGTTATAAACGGCACAGTTATTTTACTGTTTCTCTAACATCAAAATTGGTTTCACATTAAAGACATGACATATCCACACATATAGGTGCAGATGTCACAGCCCAACTGTAAACCACAACAAAATATATCAGCCATCCTTTTTAGGGCAAATATGGAATGAACGAACAAACAAACTTGATTTTCAAAGGGTTTAGAATTTGGCAAGAAAGCCTATCTAACGTTATGCCCTACTAACCTCTTTCCATTTATACATCACTGTATTCATACATCATTTCATTCAAACAACTTTTGTTAACATTATCAACGGCAACTAAATATTAAATACAACTAAATTATACAAGTAAACATAATAAATCATAATAATTGTAATAAATCTAGGGTAAATAAATGCCAGGTTTAGAAAACTTGTATCTGTCGGGGGGCTCTGCAATCTGCCCTAAAACAAAGACAAGGCTGGTAATTACGCAACCCAGGTATTCAAAGTTTGTGACATTCTCTCTCTTTTCTTTCTTGATTATAATATTAGGGTGGACATATAGTTTTATCTGAAACCATCATTCTTGTTTGGGGGTGGGAGCTACACTGAATAATAAAGGTAGGATCATAGCTGAGGTAGCTTTCTGGGTGTTAAATTTTAGGAGTTTGTACAATCTATGAGCTGGGGTGCCTGGTTTCCTTTCTCGTCATATGTCCACGCCACAAATTCAAGAAATATTCTGCATTAGCCCTTAAAGGGTCAGGTAGTACACAGTATTGTGGTTAACAGCTAGGCTGTGATATTTGCACATTTAAAACCAACTTCAGCAAACCCTTAAGTCATCTTTAATGAGATCCTTGTCATGGGTCTATTCTCTCCCCCCCCCCCCCCTCCAACACACCCACCCAAAATGGGGACGTGGAACCCACACATAGTAAATTCAGGAAATGATATGGTACCTCCCTGAAGCTGTGACAGGCAAGCTGGCAGTGGATTAAATCTAGCTTGGAGAAACACAATAAGAGAAATCGGAACAGATCAAACGGTTTGGACATGGGTCGAGACTACCACAAGAGAGTACACCACAGAGAGTCCTGTCACTTAGACATATTGGAAGCAGAGCTAGATAGAGGCTAACAACGCAAATTATGGATAGACGGAATATCAGAAGCCGTAAATACCAGCATCTATGTAGCACATACCAAGTCTCACACTTGATGCCTTTTCAAAACCTAAAGCTGAAAAGCAGAACAAGACTAGAGAAGAAAAAAAAAGAAGATTTGGTACTTATTACCAAAGAATTTCCAGAAAATTCTAGAAATTATCTGTCATCCATTTTTAGTTTTAGAAGCTGGGTCGACTCCACAGCCATACTGGTTATACAAATTGTTGCCATTCCTGGGGATTTGTCTTCTTCTTCTACCCATAATCCTCCAGTGGAGCACAGGCCCTCACCAACTCATGCCATTTCGTTCTATCCTTTGCTAACATGCAGTTTACCCCATGTCCTGTCTATTTTTTAACTTTACTCTCTAGCTCCCTTCTCCATGTTTTTTTTTTTTCGGTCTCACTTTATTTCTATTCCACTGTGGGTTCCAGTGCAAAAACACTGATTACATTGTTCTGTTTTTTCAACGTGGCTCCTATCCAACACCTGCATCTCTTCTTCTCCTCTTGATTCACTTAAATTTGCCCAGTTCTCTCCCAAGGCTCCACATTAGTGATTCTATCATACCATTCACTTCTCTCTGGTGATTCTTCTTCTTCTTCTTGTGATCGATTTCTAATTTACACTGACAGACAAGTTGTTCTATCATATATATAGTGAAGGTTGTGTCTTACTGTGGTTTTTTTTATATGCCGTCTGGCCCAGTAATTTCCACTTCAGGATCTCTGGAGCGGGAGAGTGGCTCATCCCTCCACCCTCCTCGCTTTTTTTGTCCCATCCAGTTTCCCGCAGGAGGGGGGTTGAGACCACAACCTTCAAATGGATTACTGGGAAGAACAGGGTCCACCACGTGGAGGTGAGGTAGGCTTGAATAGGAGAGGCTTACAGATACTAAGAGTCTTGTATTGAGCATCACCCCTCCATTAGGGACACTCTATTGCGATTCTACCCAGACTATTTCCCAACATGGAAGAGTATCAAGAGAATTGTTCTGAAAAACCAGAAAATTTTTGATAAACGTAAAGGACTCTTCTGCCACCAGTAATGAAGCTGCGTGGTTTCAAGGCATGGTGTCCGCCTCGAGTGTTAGAGGTTCCAGGTTCAATCCCTGCTAAGCACTAAGATTTTTTTCAAATGGACTTGGACTTCTAGTAATTCCCCATGGTCTCTGGGTAGTGAGATCAGACGCCCCTGTGCATTGCTGCGCACGGAAAAAATCCTTTGGCAGTTAGATATCGAAAAGACGGAGTTAAAAATCTACCCAAAGTGTTTTAGGATCCTTGCCGGGGCTACAGAGCCCGCGCACTGTGCTGAGGTTCTTTGGATTCAGATTTGAGTTAGAAGAAGAATGGAGCACTTATGAGTTACTATCCGTGTGCAGTGATGTTGATCCGTTGTTCAAACCTCAAACCTCTCCCACCAGGAAGGCATCAGGTATATGACACTAGACTCCAAATAATAACAAGACCATCACACCAGTGCTGGGCCATGAGGTCAACATATGCTAGCCACCTTTACTTTCTAGGATATTCCCTGGAACTAATTTCAGACTGGGTCAACCTGGGAGCCGAGATCAATTGTTTTCAAATCCACACAAAACCGTATTTGTCTGTGTTAAGATGATGTTTCACAATTATTTTAAGTTTTAAATTGAGGGTCATCTTATTATATATAGAATGTTATAATATTTATTTCTTAATTCTGGCTATCAAAATATGGGTCATCTTATACATGGAGGTGTTTTATACATGAAAACATATGATAACTGTTTGTCCTGTGCTCAAATTAAAACCTCACAAGTGCCTATCACATATAAAACTGACCTTCATTTCTGGGTTGACCTAGGGTCAGTTCTCCATTATCCAGAGCTGTGATGTATCTGTGATCTCCCACTTCTATAGCAATGTTTGCAGCGATATCACCAAACTTCTTGATCTCCCACCAACCTCCTAGACATCATGAAAAAATAACCCAAATGAGAAGTAAAAATAGGCAGCTTAAAAAAAAAAACGAACGACAAAATAAAAGTTGCAGCCAGAAAGCCTTCATTAGCATACAAAACAGACGGAGAATAATGCAATTACAGTGAAGAATACATAAAATCACTCATCTTTATGGTGATATCTGCCACAAAATCTCCATAACAGGCTTAAACAGCAGGAGCTCTCCATCATGTGTGTCTCTGGAGTAAGATACTTTACAGGAAGTCAACCAGAAAGGAGGGTTTGGTAAGTGGGTGAAAGGTTATGACAGGGGATGTTATTCAAAACATGTCTAACTCTTTGAGTCCCAAGGAACGCGTCATACGTTCATAGATTCCTACCTAGAAGCCCAATGAACACAAGATGCACCGATTTTGTGTCTTTCTTAACTAACCCTTGGGCCTGTCATGCTAAACCCCTGGGACTCAAAGAGTTAAATGTTTAGATGTCCAACTGTATTAGACAGGAAGGCAAATTCTAGAGATAAAGCACTGAAACGCTTTATTTAAGCTTTCAGCTGAAAGTTATAATTACTCAATATCAGCTTTCACATCAAAATTATACAAATAAATGTCAGCCTTCATGTGACAATTCTTCTTCTTCTTCTTCTTTACATCCTCTTTTACCGCTTCAAGTGTCGAGTAAGATACAAGGTCCTGCTTTTCGACCAAAGACACATCGTGGTACTATAGAGTTTGATGTTATCCTTCCATAGTTTCTTAGTCTACCTCTTTCTTTACGTTCCTCTCCTCTTTTGGTATATGCCTTCAATGGTATAGCATCAGAAGGCATTCTCTCCAAGTGGGCAAACCATTTGTTTTTATGTGACAATTACAATACAAAATAGCTTTCGTTTGAAGATTATAACATTAAATATCATATGCTCAGTGAACAGTGTAATACTATATGTAATCTTCTCACTGAGATTATATAGAAATCAGCTTTCATGTACACATTCTGATTCTAAATATCAGCTTTCACATCAAGATTATAATGCTAAATATCAGCTTTCACATCAAAATTATAATGCTAAATATCAGCTTTCACATCAAGATTATAATGCTAAATATCAGCTTTCGCATCAAGATTATAATGCTAAATATCAGCTTTCGCATCAAGAATAGAATGCTAAATATCAGCTTTCATGTCAGCAAAAGTACAGAAGTCAAGAACCCTTCTCCACACCTTCAGGCATATTGGGCATACACAGCTAGACCTATATTTTATTGACCAACTGACACTCAGTGGGTGATATGGTCAATATCAGACAGGCTACCTTTACTTTCCAGGACTGTACCTAGAACCCATTTAAGCTGGGTCGACCTGGGAGCCAAAGTCCTTTTTTGAAAACAGTCTGGCTTCATCAGGACCTGAATCCATGACCTTCGGATCTGCGGAAGAGCCGCTACATCACGGCAGCTCCCCAGCTTTCATGTGGAAATAAAGAAACAAATACTTAATACATTTCATTTTGAGACTGTTGGATTCTATACTGGTCTATAAAAAATAGGTCTAGCCCTATATGCCCTATAAAGGCGTGGAAAAGGGTCTTTTTTTTCAAAGGCTGACTCCCACTGTAGAAAGATAGTACAACACAACTGGCAATGATCCGCGGGCCACTTGCTAGGCCTCTCGGGCCAGATTTGGTCCGCAGGCCGCTAGGTGATTAGCACTGGCATGGAATATGTGAAACAATCACAATCCCAGAAAGGCCACACAAACTACAGAAACTAATTTTGTAAAGTTGTAGGTAACAATTTCATGATCCTCAAGTACTTGTACATGGTTTCTACAATGAGTGCTGAAAAAATCCAGTTCTTATGGTTTTTCGGACATTTGTATCACAGTCCAACTGCGGCAGAGATTGGCGCTATTCCCATAGACAACGGTGGCTGCTTTGTAGCCAGCATTTGATTGCATAGCATTTTTTTTTTTTGGGGGGGGGGGGGGGGGGGGGGGGGGGGGGGGGGGGGGGGGGCGCGAGGGAGTGTGAAGTTAAATAAATAACAAATGTCTCTGTATGCATTCCAGGGCCCCATTGGGGCAGAGGGGTGACAATATATCCACTGCCCCGCCACAAGCACGTAGTGTCTACCTAATTAAGGGTACTTCCTTTGGAGGAGTGCATCTACCTGAAAGGGCAAGGAACTAATAGTCTGCATACAAATAGGCCAGATCTGTAAAATGGCTGCATATGCAGGACTAGAACAGGACTGGAGTTCAGAATTAGATGAACAACCAGAACTTTCTAGCCAAGTTTACAGCCAGTCAGCATTAAGAAAAAGACTAACATTTTTATAAATGCATTTATTACCATGTTTGGCTGTGTCGCTTTTGTCTTTGTCCTGGATCTCGGAGGCAGAAGGGGTTCCGTCCTCATGCTTCCTTTTGTGACGCTTTTCTTTCTTTGATCTGAGAAATTAAACATATATATATATACACACACACGCACGTGCTCACACACACATACTGCACATGTGCAAAGACAAACACGTGATCATTCCCCATTATTATGAACATCATCCTTTGCCTGCATAGTGGAAGGCTATTTTGTTTCTATACACCAAGAAAACTGGTTGTCTGCCTGCTCAATTAATGAAGTCATCCAGTATATAATATATGTGC
Organism: Candidula unifasciata; assembly: GCA_905116865.2. Taxonomy (NCBI): domain Eukaryota; kingdom Metazoa; phylum Mollusca; class Gastropoda; order Stylommatophora; family Geomitridae; genus Candidula; species Candidula unifasciata. The sequence continues at coordinate 562,484 of CAJHNH020000513.1, read as the reverse complement.
CTGGATACAAGGGGCCCATTGGGTTGCCAACGCCTGCACCATTTCTGAGCAGCATCAGAACTGGTCCTATTTTGGAGTTTCATATATATGATCCATCTCTACAAATTTTCAACTTCTCTAGGCTGCACACACTTGCACTAACTTTTGTTTATGCAAATTCTATTTTTTTTACAGCACCAATCTGCACTTTATTTCCATTTACCCAAATATAGCTACTGGGATACTGCTTCTTCTACCCGGGAGTTATAAAACTCAAATTCTGGAACAAGACAAGACCAGAAGTCCATAAACAAAACTTTCTGCCTGAGTTTACAGCTGGTTTATACTAAAATGAAGAAAGAGAAATCTTGCCTTTATTGGTCTTGGAATCAAATTGAGAGGCACTAGCTATGAGCTGAACAGCACATAATGCCTTTGAATACAAATGTTATAGATGGGTTCTAAGAATATCATGGGTAAAGAAAAGCACAAATGCATCCATACTTCAAGAACTGAAAACTGGAGAAGGTTAGCTATTAAAGACAATAAAACAGACAATTGAAATATTTGGTTCACTTGAAAAGTCATGAAAGTTTAGAGAGAACAATAATGGAGGGGTATATGCCTGGAAAGAGAGGAAAAGGAAGGTCAAAGAAAAGATGGGTGCAGGATGTGGCGGATGATCTCCAGATGGGTGTATCGGACGCTGGACATCTTGCTTGTGATCTAAAAGTTTTCTGGAGGGTTGTTATTGGAGCAAGGTTCTGCAAAGGACATGCTACTGACTGGGCTACGAGTTATAAACCCTTGTCAATAGGTGTAGACAAGGGTGCCACAGGGGACCTTCAATGGACATTTTTGCATGTCAGCGATTCTTCTTGTGGTCTTGCTGGTCACACTCTCCATCAACATGGGTTAGGATTCTCATGCCTTCCTCTAACACAGCGGTTCTCAACATGTGGGTTGCGACCCCTTTGAGGGTCAAATGACCCCTTTCATAGACCATCAAAAAACATATTCAATGAAGTTAAGAAGTAGCAACGAAAATAATTTTATGGTTGGGGGGGGTCACAGCATTAGGAAGGTTGAGAACCACTGCTCTAGCATAATATAACACTATCATCTGAAAAGATGGAAAGTTGCTAATAAATGGGGAGGGGGAATGGTGTTACTTTACTTACTTTTTATGTTTGTGGCCCTTGAGATTTAATTTACCCCCTTTCACCAATGCATACGAGTCAGCCATGGATTGTGTATAAACTGCTTCACTGTTGACTGTCTACCTGTTTTAAATGGTTTTTAAAAAAAAAAGTTAGTTGCGTGACCTTTACAGGGTGTTACAGAACCAAACCCCATATTTTTTGGCTGTTGTGGGTTTTCTAGGCAGATTTTACGCTCAGCAGTTTGACACCGCTTCTGAAAGGTCAGATTGAAAACAATCCAATACAAATCGTCTGCAGCTGGGATCAAACCCGTCACCCTGGCAATATGAAGCGCGTTTGCAACACCTAAGCCACAGATGCCAACTTGAGTTGAATGGTAACTAAAAAAATTGACAAGGACTGTTGGAATTGAATTTTCTAAGAAATAATAAAAGATTAAAAATAATCTGTGCTAATCAAGGACTAATAATAATGCACCCCCGCTGGGACCAACATTTTCATTTCGTTAACTGAGGGTTCTTTTCAACTTTTTCTGTCCCAGTATGAGTTACAACAGACACCTTGAAGGAGAACCCATCGCTATGGAATTTCAAAACTATAGAACTTTTAAAACACACCAGTTAGCTGAGTGGTCTCAAGGTATGGCATCCGCCTCGAGTGCTGGAGGTCCCGGTGAAGGCTGGGATTTTTTCATGTGGACTTCTAGTAATTTCCCCTGATCTCTGGGTAGTCAGATGGGACGCCTAGATGTATTGTTACACGTGCAGAAAATCCCTTGGCAGCTGGAAATCAAAAAGAGTAGCCTAACAGCTCTGCCCGGGCAAAATTTTGAGTTAAAAATCTACCCACATGTTTTGCTGTCTCCGAATTGCGTCTGTAAGCTGACTGTTAACAATTTACCAAACGGTTTGTAAACGTTACTCAATATCACTTAAATTAAGAAGTTAACAGTTGGGAGTAATTATCTTTTAAATTCTGCATTCATTTTTACATAACAAGATTTTACTGAAGTTAGATATGCTGCATTAAAATGTTTACAAAGTAAAACTAGAGAGTAAAACTAAAAGCATAATACATAGTGATAATGGCTTATTTGTTATGCCAGTTGCATTTGCCTAATGAAATGGTTTGAGTTTGAAAGTTATAAGCTCCCTGGGGATCACTGCTAGGTCTATGGAGGTTGTGCTTTGGGCGTCGTTCTTGACAGGTGGCTAGCCATTGTGCAGAACGAATGAACGAACTTTATTTTTAAAAGGTTAAGAGAAAGATCAAGCCATATGATGGGGTAAAACCAAGTGCAATGAATTGGATTTTTATCATAACTAACTCATTCTGATTCTGGGCTCTCCTTTAAATAATGGTCGCTAGCTGGAAGGCGATGGCCGCTTAGTTGGAGTTTACTCCCCTGGCTGCAGTGCAATTACAGAGTGGAAAAGAGGGAACGAAACAAATGACATAATTACCTGTCATCCTAGGGTTAGGGTTTGGGGTAGGGTTTGGGTTAGGGGTAGGCTTAGGGTAGGGTAAGGGGGTAGGGTTTGGGGTAGGGGTAACATATGTAGCGTCGAGTACTTACCCATCGCTATATGTTAAAAGTTAAGGGTTAGGGTTAGGGAAAAACGACCCGGTGTGAACGCTGCACCGAGTATGACAACGCCACGAGTATCTGTCGCAGCAGTCCTGCCGAGGTGCTAAGGACATAGGACGGTTGCACGAGGTAGACACCTGCATGTTCCGTATAAGTCTATGTTCAGCTAGCCACAGCAACCACGCAAACTTATCGCTCATTAAGGCATACAGATCTGCAGGAGTCACGTCGTGGCAACTAAGTCGTGCGTTGCAAGAACGCGGTTGCTAGGGACCACAGATCCGGAAATTTGCTATCTTTTCGACAATTTCCGTTACCATAGAAACCGTTTAAAACTTGTTTCGGAAATGTCGGCTGGGGTTTCGGGATGGGTCCTAATCTCTCATGAAATTTTGCCATTGGTGTGATTTTCACCCACTCTAAATAGCTGAAAACGGCGGGAAGGAACCCGATTAACAGCGCATGTCTACGACAGCCGGACATTCTCTGTTTTTCTGTTAGTCTATCAGTTTGATTGAAAATAGCGGTAAATTCGAGGTTGGCTTTAGGCTTAAACATTACCAGTTGTGGTAATGCTAGTTACAATTGAATTCTCCGTCCAATTTTACATTTGCATATTAAATTTTTTTTTTCCCGACTCTGGCTGTTTAGATTTACAATGACATTTTTTAGGCAATCGCATGCGGCTGAGTGAGCTGAGTCTCACTGCCTGCCATCTTGTCCAATGACAGTCCAATGTCAACAAAGCCGATACAGAACTGCGCAGTAGGTTGCGCAGTAAAAAACTTCTTGTTTCTGGGTCACAAGTTTTAGCGGCTGTTTCTTACATCTCATCTCCACAAAAACCTACATATCTCAGCTCAGAAATGACATACAAGCCTAAATGAGGTACCATTGGAAAGAGATTGTTTACAGCTATCTAACTGTGCTGGTTTTATTGGTGTAGAGGGCATTTTAAAAATTTGACTGAAGTAGCTACGGTTGCTAATGTGAGTCGCAGCTCGTGGTCTACGGTCTACCAGCCATGTTGACCTCACTTGGTTTTTTGATTCGTGACTTGTCCACTCCGTACTTGCACTGCAGCCAGGGGAGTGAACTCCGACTAAGCGGCCGTCGCCGTCCAACTTACCAACTAGCGACCGTTATATTATTTAAAGGAGAACCCTGATTCATAGACTGAAGAATTGACTAGTTAACGGAAGAAGTGTAAAATAGCATAAGTCGTAGCTATAATACTACTAGGTGTAAATAAGTATTTTCGGTTATACAATAAACAAGAATTGGTGATTTCAAAGGAAAGACCTCAACCTTTAAAAACCGCTACCATTAATTTTAATTCCTAATCCAAATTGTTCTGTCGATATTATTGTTGGCTCGGTTACTGTGTTCTTTCAAGTTCCGCTAATCATGTCAGAACAATTACAGAGTTGTCTGTCCCATTTGTCAAAGTGGATATATGATGTGCGCCGAGTAAATCCAGAGGACCCTTTTCTACGCCTTTAAAAGTATTGGGCATATAGGGCTAGACCTATATTTTATAGACCAATTGGCACTTGGTGGGTGATTTCGCCAACATCCCTCCGACCGCTTTACTTCCTAAGACTTTCTTGGTACATTTAAGCCTGAATCTACCTGGAAGCCTACGACCTTTCGATCCGCAGGCGAGTTTCAAGCCACTACACTACGGTCGCTGTTATGACGTGTACTATAATGTCCCTTGACTCTCTTCCTCGAGCCTACATTATCTTCACGTGATGGACCATGCTCTCCCCAATAATTCAACGAAAGGTTTTGGTTCAATCCCAGCATGAAACTGTTTGGGATATCATCATATCATCATGTAGCAGATCCTTTGCAGAACGTCGCTCTCATCACGGTCTGCCTGAAAGAAACTCGGTCTCTCACCAGCTGTCCCGTCTCATGCCCTTTCATACTCAAGGAGTCCTGTGCCCATCTTCGTGTTGGTCGGCCCCTGCCCCTCCTTCCTGATACCACGCCTTCTGCTATTATTTTTTTTCTAATCCGATGTGACCAAAATATTTCTGCTTCCGAGGCAGGATGCTGTTTATTAGCCAGTCTTCCTTGATATTCAGATCTTTCAAAATGTCAGTGTTTCTCGCCTTCTTTGTCCAAGATATTCTGAGAATCTTTCTATAGCATTTCAGCTCAAAAGCCCTTATTCTCTTTCTTAAGGACTGAGAGGTAGTCCACAACTTACATCTGTATGTTGCTACAGGGAAGATGCATGCTCTAAAAATTCTAGTTTTGATCTCCTTGCTGGTGCTTAACCATAAACTTGTAATGCTGTTTAATCTTTGCATTGCTATGGCCATCCTCCTTTTAATTTCTGTCAAACAGTCTCCATTGCTATTGATTATAGAGCCTAGATATTCAAAGTTTATGACATGTTCAATTCTTCATTATTTATTGTTATTTTTGGGTGACAGCCAGTTTTATCTGATAACTCTATTCCTTACGTCCTTCTTAGGACGTTATTTTTTGTTATTTGAAGCCCCACTCTGGCTTTTGCCAGGGGCCGCCATATAGGCAGGTCATCATTATGGCCAAATGTCTGAAAGCGATTTCTGGGACCTCTTCACGGTGATCCTCATCCGCATGGTGGCACTTTGTGTCATCGGGTGTTTATCGCTTGTGTGATGTCCTGGTGGGGTAAAAAGCCAATCCAATCCAATTTTATCTGAGCACACCATCCTGACTTCCTTTAAATTCAAGAACAGATTTAGATCTTCACTGTGCTTTTGGACAGACAATATTAAATTGTATATTTTCTTTATGCTGTTCGAAAGGAGGACTGTGTCATCTGTGGTTGGGATAACAACACGTTCCGTCGGTCAGTTACTGGGTTAAGTGCATAGTGCAACACTGTGAGCGATAGTTTTCATGGGGAATGCTTATCGACTGACTGACTTTCTACCCCACAAGGACATCACACAAGCGATAAACACCCGATGACACAATATGCCGCCATGTGGGTGAGGATCACCGTGGAGAGGTCCCAGAAACAGCGTTCAGCCTTTAGGCCATATTTATGGCCAGGCTATATTGCGGCCCCTGGCAAGAGCCAGAGTAGGGCTTCAAATGATGAAAATTTTCATCCTTAAAAGGACGGGAAATTAGTTTTAATGTTGCTTATCGTAGCTCATGCATTTTAAAATCCCCTTGGCTTTTTGTTTCTTTAAGAGTTTAAAATACAAAAAATTAATTAATTATTAATTAATAATTATACTAAATTATTAATAATAATAAACAATTATAGTTAATAGAAAAACACAATTCTTGTTAAAGGTGCTTTAGCTCTTCCTCCCGTATTTAATTACATTTTTAAAGCTGGGGAAAAGGACGTTGGTGTACTGGAAGATGATCAACTGTCGAGCTTATTAATAACACAGAACCAACGCCTTCTCTAATAAATAGAAAAGGCCGTGCACAGAACACATAAGTATGTTTCCTGTGTGGGTTTCGGGGCCCCATCGTGGGGGAAACAAGAAATAGACCCGCTGCCTGCCCAAAAGAATGTTGTAAGAGTCGACTAATTGGGAGCTTTCTTCGAACTCACATGTGCCTGAGATGCAAGGAACTAACATTCTGCGTGCAAATGAGTCAGACCTGGGAAATGGTTGTGCACGCAACACCCAGTTTCTGGAACAGGACAAAGTGGATTCGGAGTCGCTCAGGAAATCTCGTTTGAAAAGAATTGCTTTAATTTTTGTGCCATGATAATCTGGGGTAAGAGGGAATAAACGAGCGGATTGGCTTGCTGGCAGGGCCATGGTAGGTACAGGAAAATCAAAGGAGGCAAGACGAAAAGATGATTAAAGAAACGACATTGAATCGGCAATAAAAGACTATAAGAACTTCAGGTCAGAAGAGGTTTTTGCCAAACATGAACACTATACAGGTAGCCAATGAAGAATAGTAAACCAACACGGAACTGATATTATCAGTCGCCACACGCTGAAGAATATACTGAAGATGGGATCCGAGCGCTTATGGATTTGTCAGATGTGCCGAGAGGACAATCTTTCGATTAACTAGCTAACTAACTAACTAACAACAGACACTCAGACGAAGTTACGACAGACGTAGATATAACAGTATCATTCAGGTAGCTGATATCTGTTACCCTGAGAAGTCATTATAAATCACTTGAAGTCGCTGGTCTGAGCCACTTTCAGCAAAGATGGTGAAACTATGGGGGTGACTGCAGTCAAGCTAATACAATGAATTCCAGAGAAATTTGACTAAAAAGCTCAACAAAATGGGAAAAAGGAAAACGTGCACAAAACAACACAACGTAACGTTTCGGCCAGGCAGCCTTTTTCAAACACAAGTGGACTACACAAAAGAGGAATGGAGAGTATGTAGATCTCTAAGGGGTGACGTGAGCGACGTTTAAAAAATGTGATGCGGAATAAATGAAATAAAATAAAATAAACTATGGCTTAAAAATATAGTCACAATACTGGGAATAAAAGAAATGCAAGTGTTAATGATACATAAATGATATTGATAAGAAATAGAATATGGTAATAATATGAAATAAAATAAAATAATTAACATTTAAAATGTAATAAGATTAGAACTATTTAGATGAAGGTATGTTGGATATTGATACCTCTTGGACTAAGAACGCCAAGGCTGTGGATAAGGCGATTTTCCAAAGCGAGGCGGGTAGTATGATCGCCAGAGCAAGATTTTAATGCTGTGACAGATATGTCATCTTTACCGCTGTGGTCAGGGCTATTAAAATGAAGAGGGATTGGTTTGAGTGTCTTCTTGTCGATATCAGAGAGGTGTTCCCGGAAACGATCAGCTAGCTTCCTGCCAGTCTCCCCAATGTATGCCATGCTGCATCGTTTGCAGATAATTGCATAAATTACGTTGCGGGATTCGCAAGTAAAAGGTTCCCTAATTTGAAAAGAACCATTAGGGAAACTGACCGAAGAAGTCTGGACAACGAAAGGACATGTTTTGCAGGTGCTGCGTGAGCACTGAGTAGTCCCAAGAGGAAGTGCTGTATGGATCGGTGGGAGTCGGCTTCGGACAAGTATGTCTTTAAGGTTGCGATCTCGTCTGTAAACTTTCAGCAAAGAGCTTATGTGAATTCGAATTATTTGGAAGAGGGGCTAAGCATCAAAGGACCTCAACCGCCAAGTTCAGGTGCCTATGATGCCCTAGGCATCAAGGGCGTAAAAGGGTCCTTTAACTGTTTTCCCTTATATTTCCTCCTCTATAAACGACAGGAGCTCCACTCCAGCCATGCGAAGTACCCGCGCAGGCGAAAGTAAACATCCTAGCAGACGTACTGTTGTCTGGTCGCAGCTCCAACGTACATCAAACATGGACCGTCGACAGTCGATCGATACGTTACATAAGAAAGGACCTTGTTTACCATTCCTAGGTCTTGTCTGGTATGCACAGAAAACTACTGCCAGGTTAGTCTGGTTTGTTTAGTTGTCGTTTTGAGGACAGAAATTCATAAAAGTGGAAGATAAACTAAACTAAACTGTATGATTTTGAATTTTCGGGCCGAATTCTCTAATTTGTGAGTGGACAGTAAAGTAAATTCAGTTACTGAGACAGTTAATGTTATGTTTATTATGAGCAGATAAATTAAATAATAAATAACTTGGCCAACTGTTGCTATATGTATTTACATTATTGATGTTGTAACACCCGCTTGTTTAACAAACATTAGGCTAGACGACGAAGCAGTTCTTGATCGCTCTTTCTTTGCTAGACTATTATTTATTATTCGGACAACGTTCTAACGATGTATTGGCAGAAAAAAAAAAAACAATTTTAACCACAAAGACCACAAAAGAAGATGTACTTTCTCTCTGGAGAATCTTATTCAATTGCGTCGTAGTAGTTTTGAATACAGAAAGCAAGCATACCATCATTGCGTGCGTTCCTGCAGTTTTTCCCACTTCGTGTTGCTCCATCAAAGTGTAACACCTAGGGATTCGAAAATCCCAGTCTGGATGTCAGACTAACTGGGCATGTCCCAGATACCCTGTTCAGCCTTGAAGGAAGTTATAAGTGTGACACCCTAAAGGCCACAGCAGTCAGGGATAACCTGGAGGGAACACAGTTGATGCATACCATCATTAAATTAAATTACTATATATAAGGAAATATACACAGGTGTGCGTTGAACTCAGTGCTGTATTTAGATATAAGCTAAACAAGCTACTGGTTAAGGCGTCATATCTGCAGGGGCCTCACAATTTGCAGGGGCCTTAGAAAAATTAAGGGAGTAGATAATTTCCACAGCTAAATAGAATTTACAAAACTGATATGAGAACAACTCAACAACTGTGTCTCAAGAAAAATTGTTTGTACTTAGCGACTTGGCATAATGTGTACGCCAAATCCTGCACCCATCCTCTCTTTGACCTTTCTCTTCCTCTCTTCCCAGGTGTATACCCCTCCATTATTGTTCTCTTTAAACTATCCTGACCATTCAAGTGACCAAAATATTTCAGTTTTATGTGTTTATCGTCTTTAAGAGCCAACCTTCTTCAATATTCAGTTCTTGAAGGAGTAGAACAATCTGAACTGCAGTGGATTCCAGGTCACTGTGGCTTGGAAGGCAATGAAATTGCGGACAGAATGGCCAGAAGCGGCAGTGACATGGTACATCTGGCATTTGTGTGCAGACTGTTGGTTCCTTGCTTCTCAGGCAGATGCACTCCAACTTTGAAGGAAACTCACAATTAGTTGACTCTTATGACATGCTTGTGGGTAGGCAGTGGATCTGTTCTTGTTTTCCCTATAAAAGGGCACTGAAACCCACATAGGGAGCTCTTTATTACCATTATGATAATTTGGTGTTTGTGTGTGCGCGTGTGTGTGTTGGTTTGTTTGTTTTTATATAATACATTATTGGATATTAATATTTGTTTAAAAAAAATTTTGTTGAAATAATTTGTCATTTTGGAGAAGTAGTAGTATCGATAAGTTAAACAATGATATCCTACAAAACCCATCTTGGTTATAATTAGGATATATGTATGTATATACACCAGTGATTCCCAAACTGTGCGCTGTGGCGCCCCGGGGAAGTCGCGACAGGTGCGCAGCGAAATATTATAAAAGCTTCATAATTAATTTAACCAAGACATGAATAGTCATACTTTAACTTAGGTCAGGGCGCCGTGGACAAATTTTAATTGGAAAAAGGCGCCGCCACCAAGAAAAGTTTGGGAAACACCGATAAACACAGTAGCACTTTGATATACGTCACATTTCTGATACGTCCAACTCAGTATATGTCTTGTTTATATGCGGGCAACTTTGCTTGGTTTACAACCTTCGTTTAGAACATGACACGCTTGAGCCTCAACTAGATCTAAGAAGGGAAAAGAGACAGAAAGAAGAAAGAGAAAAAGAAAAAAAAGCCAAGAATTTCAGATTCCTGAAGCTTTTTTTAGAGGGGCTCTCCTTCCTAACAAAAACATCTCCTTCTCTTCAATTCTCATTATCATCTCAGTGGGCACTCAGTGTTTCTCAGTAATGAAAAACGAGGTTAATATTTTCATTTTTATTCTTATTGCTTTTGTTGTTATGTATTTTATTATTAAGATGCGGTTAAATTATTTTATACAACCCCATCAATGGGATTTTACCGGGCGCCCTAAATATAGCAATGCCTCAGTATGACTTAACGGCTGAACGGGGTTTCTGGGACCTCTCCACGGGTGATCCTCATCCGCATGGTGGCACTTTGTGTCACCGGGTGTTTATCGCTTGTGTGATGTCCTGGTAGGGTACAACTTACCTACCTTACCTTATGGGGAAATTTGTTTGGTATATGTTCTGTTTGGTATAAGCCTAAGGATCTGGAACAGATTAAGTACGTATACTGAGGTACGCTGTATGTATTTTTTTTAAATTTTTTTTTTCAATATTCAGCATTTATTCTTGACAATTATGTTTGGTTATTACATATTGCATAGATTATACAGTATATTATTCTGGTAAACAGTTTATCTTTAGATTTGACATAAGAAGAAGGAGAAAATAATTTAATCTTATGTAAAGATTTGCCTTCTTGAATGACTCTTTATCTCACATTGAGTTAGCAATTATCACTTGCTGCATCTGCTGTTGTATAATCATAAACTGGTTGTACCAGTTTTTAGAATGCTGTATTTTTATTTTATGTTAGAGCACTTTAATGTTAAAGAACTTTAATCCCGCATTGAGAAGAATACACATTGTTATTTCTAAAATTTAAAAAAAATTAAAAAAAGAAAATTATTCTTTTGAATGTACCTTCCTGCTGTGGCAATTTATTATGTAAAAAAAAAAAAAAATTCTGAATACACTTTCCTGCTATTATAAGTTTTTAGCTGTATAAAGAAGGCAGGTAATTGTTTGCAGTTCTTACATCTTGAAGAGAAACAGTTTAATTATAGATTTATCACTGACGGTAAATCTCAACACGGTTTCACTTGCCCAGGAAGGATACATATATTTCAGATATGTTTGGCTGAAGCTGCATAAAAGTTGGCATTTGTTTTGTGACTAGGGTTTAACTCATTTGCTACCGGTATGTCTGTTTTTCTGTACAGGAATTTCCAGAAGAGCGGCAGCAGCGATGAAGAAAATAAACTACCAGAATATTTGATATATATTTTAATATTTATGTTCACAGTTCAACACATTTCAGCAGCTGTTTTATAAGACATGGAGACAGAGAAATGTATAGATCATAATAATAATAATTGCTTGAGTCCACGCTACCTTGGACAAGAGATTTACACATGAGACTACCTTATAAAACCATATTTATTAACATTCTGGTCATGCCTGCGAAATATCCGTCAAAGAGAGCTCGGCAAGTGTGAGTCTTGTAATGTCCAGTTATCAGCGGCCACCAATACGACAGGTGGCAGAGAGGTCGAGTACCCCCGTACGAGGTGTCGCAGCAAGTCAGCGTATCATTGCTGCCAGAATTCAAGGTGGGGCTTCTGGGAGTCACAGAGGCAGTCAGAGTGATCTGGGTGGAGAAGATGCCATACCCGCTGGGGCAGGAGGCAATATGGAGTTTGAGAAGTGTGACAGAGCTGGCTGTGGAGACGTAAGTGTTTCATAAAGATGATAATACTTATGTTGTGGGCTGATTATGGGGTCCCTGGGCTGATTGATTATGGGGTCCCTATGTTGATTATGGGGTCCCTTAGGTGATTATAGAGTCCCTGGCCTGATTACTGGGTCTCTGGGCTGATTACTGGGTCCCTGGGTTGATTATGGGGTCACTGAGCTGACTATGGGGTACCTGGGCTAATTATGGGTTCTGTGTGTGGATTATGGGGTTCCTGGGCTGATTATAGGGTCCCTTGGCTGAATATAGGGTCCTGGGCTAATTATGGGGTTGAGTTTTATCTGTGCCATCCCCTGTGGCCCCATTCTTGGAGGACCCACTGACTCCTAACAAGCAGGGTTGTAGGAGATGACTAATCAGGGGTGTTTCCTTTGAAGACATACTGCATTGACCTAAGAGGTAATGAACCAAACCAACAGTCTGCACACTTGTCAGATCTGTAAAATGGATGTGCATCAGAACAATCAGAAGAGGTACCTTGGAGTAGCTGCTGCATCAGAGGACTAAGCATGCATGAGAGTCCCAGTGTGTGCACTAATGTTGATTATGAAAACATAACATCTCTTTCTGTTACTGAGAATTTCAGCCCAGACCAGTATGGTGGTAAACCAGTGCCCTTAAAGTTGTGATTGTAACTGACTCACAAAGCATGAGAGAAAGGTGGAGACAGGGATGCTCAGGGAGGTGTGGTAGCTTGACTTCAGAGGTCCAGGGTACTTGGTATCCTTTGGGTATTTTCTCCAGGGCATGAAGGTGTGTTGGGAAACGAACAGGCAGATAAACTGGCTGTTTCTGCACCATTCGGTGGTGAGGCATAACAAGCTAGATGATGTCAAGGTCCTTTGGTAGCAAGTAAACAGGGCAGAGGCACAACGGATTATCACAGTCTGAAGAGAATGGTACACTGGGTGGATGACCACGTGATCTGGCCAACACTCCACACTTAAAAGAAAGGTAAGACGGAGATACAGTCGGACATCTGCTGGTAGCATTAGAGTTGAGACTCTTAATTGGCTGCTGAAGATGGGGACAGAGCACATGTGGGAATGTCCTAAGTGTTGTGATGTCAGTTCTTGAAACTCAACTCAACTTTGCTGAGAATATAATCCCAGACCAGTCAGTATGTTGGTAAACCAGTGCACTTATTATTATACCTACGGTGACTGCTCTTTCATGAGCAGTCAGTTTAGTAGTAACACCATTTTAAACACTTAATTCACTGTTCTATGGTTGGCCTCCTCAGGTGATGGAACCTGGCCAGCCTGAGTTCTCAAACGAGGCTTCTGTCAATGACTCCCGAGTGTTGAGGGATGAAAGCAACTTTATACAGAACGTGGGCCAGTTCTTCAACCAGCAGGATATGAGTGATGTTGTTTTGAAAGTGAGTAGCTTCTTTTATTTGTTGGTCAGTAATTAGCACATGACTGGGGGGCTGCATGGTCTCCAGGTCCGCCTCGAGTGCTAGAGGTTCTATCCCAGGTAAGGGCTGGGATTTTTTCATGTAGACTTGGACTTCTAGTAATTAATCCTGGTCTCGGGGTAGTGAGATTGGACGCCTGTGTGCATTGTTGTGCACGTAAAAAATCCCTTGGCAGTTCGAAATCGATAAGAGTAGCCTAACGTTGCTGCCCGGGAAAAATTTGGATTTAAAAATCCACCCAAATTATTTTAGGATCCTCGCCGGTGCTACAGAGCCTGTGCACTGTACTGAGCTTCTTTGGACTAGACTTAAGTTAGAAGAAGAATGGAGTACTTATGGGTTACACCCGTGTGTCATGATGTTGATCTGTTGTTCAAAACCTCAAACCTTAGTACATGACTATGACATGATCATGTTCGGCGCATATAAATTACTTGCACAAACAGGTTTCAAATGAACATTGCTAATATATGTTAACTTTACAGATCAAGTACAATGCAGTTTATTTTGTAATTGAGGTGTCACCTTCACGGTAAACAAGTCACTTCATAATTGCAGGCTCTCGCCGCTGGCAGCATTTGATGGCCGAACTAGCCCAGTCTTGATTTCTTACTGAATTTAATGATGATGGATATTATTCAATAGTTTTTCTAATCTCTTTTTTTCTTACACAGTCTCGTCTGGTTTTGTGCATAAAACCGGATTGAGCAAATAATTAGCCCTGGCAACATTAAAAAATATGTAAAGTAAAAAAAAACAAAAGTAAAGATCCATTTTCACGCCTTTAGGCGCATCGACATATGGTAAGAGCATCCATTTTTTTACAGACCAATCGGCACTAGGTGGGTAATGTGGTCAGCATTACGCCGGCAGTCTTTACTTCCCTAGGACATCCATCCTGGTATCCATTTTAGGCTGGTTGACCTGCAAATGCCCTATACCATGATAAAAATCCACACAGTCAGCATTAGGTTTCGATCACGGTATGTTGGAATTACGAGTCAGACTCGCAACGCCTAAGCCACGGACACCGCCCCCAAAAAAAACCGATATACATGCAGTTAATTCAATCACTAGAGGTCACCACCAGAATTTCAATTTGTTGGTGTAAGTAGTAATTTATTATTTTATGGTTTCATAGCTTTACTGCGTCAGCTCATTCAGAATGTTGATTGTTCCTGAATTAACAATAATTAGTTTTGTTTTTTTGTTTGTTTTAAATCCTTAGATGTTATGGCGTCACTATGAAGCCACTATTTGTGTTCAAAAGCAAACAAGAATATGTGGATATTTATCATGGTCCTTGTTTCTTCGTTCTTCTCTGCCCTCCAGATTGGGAAAGAAAAATACTTTGGCCACAAATTTGTGCTAGCCAAGTCTAGTGATGTCTTTCGAACAATGCTGTACAATAAGAATTGGTCACAGGCAGAGCTGCCGGAGATTGAACTGGAGGAGACCGAAGAGTGTCAGAAATACTTTGACACCTTCCTCCGGTTCTTGTACACGGCAGAGGTGGTCATCAGTGTCAAGTCAGCTGTGGGGATTTTGTGTCTGGCAGACAAGTACGGCGTCACTTCACTGAAGAGTTTATGCACAAAGTACATGGTGGAACATACCAGGTTAGTTGTGGTACAACTGTGATACTCTTGTCATTAACGGAGCTGGCATATCCAGAATCCACACAGTTGAGTAGAATTCTTCTTCTTTTCGTTGATCCTTAGTTACCTTAGTCACTCCTCTTCTACCTTGGGGTGTAGAGGTTTGCCAGAGAGATTGCCAGACGTCTTTACCAACAGTTTTCCTTCTGGCTTTGTTCCATTCCAGTCCTCTCTCAGTTAGGAACTGGCGGATGTTGTCTTCCCAGCGGACCCGATTTTCTCCCAATCTGCATATGTGTCCAAACCATCGTAACTATGACTGAGGTTTGTAAGGATTGGGTATCAAGATCTTGATGTATTGTCTGATTGCAAACTTTGTCTTTGTTGATCCAAGTGACATAAATATGTTGTGCCTGTTTACAACAGAGCTGCTGCAGTCAAATGGTTTGGTCATCTAGTCAGAATGGAACAAAATCAGCCAGCAGGTAGAGCATTATCCATGAGAACATGAGACTACAAGACTAGAGGCCGACCAAGAAAGAAATGGGTGGAGGGAATAGAAGAGACACTACAGAAGTGCATTATGACATTAACACAAGCCACACAACTGGCAAAAGACAGGCAACTTACATAGAACTCCTCTCTGTTACACTCTGTGGCAGAAGCATTAGGACAACAGAAGAAGAAAGCTCACTCTTGGAAATGTTATGTGATGTTGAAACCTCATGTGGGTTCCAGGGTAAAAACAAATGAGACCCACTGACACTTAACATGCATGTTAGGCTGAAAGGTTTGTAGCCTAGCTGTAAACCACAACATAACAGGTCAGCTGTCCTTTTAAGGGTGAGCAAAGAAGAAGAATTAATGTAAAGATCAAAAACACGCAGAACGCACTAAGAAAGTGAATGACATTAAAGAACTTCTGCATCGACAGGGAATGACAATAGCCACTGCTGCCGATCAAGCCGTGGAGCGCAAACTGTTCCTTCCCACAACGCTTAATGGCAGAAGTGCAAATTGATGATGATAATGATGATTAGAAGAAAGTTCATTGAATATTTGATGCATGTATTAGTAGCTAGCTGAACAGTTCAGAACGCTGGGCATTTATTCGGTATATTGTCAGGGGCAAAAAATACAAACTTAACCTGCACAGTCTATGGCGACAGCACTAGCCATGCGGCTCTACGTTCTCAGGCTCGAGGATTCACTCTCTGCCTACACCACAGGTGATTGATACAGGCAGTTTATCCAGTAAAATTTAGTTTTGAGGTTTTGAACATTTGAACAACAGATCAACATCATGGCACACGGGTAGTAATCCATAAGTGCTCCGTTCTTCTTCGGGCTCAAGTCTGAATCCGAAGAAGCTCAGCACAGTGCACAGGTTCTGTTGCACCAGCGAGGATCTTGAAATACTTTGGGTAGATTTTTAACTTCAAATTTTGCCCGGGCAGCGCTGTTAAGCTATTCTTTTTGATTTCAACTGCCAAGGGATTTTTTTACATGCGCAACAATGCACACGGGCTTCTGATCTCACTACCCAGAGACCAAAGAGAATTTCTAGAAGTCCAAGTCCAGGTGAAAAAATCCCAGCTCTTATTTGGGATTGAACCCGAAACTTCTAGCACTCGAGGTGGCCACCATGCCTTGAGACCATGCAGCCCCCCCCCCCCCCCCCCCAAGTAAAATTGTTTTTGACTGAGCTGTGTTGTACAAATACTTCGCAGATCACCTCTAGTCCAGAATGCTTTGAGCTGGTACTCCTGGGCCAAAGCACTCCACATGGAAGAACTGATAACTCAGTGCTCCAAAACCATTGCCTGGAATGCAGAGCAGCTGCTGACCTCCTCAGAATGGGACCACATGGACGTTGATTTTGTGAGTGATCTGCTGAAGAATGGAGACCTGGTCATTCCAAAGGAGTTCCTGTTGTTTAAGGCTTTAGGCAGTTGGTTGCAGCATGAGGAGCATGTGGAGAAGTACACGGAGCATGTCAGGAAACTGTTGCCATTGATCAGATTTCCGCAGATGCAGGTGGGTTGTCCTTGGTACATATTGTCTTTGGTAATTTTTTAGGGAAGGGGGGGGGGGGTCGCGTGGAGGAAGGGGTGTTGGACTGTAAAGTATTGGTTTAAATACCGTTTTCTCCTTTGGACATTGTATTTGGGGGTCTTTTCTTTTTTTGTGATAAACCTGAAATATGTAATCACGTTATGTTGTAGTTTACAGCCAGGTTGTCTTCTTCTTTTTGTTCACCAGCTGTAAACTCTGGTGAAAAGTTCTGATTGTTCGTCCACTTGTGGAAGGCAGTCCTGTTCCAGAACCTGATTGTTGTATGTGCATCCGTTTGACAACTCTTACACATTTGTGCGCAATCTGTTGGTTCCTTGCCTCTCAGGCAGATGCACGCTGACTTTGTCGACTCTTATGACATGCTTTAGGGTAGGCAGTGGGTCTATTCTTGTTTTCCCTATAATATGACCCCAGAACCCACACAGGAAATCAGCAGCCAGGCTGTGATATGTGTACCTTTTGCTCTTACACATCCAGTTTAAGCAGATCCCTATTTGTCGCCTTTTACAACATGCTTGTTAGGGGAAGTGGGTCTGTTCTTTGATTGTTAGGGGAAGTGGGTCTGTTCTTTGATTGTTAGGGGAAGTGGGTCTGTTCTTTGATTGTTAGGGGAAGTGGGTCTGTTCTTTGATTGTTAGGGGAAGTGGGTCTATTCTTTGATTGTTATGGGAAGTGGGTCTGTTCTTTGATTGTTAGGGGAAGTGGGTCTGTTCTTTGATTGTTAGGGGAAGTGGGTCTATTCTTTGATTGTTAGGGGAAGTGGGTCTGTTCTTTGATTGTTAGGGGAAGTGGGTCTATTCTTTGATTGTTAGGGGAAGTGGGTCTGTTCTTTGATTGTTATGGGAAGTGGGTCTGTTCTTTGATTGTTAGGGGAAGTGGGTCTGTTCTTTGATTGTTAGGGGAAAGTGGGTCTGTTCTTTGCTTGTTAGGGAAAGTGGGTCTGTTCTTTGATTGTTAGGGAAAGTGGGTCTGTTCTTTGATTGTTAGGGAAAGTGGGTCTGTTCTTTGCTTGTTCGGGAAAGTGGGTCTGTTCTTTGCTTGTTAGGGGAAGTGGGTCTATTCTTTGCTTTTTTAGGGAAAGTGGGTCTATTCTTTGCTTGTTAGGGGAAGTGGGTCTGTTCTTTGCTTGTTAGGGGAAGTGGGTCTATTCTTTGCTTGTTAGGGGAAGTGGGTCTATTCTTTGCTTTTTAGGGGAAGTGGGTCTGTTCTTTGCTTCTTAGGGGAAGTGGGTCTATTCTTTGCTTGTTAGGGGAAGTGGGTCTATTCTTTGATTGTTAGGGGAAGTGGGTCTATTCTTTGTTAGGGGAAGTGGGTCGGTTCTTTGATTGTTAGGGGAAGTGGGTCTATTCTTTGTTAGGGGAAGTGGGTCTATTCTTTGATTGTTAGGGGAAGTGGGTCTATTCTTTGATTGTTAGGGGAAGTGGGTCTATTCTTTGATTGTTAGGGGAAGTGGGTCTGTTCTTTGTTAGGGGAAGTGGGTCTATTCTTTGTTAGGGGAAGTGGGTCTGTTCTTTTCTCCCCATATGAGGAAGGGTCTCTAGATTAAAAAACAGTTTTAAACATGTTTTCTTCTTTGGATAGTGGATTGGGGTCTCTGAGTGTAGAAAACACTATTTTTGCACTGCCTGAGGCCATTGTTATTTGTTATATCACAGTTGTAATGATTTTTCCCCCTGTGGGTTCTGGGGCCTTATTATGGGGAAAACAAGCATAGACCCACTGTCTCCCCAGCGAGCATGTCATAGGAATAGACTAATTGGGGGATTCATTCGAAGTCGAAGTGCATCTAGCCAGGCGGCAGAGAGCAATCAACTGCACATAAATAAGCCAGTAAAATGGAAGAACATGCCAAACTCGGACCCTGGCACAAAGCAAAAGTCCAAATGGAAGAACAGCCGTGACTTTCCGCTGGAGCTTGCAGCTGATGAAACAAAGAAGGAGAAGAAGAACAATTTTCAGTATTTTGTTTGGCTGCATACTTCTAGTAGTGTTTTTCTCTGTGTCCCTACAGGTTCATGAGCTTTATGAAGTGGAACAGTGTGAGATGTTCAGACATGAAGAGCTTGGTCCTCTACTGGACCACCTCATCAACAGAGCCTACAGATTCCGTTCACTGTGTCCCCAGCAGGCAGAGATTGGGGTTTCTTTTGCAGAGGACTTTTACCGGCCAAGGAATTATCTGGATTTGTCAGTGGACACAGTAAGTGCTTGTACTGTTAAGCTGGAAGGGCAGAGTGTCAGGGAGGTGAACATTGATGGAGCTGAAGGAGATAGCTAAATATAGAACAACTGTGAGTTAGTTTTCTTTGGTTTGAGCGACATCGTTCTGCTGCTTCGGAAACATACATTTTCTTTTACGAAATTGATTTAAAGATTAATAAATTATCTGTCCGTCTCTTTAGGTCCGCATGCAGAACACCTTGAGATATGGCATTCAGGTGGATGTCCGAACTTATGTCGGACCTGTACCATCCATGGCTCGAGACGGCGAGTGGAAGATCTCTTATAGAAAGTCTAATGACACGTGGACCATACAGGTAATATCAGTGCTGTCTGTGTTGTATCTGCGTGTTTGTTTGTCTTTTCTGTTGTTTCTCATCTTGTTTCCTTTATTCAACTTCTATGTCTGTTTTGCATTAAAAAACTACCGTAATTCCCCAAATAAAAGAGGCACTTATTTTATAGAAATGTAGGGTCTAAAAACAGTGTGCACCTTATACACTAGTAGTAGATTGTTATGAAGTCATTCAAAAGTGTGTCATTTGAGATGGAACTGAGGATGAGGCAGTGTATATGAAGACAGTCATTGGTCTCAGACATAGATGAGGACAAGTTACAATGAGTTAAGTAACTTTTTGTAATCATATAATTTTTGTCTAAATTTCTTATCCAAATTTCAAGGTGCATCTTATACTTGGGGAAATACTGTAATGCATGTCTGATTTATTTTTGTGTTCCTTTTTCTTCATTCTTCACCAGCACTGTTTCTGTTATGTTTTGTCTACATTTAAAAATCTTATATCTTGTGTTCTTGACCTAAGGCCTTAATAGACCTGTATATGATTGATTGGATTGTATAGGTAAGTTTTCTGTAGGATTAGTTGGCCAGTCTTAAAAATGTTAGTTCCTGGCAAACATCAAAGGAAGAAGATGGAGATGGCTTGGACATGTTTGCAGAGTACCTTGGGACACTTTGGCAAGGATAGCCTCTGGTAGATGGCAGATGGGAAAAGATGTTGATGACCTAAGTAGACTTGGAGAAGAACAGTAGAAAAAGACATGAAAGAATATATACTGGTATGGGTAAACAGTGGGCAGAGAAGCAGCAGACTGGCTGTAGCATGGGAGATCTCTTGTCATTGCTTTATATGTTAACGACGACGTAACAAGGATATTGGTTGGAGTCGAGAGAATCGGCTTCGTTGCACTGCATAGCCACCTTCCGAGAACATCACACAAAGCACAAATTCTGTAGCTCAGGCAACAATCCCCAGGGATCTCCATAAAAATTGCACTAGTGAACCGAACAACGCTATCTTGACATGAAAACCAGAGCCTTCGGAGCACAAGACAAATGGCACTTCATCATAGAGACCCCTGTGAAAAGAATTAAAATAGACAGGTAGCCAGTATCACCCCAAGCCTCCTTTGTTGCATCTTATGGCATGCATTAAAGTAGATTAAAGTAGCAGTTCTCAACCTGTGGGTCGTGACTCATTTGGGGGTCAAATGACCCTTCCACAAGGGTCGCCTAAGACCATCAGAAGACATATATTCATTGAAGTAATGAAGTAGTAATGAAAATAGCTGTATGTTTGGGGGTTACCACAACATGAAGAATTGTATTAAAGGGTTGCCACATTAGGAAAGTTGAGAACCACAGGGTTAGAGTATTATGTTTCTTTGCTTCCCATTGGGTGCTGCAAAAATACAGAACTGTATGCTGGGATTTAAACCCAATTACTTCTGAGATTAAGGCAAATACTGTAATCTCCCAGCAACCCGTGCTTAAAAGGGTGTTGTGGTTTACAGCTAGGCTGCGATATCTGCACCTTTTGGACCAAGGCAACCTGATTTCAGCAGACCTTTAATAATTAGTTGCCTTTTGCGCCACCTGCTTATTAATGGGCAGTGAGTATTCTCCCCCCCCCCCCTCCCCATCACCCCAAATGGGGGCCCCGAAACCCACATGGTAAGACCTCATCTTAGTCTACTGTGACCTAGTATTGTGATGCTCTGTTGAATTTTCACCCAATTCTTTGGTATTTTAAAACCACCCAAAAAAAAATATATATATATATATATATATATAAAACAAAAACAAGTGAGTATTTCAGTCTGGGCTCTTCACTAAGTGTTGAGTGTCAGCCAGATTTCCTGGTTACTCCCCATTACGCCATTCTGTTCAGGTGGTGGTGATCTACTTGTGCCTCTGCTCTGTTCAGTCACTTCCAAAGGCCCTTAATAACATCTGGCTTGTCGTGAATTAGATTTAGTCCCTGAGAAAAAATATCTTCTTCTTTGCGTTCGTCAGCTGTAATCTTTGGCAGAAACATCTGGATGTTCATTTACCCCTGGACCCTAGTCCCAATCCAGAACCGATTTGCATGTACATATGTTTCACAGATCCAGCATATGTGTATGCAGACTGTTGGTTCCTTGTCTCTCAAGCAGATGCACTCTGACTCGAAGGAAACCCTCCAACTGGTTGACTCCTATGACATGCTTATTAGGGAGGCAGTGGGTTTACCCCTCCCCTCACTTCACAATTGGGTCCGGAACCCTCATGAGGAGAGAAGGAATGCAAGACCTAGCGTATGTGAAACTCAACACATCCTTGCAGCAGTATGGATTGCCTTTTGTTTTTAAAATTAAACATAGGTTTTTTTGTTTGTTTGTTTTTGTTAAATGTAAAACAAGAAAGCCGTTGAATGTGTAATGCTTACTCTGCCAGCTGTACTGCCATGAGTCGGCTCTGGTTGGAGGAGAAGCCCAGATTCAAGCAGCGCTGATCATCACCAATGAGAATGACCAAGTGGTCCAGGTAGAAGAGTCGGATGTCACTGTCTGTAGCCGTGGCAACCACCTCACCATGAGTGTCGGCGTGGCCAATCAGGAGCAGTGCAAGAACATGGCCGTGCTGATAAAACCCATACCAAAATGATCATATAGACTCATGGCTTTACCGCTTGCTGTTTGTGGTTGTTTTGTGTGTGTTTGTTTTGGGTCTCATACACACTATTTAATGTTACTGCCGTAACTTTCCATGCATAAGACACCTTAATGCATACGAGAACCCATATTTTATAGCCCAGAATTGTGACAATTTTAAACATATTCCTGCTATAAGACAGCCCCCAATTTTAAGAAAATATATCTTATACAGGGAAAAATAGGGTAATTTGTGGTACCATAGGACTCAATATTAGTTGTTTATAACTAATTTAACTGTCCTCTGGTACCGAATGCATTTGAATACAAATGTTATAGATGGGTTCTAAGAATATCATGGGTAAAGAAAAGAACAAGGTCATCCATACTTCAAGAACTGAACATTGAAGAAGGTTGGCTATTAAAGCCGATAAAACACCGAAAATTGAAATGTTTTTTTTCACTTGAAATATCACGAAAGTGTAGAGAGAACAATAATGGAGGGATTTTTGCCTGGGAAGAGAGGAAGAGGTAGACCAAAGAGAAGATGGGTGCAGGATGTGGAGGATGATCTCCAGATGGGTGTGTGGGACGCGGGACATCTTGCTTGTGATTGAGAAGTTTTTCGGGGAGTTGTTATGGAAGCAAGGTTTTGTAAAGGACATGCTACTGACTGACTGGTATCGAAAGAGTTAACTAATGGAAGAACACAAGTATATATCAGCTTTACTGAATGGTGGAGTCATTATAGCTAAGTGGCTAGATGCTTGCTTGGAGGCATTGAGTTTAAATCCTCAGTGTAGCCGATTTTTTTTTCTTCAAAAGTGATCTTGATTCCTCACCCGTGAGGGTTCCAGGGCCCCATTATGGGGACAGATAAGATTAGAACCACTGTCCCCCAAGAAGCAGGTCAGTCAACTAATTAGGGGATTTTTCCATCAGGATCTTGAGTGTGTCTGCCTGAGAGGTGAGGAACCAGCAGTTTGCTTACAAATAAGCCAGATCTGTAAATAGATGTGCTTGCAAAACTCAAAGGTTGGAACAAGATCAAAGTCCAGAAGTGGATGAACAACCAGAACTTTCCACTAGAGTTTATAGTTATTTTTTAATGTAGAGCTTTGGGAGAGAAACAGATTCCAGTGAATGAGCAGGTGAGGAAGAGATGCTGGTGTTGGATAGAGCAGACATTGAGAAATCCTGGTAATCTTCTTCTTCACGTTCACTGGATAGAACAGACATTGAGAAATCCTGGTAATCTTCTTTTTCTTCTTCTTCACGTTCACTGGCTGATAACTCCTGCAGAAAGTTCTGGTTGTTCATCCACCTCTCCCAGAACCTGTTTGTTGCGTGCTTATCCGTTTTACAGGTCAGACTTATTTGTATGCAGACTGTTGGTTCCTTGATGTCAGGCAGATGCGCTCCGGCTTCGAAGAAAACCCCCAATTAGTCGGCTCTTAAACATCCTTGTTGGGGAGACACTGGGTCTATCCTTGTTTTCCCCCACATTGGGGCCTCCGGAGCCCACACGGAGAAATCCTGGTAATAGAATTTATGTTGTTACGATCGGTGAACATTGGATATTCCCATGATAAGAATATGACAAGAATGTTTTTGCACTGGAGCCCACAGAGTCAAATAAATAAAGGCAGGCCGAAAACACTGGGAGAAAGGAATATAAAGAGGGAAATGAAAAAAGATGGAGAGGAAACAGGATGAGCTACATGTAAAAGCAAAATACTAAGACAACTTGCCATGATGCATAAGATATATGTGTATGTGTGATGACAGCAGTTAATCTCTTCTTCTTCTTCTTGGCGTTCATCATCATCATCATTGTCAAATGTCTTGTCAGCAGGCTTATGCGTTTATGCATCTTCACAAGTGATTCACAAGTCTTTGGTATTCTCGATCAATTCTACTGATGTTATTCCTCCATGCCACTGTCTTAAGCCATCCACCATCATTTCTCTTGGTCTGCCTCTGCCTCTTCTACCAGTGATCTTTCTTATTGTCACAAAATTTCCGGTGCTCCTTTTCTCGTCACATGACCACAGAACTTTGTCTCCTTCTCATTGTTGTGTATAATGTTCTACTTTCATTAGCCATTTCCAGGCAATCATTGTTGGTTATTCTGGCAATCCAAGGTATTAGCAACATTCTTCTCAAAAACCACATCTCAGTTGCCTCCAAAGCGTTCTTAATTCTTTTGCTCACAGTTCAAGATTCATTGCCATACAACAGAACAGGCTCGATATAACACTTCAGTACTCGTTTTCTAATGTTTAATGAGAGTGATTTATTACATAAGATACTTTTCATCTTCTGAAATGCTGCCTTTGCCTGGACCAATCCCTCTTAATTTCTGTCACACATCATCCATCTGATGTTATGAATGTCCCCAAATACTTGAATTTAATGACTTGGTTCACCGGCTGTAAACTCTGGTGGAAAGTTCTGGTTGTTAGCCAGTTGCATGCACATCCCTTTTTTTTTTTTTTTTTTTTTTTTTTTAGTTTTAGGTTATTTGTATGCAGTGCAGACTGTTGGTACGTCGTCTGTAAGGCAATTTATGATTTGATTCTAAAATGATTTCTCTTCAAGAACACAGCTATGATGATCAAATCAATATCAAGATAATTACTATATATCTAAGAATAACAACCTCTATTATAAATGTTGTCAAATTTCTGTATATTGTTACATTTCTCCCCCCCCCCCCCAATTTAGTTAACAATCCTCCTTTTTAAATTCAGTCAAAGATCTGTGTCTGGTTGACAATCGTTATCATGTTTTTCATATCATGTTATTTTGTTAGCAGGCATTTGAATCAAATTACCTCAACTGTGTATTTACTGCATCAAGCTGTTTACTCAGACCTGACTTTATTCACTGCATTGGTAATTATCTGACCAGAGCAGTATTTCCTCGTTGTTAATTTGAACAAAGAGGACACACCAGATGGCAGTTCTTTTTATTTTTATTTTTTTTATTCACCCTTAATATGACAGCTAGCATGTTGTTTCATTGTTTACAGTTTGGCTACAGTATCTGCCCACTTCGGCCCAACACATCCAATTTCAGGAAGTCCTTAATTAGTCATCTTTGGTCAGTAACTATCCTCCGCTCTCTCCTGACTCCCAAAGATGGTCTAGAAGGTCCTTCAGTAGCTAGGGATAGATTCTGTCCAGCTCCTAACCCGGCACTGCACCTATCTGGTGGAACTGCACCTATCTGGTGATACTCCACCTATCTGGTGGCACTGCACCTATCTGGTGGCACTGCACCTATCTGGTGGCACTGCACCTATCTGGTGGCACTGCACCTATCTGGTGGAACTGCACCTATCTGGTGGCACTGCACCTATCTGGTGGAACTGCACAGGGCGAGCACCATTAAATTTGTCTGGCAGTGTAATCATATAAATGTGTAGCAGGTGTTGTACTGTGTAGTATTTCCGACTTCAGGATCTCTTGAGATGGAGAGTGGGCTCACCCCTTTAATTTGCATTTAATTTGCTTGTTGTCCCATCCAGTTTCCTGCTGCGGGTTGTGACCCCAGTCTTTCCCTGGATCTTTTATTATTTGCTTGTTAAGAGACGATGGGTCATATTTGTTCACCCCAAAGAGTGAGGCCCAGAAACCCAGACGGGTGATTGAAGAATTTATCCTTCGGTGTATCTTGCTTTATCTCGTCAGATGCATACCACATTAGGAAATTAAACATGTTAAATACAGTTAGTAAATCTTTTTTCTTTTTCTTCTGCTTTCACCCTATAGGAATTTTACAAAATAAAGCCCTTCTTTTTTTTTTTAAATTGAACAAATCAAAAATGCCTTCTTATAATTCTCTTAAACTTCTACCCTAAGAAACTAAAGGTAGAGAAGAAGAAATTTTTTTTTTTTTTTTTCAGTTTTCATAAAAATCCAAGCAGACATGCGACTGTGATGGCCACTACGATATCAGCTGTCAAGTCACTAAAAATTAGATTTTAAAAATTTTTTTAATACTTTTTCCACGCAAGGATATAATTTTATATAAAGGGAGGTTATCAGTAAATACAAATGGAGCACAGAATTAACTGTTTTCTTTCCCTCTAACCATGCGAACTCTTTTGTTGAAGAAGCTGTTTGGATCAAATGCTTATTTAAGGGGCAGTGGTTCTATTATTTCTATTGCCTTCCTCAGATGGGACATCATAACCCACACTAGGAAATCTCATTTACGTTACTGTAGTATGCACCTGTGAGATAATGTGAAGTACACCCGACAATAAATTATGCAGACTTTATGTGTCTTCTGTGTTTTGTTTATTTAACTAAGTGACATTTGCTGCTGATTTTTTTTTTTCACGAGTTTTGAGGCATTTATTTCCTTTAGTTTTTTTTTTTCTCCTCGTGTGCTTTACAAGAAATTTTGTTGTGCTGTGTCTGTTTTGAGAGAAGCTGTGTTAACTTGGAAAATAACCATTGATTATGTTGTGTCTGTTTTGAGAGAAGCTGTGTTAACTTGGAAATAACCATTGATTATGTTGTGTCTGTTTACAGCAAAGCTGTATTAACTAGGAAGAGAACCATTACTTGTGTTGTTGAGTCTGTTACCGAAACCACTGGGCAGCGGGTAATTAGGCTGGCTGCTGTTTTATTTCTGTCTGTCATGGGATTTGTAACACGACATTCATAGACGAGTTTATGTTTAGTTCTTTGTGTCTGGGCCTGACAATAATACAAGGGTTCTTCAAATGAAAACTTCTAAAAGGTGACAGAAATTACATTGACCATACCACTGCCTGATAACCTGTCACTATTATTGTTAGGGATGTCAAGAGTGTTAAGCTTATGACCGTTATTGTGATGTCACATGCTAAACACTCTTGAAATTCTTAACTCTACCAGACCTGGGGCCCTGAACCTAACTGTCCCCTACACCTGAGCTCCTGGCCATTAAAGCGAAACAACCAACATGATGTACAAAAATATTAGTCACATGCAAACAAGTTGGAATAAAATGAAATGTAGAAACATT
This sequence comes from Candidula unifasciata, assembly GCA_905116865.2. Taxonomy (NCBI): domain Eukaryota; kingdom Metazoa; phylum Mollusca; class Gastropoda; order Stylommatophora; family Geomitridae; genus Candidula; species Candidula unifasciata. The sequence goes on along the minus strand of CAJHNH020000513.1, from coordinate 535,354 downwards.
GTAGAAAATAGGTTTACCTTACCTTTCATCATTGAAATTCAGATCTGTATTTGGTGATACAAAATTCCTTGTCCAGCCTTTATCACCGCCTAGATCTCCCCCATCAGTTGTTTGAGGGACACACCCCCTTCTCTTACTATCGACCTAGCTCCAGTTCTATAAGTTCAAGATTCTCCTTATCACTCGAGCTCTCACTGTCTGTGTCACTTGAAATAGAGATATATTTTTGTTCAAATTCTGACTCCTCGGAGACTGAATTAACCAAAGTATTGATCACCTGTTGGACTGAAAAGCCTAGAGCTACTTTGCTTTCCTGTTGAAGTGCTTGGTTCATCATCCGCTTCATTGTGAATTTTCAGAATTTTTTCACATTAAACCACACAGAGTCATTCCAAACACATGGGGGCAGCCAGTTGCACTGACTAACTATGAGGTTTGACCACGATTGGTTGGTTATTTTTTAGTTTGTGACACATTTTTTTTTCACGTAATACGCGAACTAACGAAAATTAGGTACAGCGGTTTAGCGGCAGATTAGAAAATTACTGGAAAAGCGGAACAGCGGTCTGGTAGAGCTAACAGCACAATATTGACAGGTTACAAGGCAGTAACATAGTTATTGTAATTTCTGTCAAACATTTCATGTTTTCAGAAGACCCCTTATATGTTTAGCTCCAGCTCACCCAGTTTGGCATTAAAGAGTAAAGATCCCTTTTCATGCCTGAGGCGCATCGTGCATATGGGAAGAGCACCCATATTTTTATAGACCAATCGGCACTAGGGCGGTTGTGGTCAACATTACGCCGGCCATCTTTTACTTATCCAAGACATACATCCTGGTATCTATTTTAGGCTGGGTCGACCTGCGACGCCCCGTACCTAGATAAAATCCTCACAGCCAGCAGTGGGTTTCGATTGCGGTACGTTGGAATTACCAGTCGGACTCGCAACGCCTAAGCCACAGACGCGGCTCCAGTTTGGCATTATGACACCAAAAAATGTATATTTTTGCAAGTTGTAGATCTATTGTTTAATTCCAATTTTTTCTGAGGTTGTATTAGGTGCAGTAAGCTGTATTATTGTGTATTGTACTTTATAATAATTGTTTCACTCGTGTTTGTTTTGCTGTTGACAACAGTTATTATAACTGAAACCCCAAGCATGTGTGGCATTTTTGTAATCACATTTTTGTCTCTGAAGTTATTATCAGAGCCAACCGCAGCATTTTTTTTTTTGATTGGGGGGAGAGGGGGGGGGGGGGGGGGGGGGGCATTTTTTTATTTTACTAGCCAATTTGGCATTCAGTAGTTTGCCATTGCTTTTTGAACAATCAGCAATATATACCACTGTCAAAATTAACACAGAGCAGTCTGTTGCCAAGTCTCCCACAGCTAAAGTCAAACAGGTACTTTAAGATTACGAAAGGCATTTCCGCAGCAAGCTGCTAGATCTCCCGCAGCTAAAATCAAACCAGTTACTTTAGTATTACAAAGTGGGTAGGCAAATGCCAGGCCACAGAGGCTGACTTGTCAGGTCAAGGTAGTCCCATAGCAGTAACCTCAGTTTGGAGGAAGTTGGATGAACTGCATGCATTAACAAAAGATTGTGAGATGGTTGAGGGTCTGTAATTCATTGGGGGATCACTAGTTGCAAACGTTCAGTGACTGATGCCTTTGCGAGAAAGCTGAGCAAATGTCAGTAAATCAAAAGACCCTAACATTGGATAGGACACTTTGAGAAAACTTGAGAACTTTCCGACTAGAATGTCTTTATGCTGGAATCCTCAGGGGTATAGAAATAAAGGCAGATAAAATGATATAGTCGTCCCCTTTTGGGATGCTCTGACTTTAACCGGGGGCCCTGAATATAGCTGGGCCATAAATATGGCTTAACGGCTGAAAGGGGTTTCTGGGACCTCTTCACTGGTGATCCTCATCTGCATGGTGGCACTTTGCGTCACCAGGTGTTTATCGCTTGTTTGATGTCCTGGTGGGGTACAACAAGAGAGAGAGAGACACATGGGGAAGAGAACTAGATAGTGAAGTTAAAAATATAGGAAGAACAAGGGGTGAGCTATATGCAGTAACAAAAGAAAGGATGACTTGGTGCGAATTGGTTGAAGGCCTATGCTCTATTGGGGGATAAAGAGCAAAAGAAGAACCAAGACTGCTGTTCTAATGTACGCACACTTTGAGAAACTACATGCCCAGTAGCCACTGCACGGGACAAACCAGTTAACTATCAAACTACAGAAGTAAGTCGCAATACTGGATTAAAGAGTCAGCAGACAACCAGCACAAAGATATGCACAGGACGTAAGAGAGAGACCTTGTTCAAGAAATGTATGGTGTGGGAGAGTTGGCAAGGGACTTAGTTTTTTCAGGAGTGTTAGGTGCAACATTCTGTACAAGACGTGCTACATCATGACGTGTGGTGTCCGAGGCTAAGGCATTGTGAGTCCGGCTCGTAATTACAATGTACCGCGATCAAAACCCACTGCCGGCTGTGTGGATTTTTATCATGGTATGGGGCGTTGCAGGTCGACCCAGCCTAAAATGGATACCAGGTTGTATGTCCTGGGGAAGTAAAGACGGCCAACGTAATGCTGACCACATTACCCACCTAGTGCCGATTGGTCTGTAAAAATATGGGTGCTCTTCCCATATGCCGATGCGCTTATAGGTGTGAAAAGAGATCTTCACTTTTTTTACCATGACAAAAAGCCGGTGAATGAGAAAACTTGGTTATTTACTACTTTGAAAAACTCAACAACAAAAAATTTATTTCGAGTGACTTACCCCTTGGGACCAAAATGTGAGCCATGTTAAATGACTTCTTCTTCTTAATGTCCATGCCGTGTGTCGTTGGTAGTCATGTCTACCCACAACCTTCTGTCTTGTGTACTTTCAGTCAACTCTGACACAGATGATTCTCCATGTCATGATGTCACTGTCCAGCATCTGTTCTCTCGGTTTCCCTTTGCCTCTCCTCCCCTCCAACTTTCCTACGGCCACGATGTACTCTAGCTTTCTCCTTCTCAGCACATGACCAAAGAACATAGATTGTCTTTTCCTGATGTGGGCAATCAGTTCTCTTCACTCAGTAATGCTCATGTAATTAATACTATTGTTGGCTTTGTTCCATTGTTGGTTTTTATTGTTGGCTTTGTTCCATTGTTGGTTTTTATTGTTGGCTTTGTTCCATTGTTGGTTTTTATTGTTGGCTTTGTTCCATTGTTGGTTTTTATTGTTGGCTTTGTTCCATTGTTGGTTTTGTTCCATTAATGGTTTTTATTGTTGGCTTTGTTCCATTGTTGGTTTTTATTGTTGGCTTTGTTCCATTGTTGGTTTTTATTGTTGGCTTTGTTCCATTGTTGGTTTTTATTGTTGGCTTTGTTTCATTATTGGTTTTTATTGTTGGCTTTTATTGTTGGCTTTGTTCCATTGTTGGTTTTTATTGTTGGCTTTGTTTCGTTGTTGGCTTTGTTCCATTGTTGGCTTTGTTCCATTGTTGGTTTTGTTCCATTGTTGGTTTTTATTGTTGGCTTTGTCCCATTGTTGGTTTTTATTGTTGGCTGTGTTCCATTGTTGGTTTTTTATTGTTGGCTTTGTTCCATTGTTGGTTTTTATTGTTGGCTTTGTTCCATTGTTGATTTTTATTGTTGGCTTTGTTCCATTGTTGATTTTTATTGTTGGCTTTGTTCCGTTGTTGGTTTTTATTGTTGTATTTTATATATCTATGGGCTTTCATAACCAAGATCTGTTGTTTCCTGAATTATAAATGAATTGCCTGTAATTTGTTGTTGTGGCTTTCGTCATTCCAGTTTACTTCATGCGGCTGAATGCCCAGAGTTGTTTTAATCATGTTGTTCTGAGTAGCCGCAAAACTGACATGGTTGGGGCCAGGTCCCCCCGTGAGTGGCTTTACTGACTTGGTATAGTGGTTTGTTCACAAAGCATAGCTTATAGCACTGTTATTGTTTGCACCTGCACTAGGTAGTGTTTAGGAGGACCAGAATTGATTATATTGACTAAAAATAGCATTTAAGGGAAGGTTTTCCACAGCTGCCATTTTAAAATAGAATTATGATATTGACATCCTATTTTCCCATTGCCACCGTGGTTCCTGGCAAGTGGGTCAAGTGTGGGTCACCGTATAGATTTTTGTTTTGGGTCAAAGAGAGATGTTAGTTAATTCTCTGCTGCATTCATGTTTACTAATGATTACTGCTCTAATTTAAATGTAAATTGGTGTTGATTTGGTCTATGAATGGAATTGATACAATGTGTGTGTGTGTGAGTGACTTGTGTAAAATATTGGTTTGTTTTTTTCAAGAATTCCTGATATACGGGTAGTTGAATTATTTTTTTTTCTGTCACCGAGGTGAAAGGGTTAAGTTATTTTTTAATATGTGGTGCTTCGTATGGTGTAAAATTAAAAAATGATAGGGAAAAACAAAGTATTTTATGTCAGCTTTACAGAATCAGTCACAGTAAAAATAACCAAAAGATGTTTCAGCAATTAGCCTTCATCAGCAGAATGATTGGTGGGGGACAAAAATACACTACCACCAGTGTGGAGTAACAAAGTTATAATAAACAATTAGTGTGACACTTGACAACAGTACAGAATGTCTGTGGTCATCTGACCAGAAAGAGTAAGTAAGACAGGATACACCCACAGTAGTTGAAGAGGAAGTGGAGAAGAAGAGTACTTGTATACTGACTTTCATAAACAGCAGTTCCTGAATGGAGAACAAAGAATAGGACCCCCCCCCCCCCCCTCCTGACAAGCATCCAACTCCAGCGAACACCCCTAGTCATCTCTTAGGACATGCTTGTTCAGGGGCAGTGGGTCTGTTCCGCCTTCCGCCCCCCCCCCCCCCCCCCCAGCTAAACTAAAGAATTCACACAGTGATGACAAGCACAACATCTTGTAGGGAGTCGACAGTTTGAAACCCAAGTTCAAGGTGTCTCCTTCGTCCACAAGAACTGCATGGCTGTTGGGTGAACAGTCATTAATGAAGGCAGTCAGGTCGTTGTTGGGGGGACGCCTGCTGGTGGATGTAATGTCTTAAGTCCCTTCCCCAGCTAATAGTGAGGGTACTGCTGGGATAACCATTTATTAACCCTCATATAATGTTTCAGGTCAAAATAGACGCTAGGCACGGACACTTTTTTTTAAGCCGTGGCCAATTTTTTTTGCTTCTGCCAGACGGTGGCCGTTGCATTTTTGCTCCATTTATAGACTGGAGGGATATAGTTTCATTGCCCAGCCTCTGAGTTGAGTGCATGGCGTGACACTGTGAGCTGCGGGTTTAATTTGAGCTGTGATAAACATTTTGTGTTTTTCTTTGACACAGGAGCGGAGCGATAATTGGGGTGACCCGTTTACTATGAAGCTGAAAGTAAGATTACCAGATGTCATAGGATGTGACTAATTGTATGTGTTTCAAACAGGTAAGAACCAACAGTCTGGATATAGATAAGCCAGATCTGTAAAACGGATGCGCATGAAGGCAGATAAATAGCAACATGTCTCAGAACCTAAACTAATTTGGCTATGTTAAACATCACAGTTACTTAGAACAGTAATGATAATGAAGGCACAAATTATCTAGACTGATTGTACCGCATTCAACCTTTATAGGTAATGATATTGAATATACCCCAGCAACCTAAGGCGGCATATTGATTGCACCCTAGTTAACCTAGATAAGCATATCGATTGTACCTATTAAACCTACATAACTGTATTAATTGTACCATATTTAACCTAAGAAATAATGATTGAGTGTACTTCAATCAGTCTAGGTAAACATTGATTGTACTCCATTCAATCTAGGTAAGCATATTGATTGTACTTCATTCAGTCTAGATGAGCATATTGATTGTACTTCATTCAGTCTAGATGAGCATATTGATTGTACTTCATTCAGTCTAGGTGAGCATATTGATTGTACTCCATTCAGTCTAGGTAAGCATTGATTGTATGTACTCCATTCAGTCTAGGTAAGCATATTGATTGCAACCTGTTCAACTGAGGTAAGCATATTGAATATACTGTGTTCTTAGTGCAGTGATTTCGGTCACAGGTGTGTGGAAAAGTTAAGGCCGTTGTGGTGTATATAAGGAGATACTCCTTACTGCACCTCAGGCGCTGGCAGACTTTGTGCTGGTTTTAGGGATTCTCATGCAAGACTCCTGCCACATGTCCTCGTCATGCACTACAGTTAATGGCTTCTCCATCAGCCTAAACTTGGTAGGGGGTCTTGGAGTTAGTTTCACCCCACCTCCACTTTGATGCAGTAACCCTAGGAAGAGAAGAAGACATATCATTTTACTTGATACCAGTATCATTATTTGTGCACTACAGGTTTGTCCTATATTCATCATCATCATCATGTTCCACTTGTGTCATCGGATGTCGTGGGGAGGAATAGTGGTTGATCTTGATGGCTGTTGTCGCTCTGCATTAATGTTGTGGTTATTTTGTATTCGCCCTTTAAAAGAGTGGTTGGCATAGTGTGTTGTGGTTTACAGCTAGGCTGCGATATCTGCACCTTTCAACCCACAACATCTGGCTTCAGCCGACCTCTAATTAGGCACCTTTTAGTGTCTGTTTATCATCGGGTTCGATGGCCCCCGCCTCCCCCTAAAAAAAAAAAAATGCATTCATTCATTCTTTATGTTGTTGTGCCATTATATGTCACATAGGGCTCGTAGTCTATTCCTCAATTCCGTTCTGTGCAGTCAGTTCAATGTCATGGATGGAATCCAGTCCAGCAGCCTTGGCCTCTCTCATCAACTTTCATCTTAGGGTTTCTTTTGGGCGTCCTCTAATCCCTTTATTTCCCATTTTAGTTCCTGTTTGGTGATTCTCTGCTGGTTTCTTCTCAGGATGTGTCTAGTTTAGCACCTTCTTCTTTGCCTTACAACTGTTGATTCTAGTGGCTGGCCAGACATTTGTTCTATTTCTTCACTCCTTTTAATCTCATCCCCTTTTATTTTCACCATTTTTCTCAGACATTTGTTTTCATGTGCATTCAACTTTCGTTCCATGTCTGTAGTTGCTCTCCAACTTTCACTTGCATATGTTAAAAATGAAATAACATTAGAATTGAAAAAAGTAGCTTGGTTTTAAAACTATCCAATTTAAGAATTCCATATTTTGTTTAGACTGATAAAAGTTGCTGATGCCTCGCCAGTGTGTGTTGTAATTTCTTTCTGTGTATTTCCTTAACTATCACAATTACTATTTCATTAACTATTTCCTTAACTATCACAATTACTATTTCATTAACTATTTCCTTAACTATCACAATTACTATTTCTTTAACTATCACAATTACTATTTCTTTAACTATCACAATTACTATTTCCTTAACTATCACAATTACTATTTCTTTAACTATTTCCTTAACTATCACAATTACTATTTCTTTAACTATCACAATTACTATTTCTTTAACTATTTCCTTAACTATCACAATTACTATTTCTTTAACTATCACAATTACTATTTCATTAACTATTTCCTTAACTATCACAATTACTATTTCTTTAACTATCACAATTACTACCTAAAAAGTCCGTTGATCCGTTACCCCCTTACAAGATGGAGCACCAGCAACCCACACAGGGAGCTGAAGTGCTGTTGTTCAGAGATATCAGGTTGGGAATCTCTGCTACAGCTTGTTACTTAGCAAGTGACCATTTTAAAGCTGATCTCAGGGAGAGTATGTGAGGCATCTTGTAGATTGCATTGTGGGTTAAACTGATGTTAGTCTCCCAAGACCCTGCCCATATACACACTAGCTTACTTCTGATTGGTAGTTCCTGACCCCCGTGACCTTCGCACAAGGTTTTTTTTTTTTTTTTGCAATGCCGTTGATATTGCATGGTGTATATTTCAGCATGCCAACACTTTTAACACTCCAGAATCATATTGAAACTGGGTCTAACACAACCCCCCTTTGATAGTGCTGCACCCTATGTCACAGGTATTCTCTTTCTCGGAATGAAAACATAAATGCAAGACATCAGAGAAACCAAACAACAGAGTGGCACACACCCTTAACCTTCAGAAAAGTCGACCAGCCCAACAAACTTGTGAATGAAAAGTAACCTTCTCTGTTTGGGGAGATTAACGTCGAACTAACCGCATTTTGTTATATGTGGCTTTGTGGAAGCTAACTTATTGCTTGTAATAGTCATTTGTGTTCATGTTATCAATGCACTGTCTCGTCATTCTTGCTTTAGATGTAAAGTTATTAAAGTGTCAGAACTGCACAATGATTATATTTTACTTATTTTTTTTTTATTTTTAATTTTAAAGATTATCTTTTATATAAATCTTTTTCATTCACCAGAAGTAAACTGTGGTGGAAATTCCTGGCTGTTCGGCCACTTCTGAACTTTGTGGTCTTGTTCCAGGACTTGACTGTTGCCTGCAATCCATTCTACAGATCTGGCTTAATTGTGTGCAGACTATTGGTTCCCTGCCTTTCCGGCAGATGCACCCTGACCTTGAAGGAGACATTGATCCCATCTACGTCTGGCCAGGTTGGGAACCAAGTTTATAGCATGACCTTGGAGTGGTGTAGATAGGTCATCACCAGTCTGAACCCTGTTTCTAGTGAACCTCCTCCTCATCCTGTATTTAAACAGGTGTTCTCTTCCCCATCAAGGTGAGTTTTTAGTCCTGACCCATGCTCCCAGGTCAAACCACCATCAAATGGGTAATTGGAAAAGTAAAAGCAGTGAAAACGGGTGTCTGGATATTTCATGGAAAAGTAGAGGCAGTAAGGAAATAAACTGGGTCTTTCTCATCTGCACCCATCACAAAATGTAGCAATGCCACAAACCAGGTCTTTCTCATCTGCACCCATCACAAAATGTAGCAATGCCACAAACCAGGTCTTTCTCATCTGCACCCATCACAAAATGTAGCAGCGCCACAAACCAGGTCTTTCTCATCTGCACCCAACACAAAATGTAGCAATGCCACAAACCAGGTCTTTCTCATCTGCACCCATCACAAAATGTAGCAATGCCATAAACCAGGTCTTTCTCATCTGCACCCATCACAAAATGTAGCAATGCCACAAACCAGGTCTTTCTCGTCTGCACCCAACACAAAATGTAGCAATGCCACAAACCAGGTCTTTCTCATCTGCACCCATCACAAAATGTAGCAATGCCATAAACCAGGTCTTTCTCATCTGCACCCATCACAAAATGTAGCAATGCCACAAACCAGGTCTTTCTCATCTGCACCCATCACAAATTGTAGCAATGCCACAAACCAGGTCTTTCTCATCTGCACCCATCACAAAATGTAGCAATGCCACAAACCAGGTCTTTCTCATCTGCACCCATCACAAAATGTAGCAATGCCACAAACCAGGTCTTTCTCATCTGCACCCATCACAAAATGTAGCAATGCCACAAACCGGGTCTTTCTCATCTGCACCCATCACAAAATGTAGCAATGCCACAAACCAGGTCTTTCTCATCTGCGCCTATCACTCTCAAACCATCTGCATCCACCACAAAGTGAAGGCAATGCCACAAACCAGGTCTTTCTCATCTGCGCCTATCACTCTCAAACCATCTGCATCCACCACAAAGTGAAGGCAATGCCACAAACCAGGTCTTTCTCATCTGCGCCTATCACTCTCAAACCATCTGCATCCACCACAAAGTGAAGGCAATGCCACAAACCAGGTCTTTCTCATCTGCGCCTATCACTCTCAAACCATCTGCATCCACCACAAAGTGAAGGCAATGCCACAAACCAGGTCTTTCTCATCTGCGCCTATCACTCTCAAACCATCTGCATCCACCACAAAGTGAAGGCAATGCCACAAACCAGGTCTTTCTCATCTGCGCCTATCACTCTCAAACCATCTGCATCCACCACAAAGTGAAGGCAATGCCACAAACCAGGTCTTTCTCATCTGCGCCTATCACTCTCAAACCACAAAAAAGCTCTTTCTTATCTGTACCCAACACAAAGTGAACCAATGCCACAAACCTGGTTTTTCTGATCCACACTCATCACAAATTGAGGTAATGTCAAATGTCAAAAGTTTATTAACATTACATAAACACAAGTTGTTTCAAACAAACCTATTTCAAATGAGACCTGCAAAGCTGGTCAAGAGTTGCTGACACACCAGACACTAAAATTAGCAACTCAGTCAGTCACACACACACACACACACGCACGCACACACACACACACTCACTACTCAGTGCTGTTACAAAATCCTTCTGACCTGAAAAAAAAATTATCGGCCCTTTTCACTGAAGCATACAGTGCTACACTCAATTTTGTTTAAAACCAATAACATATCATAACCAACTGGCACTTGATGGGGGATTTGCTGCACAGCATACCAGCTGCCTTTACGAAATCGACCCGACAGCCAATGTTACCGACCTGTTTCCAGTTATATTGCTCAAGACTCAAATAAGACAAAATCTGTTATTTCTGTTTTAATTTGACATCTTTCCATGGACAATTAATTAACTGCAATCACGAAGAATGACTGTGATAACGGCACTGAGATTCTACATTTCATTAATGACACTGACATACATAATATTTCTTTGATAATGAATAATGTAACAGGCATACGTTGAAGTTAGGTAATATATTATGTTTTTGCTTTGCAGAAATACACAATTTCAAACATGGCTTTTAAGAAAGTATATTAGAGAAATAAATGCACACACACGAGTTAGCAGCAACAACCACTCTTGTCTGTGGTGAATTATTCACATTTGTCAGTGGTGAGACATTCACTTTTATCACTGGTGACTCATTCACTTTTGTCAGTGGTGAGACATTCACTTTCGTCAGTGGTGAGACATTCACTTTCGTCAGTGGTGAGACATTCACTTTCGTCAGTGGTGAGACATTCACTTTCGTCAGTGGTGAGACATTCACTTTTGTCACTGGTGAGACATTCACTTTTGTCACTGGTGAGACATTCACTTTCGTCACTGTTGAGACATTCACTTTTGTCACTGTTGAGACATTCACTTTTGTCACTGTTGAGACATTCACTTTTGTCACTGTTGAGACATTCACTTTCATCACTGGTGAGACATTCACTTTCATCACTGGTGAGACATTCACTTTTATCAGTGGTGAAACATTCACTTTTATCAGTGGTGAAACATTCACTTTTATCAGTGGTGAAACATTCACTCCTGTTGCTTGTGAAACATTCACTCCTGTTGCTTGTGAAACATTCACTTTTATCAGTGGTGAAACATTCACTTTTATCAGTGGTGAAACATTCACTTTTATCAGTGGTGAAACATTCACTTTTATCAGTGGTGAAACATTTACTTTTATCAGTGGTGAAACATTTACTCCTGTTGCTTGTGAAACATTCACTCCTGTCTGTAGTGAGACATTCACTCCTGTTGCTTGTGAAACATTCACTCCTGTCTGTAGTGAGACATTCACTCCTGTCGCTTGTGAAACATTCACTCCTGTCTGTAGTGAGACATTCACTCCTGTCTGTAGTGAGACATTCACTCCTGTCTGTAGTGAGACATTCACTCCTGTTGCTTGTGAAACATTTGCTCCTGTTGCTTGTGAAACATTCACTCCTGTTGCTTGTGAAACATTCACTCCTGTTGCTTGTGAAACATTTGCTCCTGTTGCTTGTGAAACATTCACTCCTGTTGCTTGTGAAACATTCACTCCTGTTGCTTGTGAAACATTCACTCCTGTTGCTTGTGAAACATTCACTCCTGTTGCTTGTGAAACATTCACTCCTGTTGCTTGTGAAACATTCACTTTTTATCAGTGGTGAAACATTCACTTTTATCAGTGGTGAAACATTCACTTTTATCAGTGGTGAAACATTTACTTTTATCAGTGGTGAAACATTTACTTTTATCAGTGGTGAAACATTCACTCCTGTTGCTTGTGAAACATTCACTCCTGTTGCTTGTGAAACATTCGCTCCTGTTGCTTGTGAAACATTCGCTCCTGTTGCTTGTGAAACATTCACTCCTGTTGCTTGTGAAACATTCGCTCCTGTCGCTTGTGAAACATTCGCTCCTGTCGCTTGTGAAACATTCGCTCCTGTCGCTTGTGAAACATTCGCTCCTGTTGCTTGTGAAACATTCACTCCTGTTGCTTGTGAAACATTCGCTCCTGTCGCTTGTGAAACATTCACTCCTGTCTGTGGTGAAACATTCACTCCTGTCTGTGGTGAAACATTCACTCCTGTTGCTTGTGAAACATTCGCTCCTGTCGCTTGTGAAACATTCACTCCTGTTGCTTGTGAAACATTCACTCCTGTTGCTTGTGAAACATTCGCTCCTGTCGCTTGTGAAACATTCACTCCTGTCTGTGGTGAAACATTCACTCCTGTCTGTAGTGAGACATTCACTCATGCCTGGTGAATCATTTATCCTGATCAGTGGTAAAACATTCACTCTGATCAGTGGTGAAACATTCACTCCTGTCTTTGATAAATCAATCACTCCTATCTGTGGCAAATGATTTGCTCTGGTCAGTGGTGAGGCATTCACATTTGTCAAGTAGATTTGTTACCCATGGTGTCATAAACTTATTTATTGGTCCCAAGTTCAGATTCCTGTTTCAGTTCTCTTTCATCAATTTATTTAGCCATGAATAAGACAACTACTAGAGATCAGTTTTGAGTTATATGTTAAGTATAGAGCATGGACATAAAATCTGTTCAATGTTCAATCTTTGTATTTTTTATTACACCAACATCAAATCTGTCTTATGATCATACTTGAATTTTTGTATTTGTTATTGGATATGGACATCAAATCTGTCTGTGTTCAGGCTTGAGTTTTTGTACTGGTTATAGGACATAGACATCAAATCTATCTGTGTTTGGTCTCCAGTTTTTGTACTGGTAACTGGACATGGACATCAAATCTGTCCGTGTCCAGTCTAGTACTGTATTTGTTATAGAGCAGTCGAGCTAAATAATCTGATGCAACAAAACTTTGGGCTGGCATTCAATGTCAAACAGTGCCACAGAATTATGGATCCAGAATTAATAACTCTATAAACTTCACAGAAAAAACTATCTGCGAATTTCACAAAAACCCAACAACACCCCCCCCCCCCCCCCCCCCACCACAGACTTACAAATAAACACAAAATACAACACACATGACCATCACCCCTGGACACTGAAACACCCAACACACATGACCGTAACCCCTGGACACTAACACACCCAACACACATGACCATCACCCCTGGACACTAAAACACCCAACACACATGACCATCACCCCTAGTCACTGAAACACCCAACACACATGACCATCACCTCTGGACACAAACACCCAACACACATGACCATCACCTCTGGACACAAACACCCAACACACATGACCATCACCTCTAGTCACTGAAACACCCAACACACATGACCATCACCTCTGGACACAAACACCCAACTCACATGACCATCACCTCTGGACACAAACACCCAACTCACATGACCATCACCTCTGGACACTGAAACACCCAACACACATGACCATCACCCCTAGTCACTGAAACACCCAACACACATGACCATCACCTCTGGACACAAACACCCAACACACATGACCATCACCTCTGGACACAAACACCCAACACACATGACCATCACCTCTAGTCACTGAAACACCCAACACACATGACCATCACCTCTGGACACAAACACCCAACTCACATGACCATCACCTCTGGACACAAACACCCAACTCACATGACCATCACCTCTGGACACAAACACCCAACTCACATGACCATCACCTCTGGACACAAACACCCAACTCACATGACCATCACCCTTAGTCACTGAAACACCCAACTCACATGACCATCACCTCTGGACACAAACACCCAACACACATGACCATCACCCCTGGACACAAACACCCAACACACATGACCATCACCTCTAGTCACTGAAACACCCAACTCACATGACCATCACCTCTGGACACAAACACCCAACACACATGACCATCACCTCTGGACACAAACACCCAACACACATGACCATCACCCCTGGACACAAACACCCAACTCACATGACCATCACCTCTGGACACAAACACCCAACACACATGACCATCACCTCTGGACACTGAAACACCCAACACACATGACCATCACCCTTAGTCACTGAAACACCCAACTCACATGACCATCACCTCTGGACACAAACACCCAACACACATGACCATCACCTCTGGACACAAACACCCAACACATGACCATCACCTCTGGACACTGAAACACCCAACACATGACCATCACCCTTAGTCACTGAAACACCCAACTCACATGACCATCACCTCTGGACACAAACACCCAACTCACATGACCATCACCTCTGGACACAAACACCCAACACACATGACCATCACCTCTGGACACAAACACCCAACACACATGACCATCACCTCTGGACACTGAAACACCCAACACACATGACCATAACCCCTGGACACTGAAAATACCCAACACACATGACCGTCACCCCTGGACACTGAATCATCCAACACACATGACCATCACCTCTGGACACTAACACACATGACCATCACCCCTGGACACTAACACACATGACCATCACCTCTGGACACTAACACACATGACCATCACCTCTGGACACTAACACACATGACCATCACCTCTGGACACTAACACACATGACCATCACCTCTGGACACAAACACCCAACACACATGACCGTCACCCCTGGACACTAACACCCAACACACATGACCATCACCTCTGGACACTGAAATACCCAACACACATGACCATCACCTCTGGACACTGAAATACCCAACACACATGACCATCACCCCTGGACACTGAAACACCCAACACACATGACCATCACTCCTGGACACAAACACCCAACACACATGACCATCACCTCTGGACACAAACACCCAACACACATGACCATCACCTCTGGACACTGAAACACCCAACACACATGACCATCACCCTTAGTCACTGAAACACCCAACTCACATGACCATCACCTCTGGACACAAACACCCAACACACATGACCATCACCTCTGGACACAAACACCCAACACATGACCATCACCTCTGGACACTGAAACACCCAACACATGACCATCACCCTTAGTCACTGAAACACCCAACTCACATGACCATCACCTCTGGACACAAACACCCAACTCACATGACCATCACCTCTGGACACAAACACCCAACACACATGACCATCACCCTTAGTCACTGAAACACCCAACTCACATGACCATCACCTCTGGACACAAACACCCAACACACGTGACCATCACCTCTGGACACAAACACCCAACACACATGACCATCACCTCTGGACACAAACACCCAACACACATGACCATCACCTCTGGACACTGAAACACCCAACACACATGACCATAACCCCTGGACACTGAAATACCCAACACACATGACCGTCACCCCTGGACACTGAAACATCCAACACACATGACCATCACCTCTGGACACTAACACACATGACCATCACCCCTGGACACTAACACACATGACCATCACCTCTGGACACTAACACACATGACCATCACCTCTGGACACTAACACACATGACCATCACCTCTGGACACTAACACACATGACCATCACCTCTGGACACAAACACCCAACACACATGACCGTCACCCCTGGACACTAACACCCAACACACATGACCATCACCTCTGGACACTGAAATACCCAACACACATGACCATCACCTCTGGACACTGAAATACCCAACACACATGACCATCACCCCTGGACACTGAAACACCCAACACACATGACCATCACCCCTGGACACAAACACCCAACACACATGACCATCACCCGTGGACACAAACACCCAACACACATGACCATCACCCCTGGACACTGAAACACCCAACACACATGACCATCACCCGTGGACACAAACACCCAACACACATGACCATCACCCGTGGACACAAACACACAACACACATGACCATCACCTCTGGACACTAACACCCAACACACATGACCATCACCTCTGGACACTAACACCCAACACACATGACCATCACCTCTGGACACTAACACCCAACACACATGACCATCACCTCTGGATACAAACACCCAACACACATGACCATCACCTCTGGATACAAACACCCAACACACATGACCATCACCCGTGGGCACTGAAACTCCCTCTACAACAAATGCACAGCAGTGTCTACTCAACAAAGATAAACAAGATTGAATGGACTTGGTATGTGTGGTGTTAGAAAGTGGAAGAATGGGCCTCAGTTTGAATAATGGGAAGACAGAAGTAAGGGTGGTATCAAAGAAACAAATTATTCCTAAGTGTGTAATAAAAATTGATGGTGTTATTTTAGGACAAGTACAGAAATTTAAGTATCTGGGCACATGGATAACATCAGATGGAAGATGCAAAACTGAGATAAGAAATAGAACAGGACAGGCAAAAACTGCATTTTATAAAATGAAAAACATCTTGTGCAATATATCCTTGTCATTGAGAGTTTGAAAAAGAATTCTTGCTTGCTACAGACATCCAGTTGTAACATATGCCTGTGAATCCTGGACAATGGGTAGGCAGGCCAAACAATTTCTAGAGGCCTCAGAGATGTGGTTTTACAGAAGAATGCTTAGAATACCTTGGACCGCCAAAAAGAGCAACCAATAGGTTTTGAAAGACATCAGAAGGAGACAGTCATCATTTTTCGGCCATGTTATGAGAAGAGGCAAAATAGAACATGTTGTGACCACTGGAAAGATATGTGGACGGAGAGATAGAGGAAGACAACGAGAGAAGATGCTTGAAGTTGAAAAAAAATAAGTTAACTAGCGAACAGAACAGCCAATGTATGCAAGAAAGAATTAGACTAAGTTGAATGCATAGACAAATAACACTTCTGAGTTCACCTTTAAAATGGGGAGCTCAGGCTGCAATATCTGCACTTTTCAGCCCAACAGATCTGATATCACCAAATCCTTAATTAGTAAGTAGTCCTTTACCAAATGCTTAAGGGACTGTGAGTCTATAACCCCACGCAATCACGGATTAGGCCAGTGTTCTTGTCTTATCCCATCCATAAGGCTGTCTAAAAAAATTATTGACTGCATCCAATTCCAGGCATACTACTGTATAAATGATATATTCTGACAATAAATTTTAATCAGCAGCAGTGGAAGTTAATTTTAGTCGCAAACTATTTACAAAGAGGGCATTAATATTCACCCTCTGTGTTGGTTCCGGGGCCCATTGTGTGAGAAAAAAGAATAGACCGACTGCCATTCCAAGAAGCATGTCGCAAGAGTCCATTTATTGGGAACTTCCTTTGGAGTCGGACACAAATCTAAAGCCCAAATGCACGAACAACTAGGGTTTTCTGCTGGAGCTTACAGCCAGTCAACAAAAAAGAAGATATTCATCCACCCCAAGGTTGTTGAAATAGAAATCTTTTCCAACTTCTTTCCCTTTTTTTTAAATTTTAATGGCAAGGAGATACTGAGTGTGGCAAACAATAATTCATAGACATGTCAGGATCGCCAACACAAGGTACACCACAGAGAGCCTGGTCACTTAGACACAGTGGAAGCAGGGCCAAAGATCACCCATGCAATCCATCGATAGAGGGAATATCCGATTAATACCAGCATCTACACAGCACATCAAGGCCTGACACTGAAAGGCGGAACAGAACTACAGAAAAAGAAGAAGAAGAAGATCAAACTGTTGATGAAAAGACAAGCCAGCTCAGAGCTGTTCTAATGGTCATGAATTCTGCAGACTGTGACCTTGTCTGTACTTGATTCTGTGTCTTTCTGTTGAACATTCCATGCTATGTGTTCAAGCATGAAAACTGCATCAGGTAAAACTGCTGCTTCCCATTGTGCATGTCCCCTTTAATGTTCAGCCTGAAACAAAGTTGAAACAACTCCATTTGCGCAACAAAAATACTTTTTACTTCACATTATAAAACGGGCCTAAAAAGACCTGTTTCATGCCAACAATTGGGGAGACTGAACTAGATACACATTTTAAAGTTAAGGACCTTTCAAGTCAGGGGGACAGCAGGGATTTTATGTTAGACACATTTGTGTGGGGCAATCAGCATATGATCCCAGGTCGACCCAGTGGGTACCGGGTGCAGTCCCGGGAAGTAGAGGCGGCCGGTGTCATGCTGACCCCATCACCCATCTTGTGCCGTTGGTCATTAAAAATATAGGTCTAGCCCTATATGCCCTATACGCCTAAAGGCGTGGAAAAGGGTTCTTTACTACTTTAATCAGCATATGACGGGTGTGGCCAACATCATGCCGTCCACCTTTACTTCTTAGGACATTTCCTAGTACCCAGTGTCCTGGTTTTCCATCCACTTTTGGACTTTGGCTTTGTTCTAGAACTTGAGTTTTGCATGCACATCTGTTTTACAGATCTTGCTTTTCTGTACACAGACTTGGTTCCTTGCATTCCGATTCTAAAGAAAATCCTTAATTAGTTGAGGGGGGGGGGGGCAGTGTGTCTATTCCTTTATCCCCCCCTCCCCTTCCCTCCACAATGGGGCCCTGGAACCCAGACTCAGACCCCTATTTAGTTTCCTTTTATGACACGCTTGTTAAGGTAGCAGTGAATTTATTTGCCCAGATTCCACACAGGGTGGATGACTCTTATCAAATGAACAGGACTGGACAATTTATCATTTTCAGACTCAGACGCAACAGACCAATATCCACAGGTACACAATGTAAAGATGACTTCTATCAAATGTGGCTTCTCTGGGATAAAAAAGAGGTACAGTCTTTGCTACAATTAACCACATATTATCTGGGTATTTTTCAGTTCTGTACCTGTTTTCTTGCCACATCTAAAACCTGTTTTCTTGCCACATCTAAAGCTCTTTTTTATTATTGCTCACTGGTTATAAACTCTGGTGTTAAGTTCTAGTTGTTTGTCCACTTGGATTTTGGTCTTGTTTCTTGAATTTTGCATGTAAGTGTTTTACAGAACTGGTTTATTTGCATTGCAGAATATTGGGATCTCACCCCTCAGCCAACTTTGACGGAAACACCCCTAATTAAGTTGACTTCAACGACCGACAAACTTGTTAGGCGGGGCAGTAAGTCTATTCTATCATTTTTCCTCCACAGTGGGTCTATACATGTCACAACTGGGTCTCAGAACCCACACACGTAACAGTGTGTACTCACAGTGTTGTTACTGTTGCTAATTACAGATGCAGATAGAGCAGATGGCACACTCAGCGTCTCTGGCAAATCATCTACAGTCAGTTCATCCTCGCTGCCGTGATTGTTTTCCTCATTTACAGTTCCATTTACCTGAAATAATAAACATTTGCTTGAAGGGCATTTCACAGTGTGATAAATATAGTTAGATTCATTCCAATATGTGATAAATGTAATTCCATTCTGTGATACACACAGTTAGGTTATTCCACTGTACGATACTTATAGTTAGGCCATTTCACTGTACGATACATATAGTTAGGCCATTTCACTGTGATACATATAGTTAGGCCATTTTGTTGTGCGATACATATAGTTAGGCCATTTCACTGTGATACATATAGTTAGGCCGTTTCACTGTGCGATACATATAGTTAGGCCGTTTCACTGTGCGATACATATAGTTAGGCCATTTCACTGTGTGATAAATATAGTGAGGACATTCCACTGCGTGATACATATAGTTAGGCCATTTCACTGTACGATACATATAGTTAGGCCATTTCACTGTGATACATATAGTTAGGCCATTTTGTTGTGCGATACATATAGTTAGGCCATTTCACTGTACGATACATATAGTTAGGCCATTTCACTGTGATACATATAGTTAGGCCATTTTGTTGTGCGATACATATAGTTAGGCCATTTCACTGTGATACATATAGTTAGGCCGTTTCACTGTGCGATACATATAGTTAGGCCGTTTCACTGTGCGATACATATAGTTAGGTCTTTCCACTGTGTGATACATATAGTTAGGTCATTCCACTGTGTGATACATATAGTTAGGTCATTCCACTGTGTGATACATATAGTGAGGACATTCCACTGTGTGATACATATAGTGAGGACATTCCACTGTGTGATGCATATAGTGAGGACATTCCACTGTGTGATACATATAGTGAGGACATTCCACTGTGTGATACATATAGTTAGGTCATTCCACTGTGTGATACATAGAGTTAGGTCATTCCACTGTGTGATACATAGTTAGGTCATTCCACTGTGTGATACATATAGTTAGGTCATTCCACTGTGTGATACATATAGTGAGGTCATTCCACTGTGTGATACATAGAGTTAGGTCATTCCACTGTGTGATACATAGTTAGGTCATTCCACTGTGTGATACATATAGTGAGGTCATTCCACTGTGTGATACATAGAGTTAGGTCATTCCACTGTGTGATACATAGTTAGGTCATTCCACTGTGTGATACATATAGTGAGGACATTCCACTGTGTGATACATAGAGTTAGGTCATTCCATAGTGTGATACCTATATTTATAGTTCATTCAACAGTTCCTAAACATACTTGCCAGCCATTTTCCCGAAAACTGCCTGTTAGATCGCAATAATTTTTTGCATGCAGACTCAGAATATCCAAGACGAAGAAATATTTCTTCACTAAAGAAGAATACCATATGTAGTTTTTTCTTCTTTACGATATATATTTTTATCATGAAACTGTCTTGGTAGACTTTTGGAAGGTTTACTTTGATTAATTTCAGGAAGTATTGCACATTATAACTGGTTTAACAGGGGGTCAAAGAAAAACTATGCAATTTCATGATTTTCTCATGCAAAGTCACACTGTTAGTGACCTGACACCAAAATTAAGATGCCGGTCAAGGTTGTTTAGTCAAAAGCACACCCACAAATTACTGTTGAGTTATTGTGTCATACAGATGGCTTATAAAAGCTGAAACTGACATCAATTTCAACATGAACTTGGGATGTAAATTTATAACTAAGCAGAAGGTTAATGTTTTACTGTACCTCACACCACTGTGAGACATAGAAATACAGTAACTCACACCACTGTGAGACATAGAAATACAGTACCTCACACCACTGTGAGACATAGAAATACAGTACCTCACACCACTGTGAGACATAGAAATAAAGTACCTCACACCACTGTGAGACATAGAAATACAGTACCTCACACCACTGTGAGACATAGAAATACAGTAACTCACACCACTGTGAGACATAGAAATACAGTAACTCACTCCACTGTGAGACATAGAAATACAGTACCTCACTCCACTGTGAGACATAGAAATACAGTACCTCACACCACTGTGAGACATAGAAATACAGTACCTCACACCACTGTGAGACATAGAAATACAGTACCTCACACCACTGTGAGACATAGAAATACAGTACCTCACACCACTGTGAGACATAGAAATACAGTAACTCACACCACTGTGAGACATAGAAATACAGTAACTCACTCCACTGTGAGACATAGAAATACAGTAACTCACTCCACTGTGAGACATAGAAATACAGTACCTCACACCACTGTGAGACATAGAAATACAGTAACTCACTCCACTGTGAGACATAGAAATACAGTAACTCACTCCACTGTGAGACATAAAAATATAGTAACTCACTCCACTGTGAGACATAGAAATACAGTACCTCACACCACTGTGAGACATAGAAATACAGTACCTCACACCACTGTGAGACATAGAAATACAGTAACTCACTCCACTGTGAGACATAGAAATACAGTACCTCACACCACTGTGAGACATAGAAATACAGTACCTCACACCACTGTGAGACATAGAAATACAGTAACTCACTCCACTGTAAGACATAAAAATACAGTAACTCACTCCACTGTGAGACATAGAAATACAGTACCTCACACCACTGTGAGACATAAAAATACAGTAACTCACTCCACTGTGAGACATAGAAATACAGTACCTCACTCCACTGTAAGACATAAAAATACAGTAACTCACTCCACTGTGAGACAGAGAAATACAGTACCTCACACCACTGTGAGACAAAAAAATTCAGTAACTCACACCACTGTGAGACAAAGAAATACAGTAACTCACACCACTGTGAGACATAGAAATACAGTACCTCACACCACTGTGAGACATAGAAATACAGTAACTCACTCCACTGTGATAAATAGAAATACAGTAACTCACTCCACTGTGAGAAATAGAAATACAGTAACTCACTCCACTGTGAGACATAGAAATACAGTAACCCACTTAACTGTGAGACAAAGAAATACAGTAACCCACACCACTGTGAGACATAGAAATACAGTAACCCACACCACTGTGAGACATAGAAATACAGTAACTCACACCACTGTGAGACAAAAAAATACAGTAACTCACACCACTGTGAGACAAAGAAATACAGTAACCCACACCACTGTGAGACAAAGAAATACAGTAACTCACACCACTGTGAGACAAAGAAATACAGTAACCCACACCACTGTGAGACAAAGAAATACAGTAACCCACACCACTGTGAGACAAAGAAATACAGTAACCCACACCACTGTGAGACAAAGAAATACAGTAACCCACACCACTGTTAGACAAAAAAATACAGTAACTCACACCACTGTGAGACAAAGAAATACAGTAACTCACACCACTGTGAGACAAAGAAATACAGTAACCCACACCACTGTGAGACAAAGAAATACAGTAACCCACACCACTGTGAGACAAAAAAATACAGTAACTCACACCACTGTGAGACAAAGAAATACAGTAACCCACACCACTGTGAGACATAGAAATACAGTAACTTACTCTACTGTGAGACATAGAAATACAGTAACTCACTCCACTGTGAGACATAGAAATACAGTAACTCACACCACTGTGAGACAAAAAAATACAGTAACTCACACCACTGTGAGACAAAAAAAATACAGTAACTCACACCACTGTGAGACATAGAAATACAGTAACTCACACCACTGTGAGACATAGAAATACAGTAACTCACACCACTGTGAGACAAAGAAATACAGTAACCCACACCACTGTGAGACATAGAAATACAGTAACTTACTCTACTGTGAGACATAGAAATACAGTAACTCACTCCACTGTGAGACATAGAAATACAGTAACTCACACCACTGTGAGACAAAAAAATACAGTAACTCACACCACTGTGAGACAAAAAAAATACAGTAACTCACACCACTGTGAGACATAGAAATACAGTAACTCACACCACTGTGAGACATAGAAATACAGTAACTCACACCACTGTGAGACAAAAAAATACAGTAACTCACACCACTGTGAGACAAAGAAATACAGTAACCCACACCACTGTGAGACATAGAAATACAGTAACTCACACCACTGTGAGACAAAAAAATACAGTAACCCACTTCACTGTGAGACAAAGAAATACAGTAACCCACACCACTGTGAGACATAGAAATACAGTAACTCACTCCACTGTGAGATAAAGAAATACAGTAACTCACTCCACTGTGAGACATAAAAATACAGTAACTCACTCCACTGTGAGACAAAGAAATACAGTAACTCACTCCACTGTGAGACAAAGAAATAAAGTAACGCACTCCACTGTGAGACACAGAAATACAGTAACTCACTTCACTGTGAGACATAGAAATACAGTAACTCACACCACTGTGAGACAAAGAAATACAGTAACTCACACCACTGTGAGAAATAGAAATACAGTAACTCACTCCACTGTGAGAAATAGAAATACAGTAACTCACTCCACTGTGAGACATAGAAATACAGTACCTCACACCACTGTGAGACAGAGAAATACAGTAACTCACTCCACTGTGAGACATAGAAATACAGTACCTCACACCACTGTGAGACAGAGAAATACAGTAACTCACTCCACTGTGAGACATAGAAATACAGTACCTCACACCACTGTGAGACAGAGAAATACAGTAACTCACTCCACTGTGAGAAATAGAAATACAGTAACTCACACCACAGTGAGACATAGAAATACAGTACCTCACTCCACTGTGAGACATAGAAATACAGTAACTCACTCCATTGTGAGACATAGAAATACAGTACCTCACACCACTGTGAGAAATAGAAATACAGTAACTCACACCACTGTGAGACAAAGAAATACAGTAACTCACACCACTGTGAGACAAAGAAATACAGTAACTTACTCTACTGTGAGACATAGAAATACAGTAACTCACTCCACTGTGAGACATAGAAATACAGTACCTCACACCACTGTGAGACATAGAAATACAGTAACTCACTCCACTGTGAGACACAGAAATACAGTACCTCACACCACTGTGAGACAGAGAAATACAGTACCTCACTCCACTGTGAGACATAGAAATACAGTAACTTACTTCACTGTGAGACAAAGAAATACAGTAACTCACACCACTGTGAGACATAGAAATACAGTATCTCACTCCACTGTGAGACATAGAAATACAGTAACTCACTCCACTGTGAGACAAAGAAATACAGTAACTCACTCCACTGTGAGACATAGAAATACAGTAACTCACACCACAGTGAGACATAGAAATACAGTAACTCACTCCACTGTGAGACATAGAAATACAGTAACTCACTCCACCGTGAGACAAAGAAATACAGTAACTCACACCACAGTGAGACATAGAAATACAGTAACTCACTCCACTGTGAGATATAGAAATACAGTAACTCACTCCACTGTGAGATATAGAAATACAGTAACTCACTCCACTGTGAGATATAGAAATACAGTAACTCACTATAATTGTTAGAAAAAGTAATACAAGTCCATTCTTAGAGAAAGAAATACATTAAGTCATTCCACTGAGCTGGTGATCTGCCACAATGCAAGGAGACTGGGCATATGGGATGAACACAGTGCAGAAACGTCAAACCCCTTGACCCTGATGCTCCAGAAAATGAGAATTTTAAAAAAAAGCCCAGCTACCATAATTTCTATTTTTTGGTGCGAGGAGGGCAGAAAAACGAACAGTTTATACATGTCACCCCCCACCCCCCCCCCCCCCCCCCCCCCCCCCCCCCCCCCCCCCCCCCCCCCCCCCATCAAAAACATAACAACTACGTATAGAGAGTAAGGGGAGTAATCAATTAAAAAATTAATGCAGCATAGAATCCATTGACCTATAAACTAATTATAATGTCACACTTACTTGACCCACGGGGTGTGTTTATGAATAAAAAAAAATGGACCCCCATTAAATGCTTTTTTTTAAAAAGTACATTCAGTCATTCATGTTTGCGCAGACACAATTAATTCTGTTAGCTAGATGCATCACAAACATTCTACAGGATTTGGGAAAGTGGCTCTTATGTGGAAATGGTTCCAACTAGTTTTGTGGCTTTTCAGGGTCAAAAGGTTAAAGCTAAAGAATGACAGACTCCAAGAGGACCACATCACTCACCGTCACTGGTAACACCCCTGCAATTGCTGTTGTGTTGTTGGTTGCAGGTGCCACCTCTGCTCCATCCCCTTCTCCATGAGGCTTCACCGCTGTGGCCTGCCCTGTCTTCTTAGGAGACACAGGCTTCTCCAGATCCTGCTTCTCTGCCTCGTCTCCTTGGGCCCCCTCCGTCTCTGGTCTGGTGCTGAGGGAAGTAATGGCTGTGGACTGACCGCTAATTTCTAGCAAGGAGTCTCGACTGACCGCAGTTTCACCGGGATCCTCCAGGCTGCACTCTTCATCCTCTTCATCATCATCATCATCTTCATCACTGCCAATCCTAGTCACATACAAATAAAAACATACTTTCATATATCAGAGGAGCAAATGAGATATGAGATTAAATGTGGTATTTTCAATATTTTTTTTTAACTATCTTCAATAGTTTGCCACTGGGTTAATTAACAGTCGATGTTCTATACCACTGATGAAATCAATGCAAAATGATCTGCTGCCAAATTGCGTGCCACTAGAATCACACTGGGTTTTCAGAATTACGGAGTGCATTCACAAGTTCTAAGCCACAGATAGATACCTGTGAGAATAAAGTGAATTCAAGTTTAAATAGTGCCCATGTACCAGACTTCCCTGTGTGGAATCCAGGGTCATATTTTTGGGAAAAGGGGGGGGGGGGGGGGGGGGGGGGGGGGGGAGAGAGAAAAGACTAATTAAGGGTGTTTTCTTTAAAGTGAAGAGGGCATCTGACTTAGAGGGGGGGAGCACCAACAGTCTGCACACAAATAAGTCAGATCTGCACACAAAACACAAGTTCTGGAACAAGACTAAAGAAGTTGGCGAGCAATAAGAGTCTGCACTAGAGTTTACTGCCAGTGAACCTAAGAAGAAGATGAAAAAGAAGTTACCAGACTCATAGAGGAAGCAAAGAACAGTAAAAGTGAAACCTTACATGCATGCCATAAGATGCAGCTAAGGAAGGCTGGCGTGCGACCGGCCTTCTAGTGACAGTGACAGAGTGAAGAGTAAGAAGATATACGATGAAGAAAATCAAATGAGTTGTCTGTACCTGGTAAATGGTTTGGTCTCACTGGGAGCGAGCTCAATCTTGTACAGTTGCTCAGTTTCATCATCATCTTTCTCATCAGCATCTCTGACACCATGCTTGCCGGCCATTTCCTGATCTTTGTCCTGTACAGAGGGAATGTAACAATATGTAACATTGCATCTGATCACATGAAGAACATCTATTGCAATAAATCTGTGTCATTGAAGGTTAATAATAGAATTCTTACATGCTGCATGCAGCCAATTTTATCATATGGCTGTGAATTCTGGACAATTAATAAACTAGTCAAACAATTTCTTGAGGCTTCAGAGATATGATTTTAAAGAAAAAGGCTTAAAATTCCTTAGAAAGTCATTAAAAAAAAAAACAGACATTTTTAGCCAAATGAGGGCCCAAAGACAACTTATCAAAAAACATCAGAAGGAGACAGTCACCATTTATTTTGGCTATGTTTTATGAGAAGATGAAAAATATGACCACCATGGAAATATTTGTGGAAAGAGAGACACAAGAAGATTCTTGGCAGCCTTTTGTCACAGCATGCAGGAACGTCAACACGTGAATTGATAAATGCTGTTGGAGATTGCAGGCTGTGAAGAGGCATGAGCATCCCTGCCAGTCAGCAAGGCACTTTTCTCTGACCCTGTGGGTTCATCTGCAAAGACATTCTAGTTATACCATTATCTGGTTTCCTCAGTGTGGTCCTATCATACGCCAGCATCTTTTCCTCACATCCTGATTCACTGGAATTTATTTAGTTTTCTCTTAAAGCTCCACACAAAGGGATCCATTCATATCCTCTAATTCCCTCTTATCTCCACAGGCACCAGTTAATTAATTAAAAAAATTTAGCAACTGTTTTAGTTGTTTGCCATTGGAGCTAAATATTTTAAATCTGTTGTAGTTCAAATTTCCTGTCACCTCCTCGGATTTTCTAGTGCTATCACAACTCTTGCCTTTTGTATTTGTATTATTTCATCTCTCTCAGTTCCTCCAATAAAAATAGAAAGTGTATGTCTGTCTGTCGGTCAGGCCGTCTATCCATCCATCCATCTATCTCCAAGAAAATAAAGTTTGTTCGGTTGTTCCATCTTCAACTGCATTACTGCCTAATTAGGTGTATGATTCCACATCTTCTGAGTAAGCTTTTACCAAGACAGACTGGATTATTCTTTGCCTGTTTTATTCTCAATATTGTTTTGACTTAACTGTTGAGATATCTCATGAACTATGTTTAATTTATCTTGAAAAATCTCATCAGCAAAGTACAGATCTTCAAGCTATTCTGTTTGGGTCCACTGAATTCCATTTCTAAAATTACAAACATTCTTTCTTTTCTTCAAATTCACCGGCTGTATAGTGCAGCGGAAAGTTCTGGTTACTTGCCCTCTTCTGGAGCTTATCTTGTTCTAGAACTTGAGTTTTGCATACAAATCTGTTTTACAGAACTGGCTTATTTGTTTGCAGAAGGTTGACTTGTCACCTCTCAGACAGATGCTCTCCGACTTAAAAGGAATCATCCCTAATTAGTCGACTTTAATGACATGCATGTCCAAAGTCAGTGAGTTTATTAATTAACCCCCCCCCCCCCCAACCCACATGGGAGGGGAGGGGAGGCGGTGTGTACAATATCAACATCTTCAACAACAACAATGTAGCTCAGAAGTAAACTGTTCAATCACTAGCTAGTATGGGAAGATGGGGCTGACTTTCACGGTAAGTGCACCCATTTATAAGGTGGGTCACAGTACTTCTTGTCTTCCATGGTTTGTGTAATGTTACAAAACAGGTCACAGGAATACTTGAGTCCCATGGTTAGTGTGGCTGGTTATAAAACAGGTCACAGGAATACTTGAGTTCCATGGCTAGTGTGGCTGGTTATAAAACAGGTCACAGGAATACTTGAGTTCCATGGTTAGTGTGGCTGGTTATAAAACAGGTCACAGGAATACTTGAGTTCCATGGTTAGTGTGGCTGGTTATAAAACAGGTCACAGGAATACTTGAGTTCCATGGCTAGTGTGGCTGGTTATAAAACAGGTCACAGTACTTCATGAGTTCCATGGCTAGTGTGGCTGGTTATAAAACAGGTCACAGTACTTCATGAGTTCCATGGTTAGTGTGGCTGGTTATAAAACAGGTCACAGGAATACTTGAGTTCCATGGCTAGTGTGGCTGGTTATAAAACAGGTCACAGTACTTCATGAGTTCCATGGTTAGTGTGGCTGGTTATAAAACAGGTCACAGTACTTCATGAGTTCCATGGCTAGTGTGGCTGGTTATAAAATAGGTCACATTACTTCTTGAGTTCCATGGCTAGTGTGGCTGGTTACAATACAGGTCACAGGAATACTTGAGTTCCATGGCTAGTGTGGCTGGTTATAAAACAGGTCACATTACTTCATTAGTTCCATGGCTAGTGTGGCTGGTTATAAAACAGGTCACAGGAATACTTGAGTTCCATGGCTAGTGTGGCTGGTTATAAAACAGGTCACAGTACTTCTTGAGTTCCAAGGCTAGTGTGGCTGGTTATAAAACAGGTCACATTACTTCTTGAGTTCCATGGCTAGTGTGGCTGGTTATAAAACAGGTCACAGTACTTCTTGAGTTCCATGGCTAGTGTGGCTGGTTATAAAACAGGTCACAGGAATACTTGAGTTCCATGGCTAGTGTGGCTGGTTATAAAACAGGTCACAGGAATACTTGAGTTCCATGGCTAGTGTGGCTGGTTATAAAACAGGTCACAGGAATACTTGAGTTCCATGGCTAGTGTGGCTGGTTATAAAACAGGTCACAGGAATACTTGAGTTCCATGGCTAGTGTGGCTGGTTATAAAACAGGTCACAGGAATACTTGAGTTTCATGGCTAGTGTGGCTGGTTATAAAACAGGTCACAGGAAGACTTGAGTTCCATGGCTAGTGTGGCTGGTTATAAAACAGGTCACAGGAATACTTGAGTTCCATGGCTAGTGTGGCTGGTTATAAAACAGGTCACAGGAAGACTTGAGTTCCATGGTTAGTGTGGCTGGTTATAAAACAGGTCACAGGAATTCTTGAGTTCCATGGCTAGTGTGGCTGGTTATAAAACAGGTCACAGTACTTCTTGACTTCTATGGTTAGTGTGGCTGGTTATAAAACAGGTCACAGGAATACTTGAGTTCCATGGCTAGTGTGGCTGGTTATAAAACAGGTCACAGGAATACTTGAGTTCCATGGCTAGTGTGGCTGGTTATAAAACAGGTCACAGGAAGACTTGAGTTCCATGGTTAGTGTGGCTGGTTATAAAACAGGTCACAGCATTTCCTGTCTTTTATGATTAGTGAAAGCAGTTATAGAACAGGCCATATTATTCTTGACTTTCACAATCAGTGCAACCAGTTATAAAACAGGTCCCAGCACTTCTTAACTTCAGCAGTTAGTGCAACTAGTTACAAAACGATCAAAACCTACCTCGATGGAGATTCAAACCTACAACCACTATGTTGGCAGAAAAGAGTACTAGTAACTGCACCATAGCAGTTGAGCATAAGACTCACCATAAATTCCTCCTGCTCTGACTCAGTTTTTAGTTCACCCTGTGTGTCACCGGCCTCCAGCGTTTTATCGGTTCCTCCATCTTCAGTTTTATCCTCTTCAAAATGATTATTATCCTCATCAAAACCCTCCGATGTGCTGGTGCTGGCGGCATACTCAGATGAGTTATCCTCCCTGGAAATCTGAAACAATAAGACAATCTCACAGAGACTCTTCATGCATTCCAGGACGTTCCCAAAGTCTGAGCACATTGGAAATAAATTTCATTTGTTCAGCGGCTGAGTCATGGTATTCAGTATTCACCAGTAGCCGGTTTACGTGTGGGCTGGAGAAATAGTTTATGTTATAATTTTACGCACGTACGTACATCAGAAGGAGACAGTCATCATTTATTTGGTCATGCTAGGAGAAGAGGGAAAATGGAACCTGTGACTACTGGCAAGATTTGTGGTAAGAGAGACAGAGGAAGACAGTGTGAGAAGATTCTTTAGTCTTTTGTCATTTCAGAGAAGGTTGTCAACACATGCAGTTGTGGGTCGCAGATTGTGGAGAGGCATGATCTCTCATGCCAGTTGGCAAGGCCCCTGATGATGACAGCCAACTTATTGTGGCCAACTATTTCCATCAAAGACAATCTGTATTTCTGGTGGTGGCTGTTAGGTTTTGCGCCTCTAGCAACTGCCAGATACATTTACTGCATGCACATATTGCTGAATTGTACCAGGACACCAGGTTCACCAGTTTTCAAATGGGTCAGTGAGCAACTTTTCATATGAATTTCATTGGTAGAGGAATAGAGCATGTGAAGGGGTGACCGGACTGCAGTGAAGCTGAAACCTCAACTAAGACCAAGACATAAGAAATAAAAAGTGAAAGTGCTATATTTGATGGCAATGTAGATTTATTACATCGAATTCACATGAATTTTACAAAGTACATTAACCTTTACATAACAGAACAAAATAATAAATTTTACTTCTTAAAAATATGTATTTCTGCCTCAGCGTCTAGACTTTAGGGGGTTGCTGCTGTTTATTTTTCTCTCTATAAGCCTTTCGCTTCAGAGGTCACCGGTGAGGAGCATTTCCTCCTGGGTATGCCGGTGTGTTGGGAAATGAACAGGCAGACATACTGGCTAGTGCTGCACCACTTGGTGGAATATTTATGCATGATAAGGCAGACCTGGTTAAGGCCTTATGGAAGCACGTGTACAATTCGGAACATAAAATTTAATCATTAGTCTGGTGATAGTGATACAGCGAGGAGTGACAGGAGTGACAGGAGTGACAGGGGGAATCTGGCGGATACTTGATGCTCAGAGGAACAGATGGACATTATCAGACTGCTTCTGGTACCACTGGAACTCTGCACTGGCTGCTGAAGATGGGGAAGGAGAGCTTGTGGAAACGCCCTCAGTTCTGTGATGTCAGTCTGACTTGACTTGGTTGGTAAAAAAAACAAAAATTAGCGCTTCTTTCAACTGGCTCCTAGTTTGAGCAGTGGTTATATCGAAGGCTGTGTTTAGTTGTTTGGAATTCGTTTTCCAATTGACGTCTAGTTTCTGTTGCGGCGTATATATAATCGCCTGAGGTTGCTGTTGCTTTAGAGTGTCGGAGGGGATCTCGGTCTGCCCTAAAAAGGGCAGGCCAAAGCCTGGGACGGCCTGATTTGGGTAGGGTGGGAGTCAATTTGGCGGTGGGCATCATGTCTGGCTGGTCGCGGGCTGTGAGGTTTCTCCGGGCTGGTGGGCGGACTTGTTCAGCTGTCATGGCGGCTTGTGTGGTTTTCATTGGTTGCTGCGTGTTGGCTTTGTATTTGCTATTTCACGTGGGCATCGTCTCCTTTTGTGAGGGCTGCAATCTTCATTTTGTTGTTCCTTCTACTTTCGAGTTGAAGATGCCGGGTGGCCTCTTTGAGTTGTTTCACCTCCTTGTGTACTGCTGAGAAGTCGTCTTTCAGGCATTCCTTGAGGATGAACAGGTCGTGTATGTATTTCTTCTCTAGATCTCCGGGTTTCACTTGTTTGTCGTGGATCTGCCTGTTCCTGTCTTTTTCTTTCTTGGCGTTTTCTCTGGCGTCTATTACTCTGTTGGTGGCTTGAAGTGCTGTGCTTAGTTTGGTCCATTCTTCCTTTGCCTTGGCTAGCTCTGCTTTTGTTTCTATCGATTCTTTCTTGGCATCGGCGACATCAGATAGTAGGTTTGTATGGTTTCTTTGGATCTCTTTGGCAGATTCGGCATCTGCTACTTTAATCTTTTTGAGTTCAGTGAGCATCGCCATCAATTCTGTATTGAATGCCATCATCTCGGCATTTTCTTTCTCCAGTCTTCTTTGGGTTTCTAGTGACGACTGTAGGATACTTCTTACATCAATCATCTCGTCTCTCTCCTGGATCCTTAGTGCCTTGATCTTTGCGTTTTCTTCACGGAGGGTTTTAATTTCTTACCTCAAAAGCGTGACCTCCTTGTTGATTGCAGGTGGTGCGGCTGTCGAGCTAGGCGCCTGGAATCTTTGTCTTGGCTCTTGGTTGTGAGTGGTCCTGGTGATGGTAGTCGGCCCAGCTCTCTTAATCCCTTTCAGGTACGGGCAGCCCTGGTACTTGGCGCTGTGCCCCCCTGAGCAGTTGGAGCACTTCCTACTTGCATTGGGTTTCCTGAAGTCTGGATCCACTTTTGCCAGGGGGCAGTCCTTAAAGTCATGCGGGCCGGCGCAGTAACGACAGATTGGGCTGCTCCGGCAGGTTGCGGCTGTGTGCCACGCCTTGTTACAGCGTGAGCACTGCAGAATCTCTGTACTGTGGGTTTCCAGTCGCTGATGCTGCTGCCTGAGTGGGCGGGTGTTGTTGGCTTCCTGCACCACGACTGGGGCGTCTTCTGGGTACACTGGTGCCTCGATAGGGCCTACATCCAGGGCTGGCGGCGTCTGGGTGAGTGAGGCTAGCGTCTCTTCAGGATCGTCGCCCGGTTCTGGCATCGTCAGGGCTGGTGCGACGACAGGTGCTTC
Organism: Candidula unifasciata; assembly: GCA_905116865.2. Classification (NCBI taxonomy): domain Eukaryota; kingdom Metazoa; phylum Mollusca; class Gastropoda; order Stylommatophora; family Geomitridae; genus Candidula; species Candidula unifasciata. The sequence continues at coordinate 502,181 of CAJHNH020000513.1, read as the reverse complement.
CTCCTTGTTGGCTGAGGTCGCCCTGGTATCTCGGCGCTGGACAGGATTTTTCTTGCCACGGGCCATGACTAATGCAGCTGCTTCTGGTAAGAACAGTACTTTTCAGGCGGCTATCGAAAGCTCGATCCCTGAAGAGTCCACAAGGCTTGTTAAGTGCTCTGAAAAGGGCACCAAGCGTGTTTTCTCCGCAGTTCACGAGACAATCGTTCACAAATGGATGCTACAACTGGCTCCTCAACAATGGTGTGCTCACGGGCTGCTAATGACCCAAACGCAGACGACACCGATGATTGGTGATGTTGGTTCTTGAATCTACCCAACTAAAATATGTATAAGCCCCAGGTAAAAACTACCATGAAGTGAATAATGTTGCAAGGTTCTCCCCAAGCCTGGGGCCTCATACATCTGATTCTGACAAGCATTTCTTCTTCTTCACATTCACCAGCTGTAAACTCTGGTGGAAAGTCCTGGTTGTTCGTCAACTTCTGAACTTTGGTCTTGTTCCAGAACTTGATTTTTGTGTGCACATCCATTTTACAGATATGGCTTTTTTTCATATGCAGACTGTTGGTTCCTTGTCTCTCAGGCAGATGAACTCCCACTTTTAAGGAAAGTGTCCTAATTAGTTGCCTTGTGCGACATGCTTGTTATGGGGCAGTGGATCTATTCTTCTCCCCTCTCCCTTCCTTTCCCAATGGAACCCTGGAACCCACACGGGGAGAGCAATGACTTGTTGGCCTTACCCCAGCTTGCCACTCTGTAGACCGAAGCTTCCTGGCTACATTTGGATCATCCAGGTCCTGCATCAATCTAAAGAATGCCAGTTCGTTGAACAGAACATCTGAGATCTCCACCAGCAAGTCTTCACCGCAATCCCTCATCCTGCAAGCAGCAAAGAAACCATTTACTGAGGGCTACAAGCCACTCATACCTTTTTGTCTCTGGGATCTATCGCTAACACACCTGAGTTTGTCACATGGAATGTCATACTTACAACACTAAAAGTAGAAGTTTTTACAGTTTTTGAAATTTCTCTAACCAGGTGTGACGAAATCATAAGCTTTAATCTTATCCTGATGTTTAGTTCCTTTCTAACTTCTCCTGAATGGCCATAACCATCTGTATTTACCAGTTCTGTGATGCAGCCCTGAGGTCTGAAGGCCATATTGCTAGTGCAGTCACCACAGACTGTGCTGGTTAGGCGTTTGTTTGCCCCCCATGGAAACAAAAATCCATGATCTTACCGAGGATTCAAACCTGGGTCTCATATATAAGAGCCCAGGGTTCTTGACTGTTTAGCCAGCCACTCCTCTACTTTTCTTGAACAGTTTCAGGTCAGTGATATCTGACACTTCCACATAATTGTTTCACTAATGAGCCAACTGTTTACTTTCCTATATTAGGATAGGATTTATATAGCTCTAGAGAATTCTCTTGCTCACCGCAATAGACAACGAAAGATTACCTAGAATATTCTTCATTTTGTGAAATTCTGCCTTTGCTTGAGCCATTCTACATTTAACTTCTTTATTACATATTCCATCTGCTGTTACCAGGGTACCTAAATGTTTAAATATATCAACTTGCTTGAAGATTGTCCCATTTACTTGCTGCAATTTGAAAAGTACATTTTATTTGTTTAATTACCTAACTTTTTCTGCTGTTTAAACCAAAACCTGTTTCAATGCTGTTACAGTTGTGTTCATCATTTCTTGCAGTTGTGCTTCTTTTCGATGACCAAACCTTGCAGGTGCTATGGAGTTCGTGCACTGCACTGAGATTCTTCGGATTCTAGGTTTGAGTTAGAAGTAGAACGGAGCATTTGTGGGTTACTACCCTTGTGCCACGATGTTGCTCAAACAATCATCGATAATCAAAACAATATTATCAGCTTATCATAGGTTCAACTATAAGCATCATCATCAAGTATCTTGCTGACTGGCAAGGGCAATCATGCCTCTCCCCAATTTGTGATCTTCAATAACATGTATCACTTCAATAACATGTATCACTTCAATAACATGTATCAGTCTGCGTGCTGACACCCCTCCATGCCATGATAAAAGGCTGTCGAGAATCGCCCCACGTTGTTTTCCTCTGTCTCTTTTTTCCACAGATCTTTCCAGTGGTTAAACTTGTTCCAGTTTCCTTCTTCAACTATTATAGTAACAATTATTGTTAGTTTTCACAATTTCTAGCCTTATTTTTTCTTCAAGAAGAGTAAGGAAAGAAGGGAAGAGGCTTAGGAGAAAGACTTGGGAAGAGGAAAAAAGTGGGGGGAGGGAAGGAGAGGAAGAAGAGAAGGAAACAAAAGATGAAGAAGGAAAGAAAGAAGAGAAAGACTTGGGAAGAGGAAAAAAGTGGGGGGAGGGAAGGAGAGGAAGAAGAGAAGGAAACAAAAGATGAAGAAGGAAAGAAAGAAGAGAAAAGGAAAAGGAAGAAGGGAAAAAATAAAACTAGAAAGAAGATGAAAAGAAGAAAGAAAAGGAAGAAGAACAAGAAGAAACGTGACAATTACACTGGCTTATCAACATAGTGGTTTCACATCAACTTAAAGCCCTTATTTCCGCTTAGCCTGGAAAACCCCTCCAGCCAGACATAAGCAACAACCCAAATGCCCTAACATATGACAGCGACATATGACAGCGACACATGACAGCGACACATGACAGCAACATATGACAGAGACCAGAGACTCACTTTCGCCCCTCATATTTCTGCAGTGCATCATCTATAATGGAGGTCAGCTGATGTTGGAAGAAGCCTGAAAACTCTTGGCTGCTCATCTGTCCAGTCAGAGACAGGACTAGCCGCCTGATGTAGCCCAGCAGCTGGGTCGAACAGGTGTCCCCCATGTGTTCCTTGACCACTGGTATGGTTTTCATCATAATTTCCTTGATCTGTCGGTCCAGCTGTTTCATATCTATACGTGCGTACTGGAAACATGAAGGCAGAGTCATACGTTAAAGATAGAAGTCTGCTGAGACCATCACAAGTTACATAATAAGCAGGTCTCAGATTTCTGAAAAAACACTGATGTTATATCACACTGTCAGCGTCTGTGGCTCAGGCCTTGTGAACGCGCTTCGTAATGCTGGAGTGCTGGGTCTGATCCCAGCTGCAGACAATCTGGCAGCAGATCATTTTGTGTTGTTTTCGAATGTGATACCAAAAGCTGACCGCTCAGTAGGCAATGGTAAACTACTTAATGTAAAATTTGCCTAGAAAAAAACCACAAAAGCCAAAGAAATGCTAGGGTTGGTTATGCAACGACCTGTAAAGGATACGCAACTAACATTTCTATAGCACACTAAAACTCATACAAGTATCACGCACACCATTTCTGGCATACACGGTAGACTAAATTATTACCATTCATCGTATGGTCCCCAGTAATATTCTGGCAGGCTGTTACTAAATATTCTAGTTTTTCTTTTCGCTTCAAGTGGACAAAACTGGCTGTCCCTTCTAATATCTTTGTGTATTGGTATTCATTCAAAACATTTAGTTTACTCATGCAAACCAATAGTTAGTAAAGTAAAAGTAAAGTAAAATAAAAGTAAAATTAGTAAAGTAAAAGTAAAGCAAAATAAAAGTCAAATAAAGTTAAAGTAAAGTAAAAGTAAAATAAAATAAAAGTAAAAGTAAAATAAAAGTAAAGCAAAAAAAAAGTAAAATAAAGTAAAAGCAAAGTAAAATAAAAGTAAAGTAAAGTAAAAGTAAAATAAAAGTAAAGTAAAATAAAAGTAAATGTAAAGTAAAAGTAAAGTAAAATAAAAGGTAAAGTAAAATAAAGTAAAAGTAAAGTAAAAGTAAAATAAAAGTAAAGTGAACATTAAATTAAAGTAAAGTAAAATTAAAGTAAAATAAAGTAAAAGTAAAATGAAAGTAAAGTAAAATAAAAGTTAAGTAAAATAAAAGTAAAATAAAGTAAAAGTAAAGTAAAATAAAAGTAAAGTAAAATAAAAGTAAAGTAAAATAAAAGTAAAAGCAAAATAAAGTAAAATAAAAGTAAAGTAGCATGAAAATAAAGTAAAAAAAAAGTAAAGTAAAATAAAAGTAAAAGGAGTCTTTTTTTTTTTTTTTTTTTACTCTAGTGGCGTGTTGTGTATATCATGTTAGATCAATCAGTGTTCAATGGGTGATGTCAGCAACCTGCCAGCTGCCTTTACTTCCCTGGACTTTACTTGCTACTCATTTTAGGCTGTGGCAATCTGGCAGCCAAGGTCTGTTTTTTTTTTTTTAAACTAAAATGGATGCAAACCATGAGCTTCGGCTGGCAGGCATGTGTGAATGCAACAACCTAAGTTGTATAGAGCGCTCCTGCTGATTAACTCACCGTTCCCAGAACTTCATTGACCGCACATAAAAAAAAAATGAGTTAAACTCACTGGCATGTCTGAGACGGAGCTCTCACTGCCCTGATCCATGGCCGTGCTGCTGGCCACATCGCTGGACTGGGAGCCCACAGATCGTAGACCACTTTCCGCCCCCTCTGCTCGTCTTGGCTTCCTTCTCTCTCGTGGCCGTGTGTTCTTGGAATCCTTCACAAATTTATCCGAGACTTGAAACACGCCATGTCCTAAATGCTATTGGATAACAGAAACAGAAACACATGTCAGCTTAGGCAATAATGAAAATGTAGTAAACTTTGTGTGTGCATGCGTGCCTTCTGTGTGAGAGAGCAAGAGTGCCTGTCCATATGTGCCTGTGCGTATGTCTGATGTCTATAAACTGTTTTTACTGCCGGTATTTCCCATTTTGTAGGGTAGTCAATGACAGGGAGGTCTACTACAGTCGCTGCGAACTGCACAAGTATGGATTTTTATTTTTGCCCCAGACTCAGAAAAAATGTCCATCATCTTACGGAGTAATCGAACATGGGTCACTGAAGTACTGGAAACAAATTAAAGATACACACCTTAAGCTTGGTAAATCTCCAGACAGCAAAAATAGCCTTTTGCAAGATGAAAAGTAGTGTTAAAATACAATACTGAGCTTATACTGCCATGATTCTGAAATACAGACAATAGGCCAATGAAAATCTAATGGCAGCAGACTTGCGTTTTTGGCCAGGAAAATGCAAAGAATACCTGCCATATGTGAAACAAACGTGTCTGCTATCTTCACAAGGAAAAGCCGCCGTGGTGTAGTGGTTAGACACATGCCTGCGGATCAGAAGGTCGTGGGTTCAGGTCCTGGCGGTACTGGACTTTTTTCTTCAAAAATGACCTTGGCCACCAGGTTGACCCAGCCTTGAATGGGTACCAGGTAGAGCCCTGGGAAGTAAAGATTGCGGGCGTGATGCTGACCACATCACCCATCGAGTGCCCATTGGTCCACAAAATATAGGTCCAGCCCTATATGCCTGCAAGTATGGAAATGGTTCTCTACTTTTACTGATCCCCACAGTGTAGACTGGCTGCAGCGTACCTACTGCTGTATTTAGAAATATTATGTGATGAAGCCCCCAAGCTCTTCAACAGGGCAACTCTTATGCCACTGTCCCAAAGCCACAAGAAAACAGTGTTAACGAAAATTAAGTAAAACAAAACTCACCTGTCCCATGTTCACATCCGCAAATCGATGATGGTCACTCCTCCTGCTCACATCTCCCTGCGAGGTCAGTTGTTCTGTTTCTCCGTCTCGTTTCAAGCCGTTGAACTCTATCACTGTCTCGCCAAGTGCGTCCTGGCGACAAGTAACGGTCAACAATAAGCGTTTCTCTTACTAGTGCTCCTTACTGTCATGTTTTGTCTTCTTTCTACTCTTCTAAAGTTAGCTGTGGTTCCTTTAGACAGGCATAGACAGAAAGGCTAAAGAATGTGACCTAGTGCTCCTTACTGTCATGTTTTGTCTTCTTTCTACTCTTCTAAAGTTGGCTGTGGTTCCTTTAGACAGGCATAGACAGAAAGGCTAAAGAATGTGACCTAGTGCTCCTTACTGTCATGTTTTGTCTTCTTTCTACTCTTCTAAAGTTAGCTGTGGTTCCTTTAGACAGGCATAGACAGAAAGGCTAAAGAATGTGACCTAGTGCTCCTTACTGTCATGTTTTGTCTTCTTTCTACTCTTCTAAAGTTGGCTGTGGTTCCTTTAGACAGGCATAGACAGAAAGGCTAAAGAATGTGACCTAGTGCTCCTTACTGTCATGTTTTGTCTTCTTTCTACTCTTCTAAAGTTGCCTGTGGTTCCTTTAGACAGGCATAGACAGAAAGGCTAAAGAATGTGACCTAGTGCTCCTTACTGTCATGTTTTGTCTTCTTTCTACTCTTCTAAAGTTGGCTGTGGTTCCTTTAGACAGGCATAGACAGAAAGGCTAAAGAATGTGACCTAGTGCTGCATGCAAAGACCCTTGAACATGTCTACAACTCAACAGAAATGCCATGTGCTTCCGAAAGACTCTCAACAAACTTCAGGAAAGGGGGGGGGGGGGGGGGGGGGGGGGTGAACCAGCAAAATTGTTTTCCTTTGTGACTGCATGTCAGTCCTCCAGGCGACTCAGAGATTCCGAGAGACAACATGGAGAGAGAACTGACCCACCAGCTAAATTAGACTATTAGAAAACAAATCTCTCTCCAGTGGATCCCAGCTCAATGTGGCATACCAGGAAATGAGTTAACAGACAGACTTGCAAAAATTGGAACAAAGGAGAAACAACACACCCCTTCATTGACATTACCAGAAATCAAAACATTTATCAAGAGAAAATACAAGGAATTGTGGAGAGAACAAACAACAGTAAACAGTAGAGGCAACCCACCTGATGGTCTAATCTGAACATACAAAACCTAATGCAAAGAAGAAGAAAAAGATACCCAACGTAACCAATAAAAAAATAAGTATCACTTATACAACTGAAAGTGTGCTCTCTTAAACCAATGAAATAAATGTAGCATGTGAAACATTCAGCTTGTGATACCTGAAGGAACGGTGATTCTTCCCCGCCATTGGTAGAAGAAGACAAGGAGCGGGGGTTATTTGTTGTATCTGAATAATCGAAAGGAAAACTCTGAAATGTGTTGATCTGGCTCAGTCTGTCCATCCAGGTCCTCTCTGCTGCGGAGACCTCCTCTTGAAAACGAGCCTGAAAGAAATGTTTAATTGTATTGAAATCACAAATGCTAATTTGATTAACCAAACCCCAATCATTAATCATGATATGCTGTATTGACCCTTTTGGCCGGAGAAAGCCTGTTTTCCTACTTTTATGGGTTTTTGATGCCATGACATTTTGGAGCAGTAGCCAATATGCCCATATAACAGCTTTGGTGCTGTTTGCAACTGCATAGTGTGTCACCACCCTTCACCCTCCCCCTTTTTTCCTTTAAATTTGGATATTACTTGGGGTTACAGATATTGGCACAACCCAACAACAGTTACAGATACTCATCAAACCCATACAAAACTTACAGATACTGGCACAGCGCAATAATAGTTACAGATACTGGCACAGCCCAACAATAGTTACAGATACTGGCACAGCCCAACAATAGTTACAGATACTGGCACAGCCCAACAATAGTTACAGATACTGGCACAGCCCGACAATAGTTACTGATGACAGAACGCAACAACAGTTAGATGTATTGGGCCAGATCAACAACAGTTACAGACACGGACACATCTCAACACAAAACACAAATCTCAGCACTTATACTCACAACTTTAATGTCCTCCTCCTCCTCAGAGTTAACACTCTCACTGGGTGTCTGTTCAGAGCTGACCTTGTCGACAGTGTTTGATGCACCATTACCCCAGAAAGGTAAACTCTGAAAATTCGTCAACTTCTTTAACACACTCTCATTACCTTAAATCTTGTCATTTCTCTCCTACCTACAGAATTTATCCATGTAAAGACACCCCCATTTATAAGATGACACCTTTTTTTTTTAAAAGCCCAAAATTAATAAATAAATATTTTAACTACATTCTGTGTTTAAGACTGCCAGCATTTACACACACACACACACACATGCACGCACACACACACAAACACACATACGCACACAAACTGGGAAAACATCTCGTTTTATACATGGAAAAATAAGGTGTGTGCAATGATTTTATCACCTACAAATTCCCTTATTATATGAACTTTTCATACTTCAGAACACGTCGCTCTCATCACAGCATGCCTGAAAGTCTCTTTCAAATATAGCCAGTTTTCCAGCCCTATGTGCTTTCACAGCCAATGATTTTCGATCTCTTGTATTCACCTTTGTAGAGGTGCCTTTTGCCCCCTTTTCAGAAAACTGTACCCTCCATGACTGTTCTCTCCAAGCCATTAAGACATTTAACCTGGTCAAAATACCTAAGCTTTCAGGGCAGAATGCTGTTTATGAGCCAATTCCCCTTGATGCTCAGATCATGCAGGATACCAGTGTGTTTTTCTTCTTCTCACACTTTGCATACTCATACTACATGAAAGTTATCTTTTCCCTCTTGCCCCTGTGTCCCAGGTCAACCCAGGCTAATATGGGTAACAGATAAAGCCATTTATAGGGAAGGCAACCATATAATCTGTTAACTCTTGCAATAATTCACTTCTAGGTAGGACCTATGAACGTATAATGTGTTGCTTGGACTTAAACTTTTTCGATCCCAAGAACTCTTTTTTTTTTTTAAAGGGTTATGACCCTATTAGGATTCTTAAAAAAATCTCTAAAAACAATTTTTACACAGGTCACTAATTAATTTGTTCAAAATTTATTTATCAACATTTTAAAACTATTTTTTGAAATATATGAAGATTTATCAAAGCAGTAATCAATACACATGGTGAAGCATTAAACTGAATATATCCTTAAGAGCCTTTAAAAAAAAACATGGCCCTGTAATCTTTACCATCTAGGCTTTAAAAAAAAAAAGCCAATCAGCACGAAGCTGCAGTGAGTTCAGTGCCCTCTGCCTCATGAGGTCAGAATCGATATGCCGCATGTCTCGAAACAGCTCCAACAGGAAGTGAGGATTTCCCTCATTTTGAGAGATCACGGATGCCACTTCTGCATAGATTGTGTCACGTAAAGTATCGAAAAGTGAGTTGCTTTCTGCAGTGGCATTTGATCTGAAAGAAAGAAAAAATAAATGGCTACAAAGTGATTTTATTCTTCTTCTTATCATTCACCGGGCTATAAACTCTAATGGAAAGTTCTGGTTATTAACCGCTTCTCAACTCTGATCTTGTTTCAGAACTTGAGTCTGCATGTACATCTGTTTTACAGATCTGACTCCTTTGCATGCAGACTGTTGGTTCCTCACCTCTCAAGCAGATACTCTCACTTCAAAGGAAACACCTTAATTATTTGCCTTCTATGACATGCTTGTTAGGGGCAGCAGGTATATTCTTTTATAGCCTCAAAATGGTGCCCCGGAACCAACATGGGGGGAGGGGGGGGGGAATTTTAAAGTGTTTAAAGGCGAGAAGAATGACTTAACAGCATAAAGTTTTATCCTATAAGGCAGAGCGGCTGGTTGCCTTAAGTGTTGCATAAAACACAAACTCTTTATCTCCAGCAACAACCTCAGAGACACCCTTCATTCATGAACTGAAGAAGAGAACCCGAAAATAAACCTACAATCTTTGAAGGACCAGACAAATTGCTTCATCACATTGCCATTGAGATCTGCGATCACATATCTACACCATTCAAGCATGCAAAGGTTGGTTATAATTAGGGTATAATAGTTTTATTTATATACACATCGGACCCCAACCCTCTTTCCTGGTACCACACCTTCTGCTATTATTTTTTTCTAATCCGCCGTGGCGTTTAACACGGCCAGAGTATTTCAGTTTCCTTATGTTCAGATCTTTCAGGACGTCAGCATTTCTTTTCTTCTATGCTAAAAATCTTTCTATAGCACTGAAGCTTAAAGCCCTGTTTTTCTTCTTCAAGACTGAGAAATTTCCTGACTCACATCTGTATTTTGCTACGGGTAAGATGCATGCCATCAAAATGTTAACATTGATTTCCTTACTGGGGTTCAACCACAGACTTTTAACGCTGTTTAATCTTTGCATTCCTATGGCCATCCTCCTTATGACTTCCGTTAAACTAAATTGCTGTTTAGTATGACTGGCATCTTTCTGTCTTTCCAGGCGATAGTGTTATATTGCGCTATGAGGAGGCATGGGACTCACAGGCCACTGCGTTTATTATGGCTGATTATGGAGCCTACACATTTAAAGTTTTTGACAATTTAAACTTTTCATCATTTACTGTTATTTTTGGGTGACAACCAGTTTTGTCTGTGGACCTTTCTCACATATACTGAGATAGTATACATATATACATTTTTATAAAATTTAAACTTGTATACATCTAAGGTTTGTCTACTCACGAATATACTGAATGTGTGACATAGATAAACATATAAAAACACATGCTTCATCATAAGATTTGTGCCCTTATCTGAGAAGCTTATGTTAACAAATCTGACCCACACACACACAAAAACTGTTTCCCCTCTACACAAATGCAGCTGGCTGCAGTGGATGTGCAAATCCACTGCTCTCTGTGAGAAAATTATATGGCAAGGCTCCTATCTCAATTAAGGTGCTGACCCTCATATCACTGGTGCGGACATAAAGGCCCTCATCCACGAGCACATCTGATCAGGTGACATCATCATCTATACAAATGACTCAGTGATTCGTGAAAGAGACACAGGAAGACAGTGTGAGAAGGTTCTTGGCAGTCTTTTGTCATAAAGTGGAGATGTGTCAACACATAAATTAATACACACAGCTGTGGATCACACATTGTGTAGAGGCATGATTGCCCACACCAGTCAGCAAGACACTAGATGATGATAATCTTCTGCAACTGTTCTGGTCAAAATGATATCTCAGCAACATTTCCATTACTTCTTATATCGGCATCTGTAGCTTAGGCATTGCAAACAAGCTTTGTAATGCCGAGGTGCCAGGTTCGATCTACAGTGCTAATGAGAAGCCCACCATGCAGAAAGCAATAGCAAACTACTGGATGTAAATCAGCCGAGAAAAACCACAACAGCCAAAAAATGCTAGGGTTGGTTTTGCAATGTGCTGTAAAGGATACACAACTAACTTTTTAACTTATGTTAAATAATGCCTACTTCAACATTTTGTTCCATATTTTAAATATATTTACTGACTAAACACAAACCATCTTCTTCTTCACAATTCGTTAACTTAGCTAATCTGAGTAAACACCTCAAAAGAATCAAATGCATCAACGGAACTCCCACACTTCTTTCTTGAAGTGTACTTTATTAAGAAAAACAAATGACTAAATGCTAAACAAATATCTTCAGCACAGTAACTCACTTTGCATGTTTCTGTTCTCTTCGAAGCCGTGCATGTTTATCCCTGATAAACTGTGCATACGAGGAGCTTGAGCCGCTCCCTAAGCCAGCAGTTGTAAAATTAGAAGCACCATCCGCAGCAGTGTTAGCAAGTGACCTCAAGCCCGCAGCAGTTGACCTTTCTCTACTGGGATGACCAATATTTCTACCAACAGTGTGGAAACTGTCCACTTCTAATGATGGCAACTTAACGCCTGTTAAGAAAAGATCAAATACATTTCATACTAATGAGATGGACGAAACCCAAGACAAGCCAAAGACAAAACCACGACACTGGGCTACAACTTGGTGACAGTGAGACGACAAAAGAAGTAGCAGAAACTTCTAAAATAAAATTTTATTACATGTTACAAAAACGCAAATTTTTTTTTTATCTGCTTATCTATATTTTTGTCTAAATCACACATTTTCTAAAACATATTAAGGAAGTATCCATAAACAAAAACAGAGTGAAACATAAAATGGAATACATTTCTTGGGACCTAATTTTTTTTTTTTTTTTTTTAACTGTTATGGGCTGACTCATACCGTGACTGCCCATCAAAATATTAACTATAGGCAAATTATGATGTCAAAATAGCTATCAAACACCATTTTGTTCACAAGAATCCCCACACTCTCCACCCACAACTGCCACTTGAATGAATATATTCACATTAAAACCTCCTAAACACTGTGCGGGTGCAAACAGAACATAATGCCGCTAACTAGGATTCGTTGGGACAGGCCATTGCAGAAATGTGGGTGACCTCATTCGAAACCAAACGTTTAAATGAATCATAAATTAGCGCACAATGCGGTTTTCTGGTACCCAAAGAGTTGAGCTGCACTGATGTGACTGAGTCCCAGTCGGAAATGCCTGGTTCACGACCTCAAAGGGTGACAGGTTTGGGAGATAAAGCCATGACCTAGAACTGGGAGCCATTCAACAAAGTTTACTCAGGGGCCCGTGTGTTTGAAGATGGGGATCGGTACAGACCAGAGTCTTGAGCCGAGCATTGAAGGTAAAATAATACAACTGGCTCGTGATCCGCGAGCCACATGCTAGGCTTCTGCAGGCCAGATTGGGCTCCCTATGGATCTGTTCGGAGTGCTGTGATGATAATCCTTTCTAATCACAGGCCAGATTGGGCTCCCGGGTCTCCAACTGAACAGCCCTGGCCTAGAGTAAGAACCCATCACATTCCTGGCCAAGGGAGACAGGCATATTGTAAAAGGCGGCTAATTCGGATCAGATGTGTTGGGTGGAAAGAACAAACATCACAGCCTAGCTGTAGATCACAACACAACACCTCTGGGGTGAGGCATAATGATAATCCTGAGAGTGTTAGCCAGTTAGGAATCTAGTGTGAATCTGCCATACCAAACAGAGGTGATCAAACATTTTAGCCAGTGTGTGCGTCATTTCTGTCTTTGACTTCTGCAGTCCTTTATTTATTTAGAAACTGCCATCACTTAAATTTTTTTTAGCCATGTAGGCGGGGTGTGGGGACCCCCCCCCCCCCCCCCCCCCCCCCCCAACAAGGCGCCTAATTGAAAGTATTTCCTTTAAAGTCAGAGGGCATCTGCCTGTGAGGCAAGCAAACAAACAACAGTATGCATACAAATGGGTCATATCTGTGAAACAGATATGCACACAAAGCTCTGGAACAGGACCAAAGTCCAGAAGTGGGCAAACAGCCAGAACTGTTTACAAACAGCGAACAGCACTAAGAAGAAAGAAGAAGACACCAGATGACTTCACTCCCCAGAAAAATTCCTTGCCCCCAACTAAGCTTGGGTTGATCTAAACAATTTTAAACACCATCCTCAATGAGACTTCGAGCGTATGACACTCAGACTGGCAGGAAAGTGCATTAGCCACAGCGCCAACACGGCCTCCTTATGCTAACAAATGGCAAATGACTGCACTATTCAAAACAGATGTTAAATTCAGGATAACATTAAAAAATCCTGCAACCTTTGTACTGAGGAGTGACATATTTGTGAAAATTCCTGATTTTTGTGTGGTTGTATATGCAGTATATATTAAACAGCAAATGGCTACCTGTACAGTTCTTTAAAAAAGAAACAAAAATTAAGCACTAAATAACAAGCATTGTAACTTTAATGTTCACCAATTAATTAAAACAGTTCTGAAGAATTTGTAGCTCAACTGTATAAAATAATTCGTCAGAATTTTTTTTTTTTTTTAAATCCTTAGTTTTTTTGGTCAGATTTTTGGATGTCAACCCTACTTCAACAAATGATGAGGACTCACAGTTATAACACTAAGAGAACCCACCTGATGTAGGGTCACTGTCCGACTTCTTCACAGGCAAGTCAAATGTCCTGTAGGGGGGAAAAAAATCACAAACTATAATTATTTATTCATTCATTCACTGCCCTGTTGTATGATTATATGTCACACAAGGCTCGTGGTCTACTCCCCCCCCCCCCCCCCACACCCTTTTCCACTTTACCAAAAACTAATGGAAAATGAGGACAAAATGAGAGAGAGAGAGAGAGAGAGAGAGAGAGAGAGAGAGAGAGAGAGAGAGAGAGAGAGAGAGAGAGAGAGAGAGAGAGAGAGAGAGAGAGAGAGAGAGAGAGAGAGGGAGAGGGGGAGAGAGAGAGAGAGAGAGAGAGAGAGAGAGAGAGAGAGAGAGAGAGAGAGAGAGAGAGAGAGAGAGAGAGAGAGAGAGAGAGAGAGTCAGTCAGATCCAGAACTGGAAAAGCAAAAACATTGCCTCACCTGCTGAAAAGCCTGTTGTCATTGAAACCTGATGCTGTTCTATGTATGGGTTTATCAACACTTGTTTCTTCATCGTCTCCATCTTGGAATGGGACAATGGGGAATCTGCCAACCCCGCCCTTCTGATTCTGATGGCCGGCAGACTCTGGGAAATTGCTGAAACTCTCGTATCTGCTGTCTGCTGCCTGAGGAGCAGAAGAGTGCAGAGCAGTGACCAGCTGTCGGAAGTCTTTTGCCATGGCTCCAACGGAAGAGGCTGTCTGAGATGCTTGATGCTGTTGGGACCTCTGAATGTTCAAAGCAGACTGCCCAAGAGAACTAAAGCTCATCCCGGCATCTTGTTGTGGCAAGGACAAGTTGGACCCTGTGTTGACGCTCAGGCTGGTCCCCAGTCCAGGGCCTCCGCCTGGAGCTCTTCTGTCCAACCCTAAGGACAGGTTGCTTACAGAAAGGCCGAGGCTGTTGGGCTGGAAACTCCGAAGGCCCGGGCTGTGTGCTGACAGATCACCAAACATGCCAAGTGGGACAGAGCTGCCTAGATTGCTCTGGAAAATAAAACAGAGGAATATGTAAATCAACAGCTCCCATCCCCCTGTGGGTTCCGGGACCCTATTATAGGGAAAACAAGAATAGACCCACTGCTTACCCAAAAGCATGTAAGAGTCGACTAATTGGGAGCTTCTTTCAAAGTTGGGAGTGCATTTGCTTGAGAGGCAAGGAACCAGCAGTCTGCATACAAATGAGTCAGATCTGTAAAATGGATGCACATGCAACACTTAGGTTCTGAAACAGGACGCAGTCCAGAAGTGGATGAGCAGCCAGAACTTTCCGCCAGAGTTTACAGCTCGTGAACGCGAAGAAGAAGAAGAAGAATAGGTCCCAGATGCTGTGTATCTGGAAGATATTTGTTTTATGAAGGATAAACATCCTTGTGTTTTCCCCATGCACTGGTCTGTGTAGAGCATCTTCTTTTTATGCCTTAAAAATGGTACGAGCTATATATTTTGTGGTTTACAGCTGGCCTACGACAACTGCGTTATTCTGCCCCCAAAATCTGATTTCAGCAAACCTCTAATAGTGGCCTTCTACAAGTTGCATAATAAGGGGACAGTGGATCTAATCTAATTTCTAATTCACCCCCCCCCCCCCCCCAACATGGAGTCCCAGAACCCACACAGGGTGTTCATATTAGACAACTGTAAGTATCTCCACAGATAGACTAAACAGTGATGATAAAGGCCAGCTGTACAATGATTCCTGTTGAACTCAGAATGTCCACACTAAGAATAAACTATAGATTTTCTACATAAGAATCTACTCAGCAACGATAATATCAGAGGGTGCCGTTAAAATGTAGTCCTACCTGTGCTAACGGGCTAGCTTGTTGACGATTAAGGGTCAGACCGTGGGTGCCTATGGGTGTAGTTTGAAGATTGTAGCTATTGCTGCCGAATCCTGAGCTCAACAAGGGTGGGTGTAAGCGCTGAGGGTGAGCAACTCCAGCTGCACTGCCCGTGTGAAAGCTGCACTCATGGAGGACTTCTTGGACCTGCAACATGACAAGCATTACATGTTTAAGGCATGTGTCGAAGAAAAAAATGAAGGGTGTTATACATTCCAAGCAGAAAATTTGTATTTTTCATGTGTAAGATGTTTCATTATCCCCTGAAGGTGTCTCCACCTTGCCGCGATGAGGAAGCCTGTGTTTCTCAAAGACCCTGAGAGCTATGCCGGTGGTAGCGTAGCAGGGTCTCCCAAGCCGGAAAGGTCTAAGGGTAGAGAATAGACAAAGAGAGACACCCTGGTCTTCCAAATTAGGGATTGAAGTGTGAGGCCGACAAGTGTGAGACCTTAGAAAAACTTCATTTCGTCACAAAACAGATACAATCTGAAAATAAAGTATACTATGCCCTTCGACATCTGCTAAAGTCAAAGTCTCTACTTCGCAACACCAAGATCAAAATATATAAAACGTTGATAAAACCAGTTGTTTTATATGGCTCTGAAACTTGGAGCGCAACCCAACAAAAAATATGAAGCCTTATAACAAATTTTCAAAAACAGTCTTAGAACAAATCTTTGGACCCATCCTAGATGCAAACAGCGGGGAATGGAAAGTGAGAAGCAGCAGTGAAATTAATAATCTGTTTAAATCACCACTGGCATCATGAGGGCTAATAGACTGAAATGGCTGGGTCACATCGAAAATGTCAGATGACCGAGAGGTAAAAACTGTAATCACAAGGGAGTTGAATGGTCGTAGACCAAGAAGAAGAAGATGAAGAGATTTTGTCCAGACAGACCTACAAACACTTGGTGTCACCAACTGGATAGAGGACAACCAGAGAGATGAATGGAGGTGGGTGATATCTGCAGCAATGAACCTCAAGGGCTTAGAATGCTGTTGCTGCTGAAAAAGAAGAAGAACCTGCAGGAGGAGGAGGAGTATCTTTAGATACACTAAAATGGACACTGGAAAAGTATCAGAATTTTTCTGGTAAAGAAGTTAGAAAAAAATTACTCTATTTTTAACCCTTTTGCCTCGGAAATATTACAATTTAGGCAAGAATTCCCAAATAAATTCTGTAAAGAAATTTTTTTAACTACAATTTAACACAGGCCACTAACAATTTTGTTAAATTTCTTCATCTACACTTTCAAAAAAATAAACATTCAAAATACATTAGCAGTCCCCCGTGTGGGTTCCGGGGCCCCATTGTGGGGAAAACAAGAATAGACCCACTGCCTTCCCAAAAGCATGTCGTAAGAGTCGACTAATTGGGGAGCTTCCTTTAAAGTCGGAGTGCATCTGCCGGAGAGGCAAGGAACCAACAGTCTGTATTCAAGAGAATGAGATCTGTAAAACTGATGCACACGCAACACTCAGGTTCTGGAGCAGGACTGCAGTTCAGTAGTGGACGAGCAACCAGAACTATCCGCCAGAGTGTACAGCTGGTGAACGCGAAGAAGAAGAAGAAGACATTAGCAATTTCACTCCATTTTGGAGGAAAGAATAACAGACTCAGTGTGTAACAAAGATCTGGTGGAGGGCAACTAATTAAGGGTGCATCCTTCACAGTCATTGTGCGTCTGTCTGAAAGGTGAGGTGCCCACAGTCAGAGCTGTAAAATGGATATGCACGCAAAAACTCAAGCCCAGGAACAAGATCAAAGTCCAGAAGTAGATGAACAACCAGATCTTTTCAAGGGAATTTACAGCCTGTGAAGCTAAGAAATAAGAGACTTAGCTCTCCCAACCAAAAGAGCTTACCTGTAACTGCAGTGCTTGCATCTGTTGCTGCAACTGCTGTATGTCTCCTTGCTGGTGGGTCAGCGACTGGACCAAGTGTCCAAAACTCAACATCATTGACTGGTTCTGCAGCTGAAGCATCTGCTCCTGTACTGGGGACATGATGTTTCCTCCTTGTAGAACAGTCTCTGGTAGGAAGAGTGAACATGCTTATAAGCAAGTTGATAATTTCATTTAACTATTTCAGTCCCAAATAATGATGTATATGTGAATAGCTCTTCCCCGTGAACCATACAAATTCCAGTGGACCAAGAGGTGAGGAAAAGAAGCTGGCACTGGATAGGACGCATGTTGAGAAAACCTGAGAGCAATACAACTAGAATGTCTTTGCACTGGAACCCACAGAAATAAAGACCCCAAAAAAAATGGAGAATGGAGCTAGAGTGAAGTTAAAAACATAGGGAGGACATGGGGAGAGTTGCATGCGATAATGAAGGATAAAACAACTTGGTGTGAGCTGGTTCAAGGACCTATGCTCCACTGGGGATTAGAAAGGTGGGGTTAGAAAGGTAAAAGAAGAAGCTCTTCCCCCTTCAGTCCATCATGCAATGTGTTATTACACCTTGTAGTTTTGGTAACAAGACACGAAATAAAGTTATACAATTAAAAACTTTTATAGTAATAATTCTTCTTCCTTGCGTTCCCCGGCTGTAAACTCCGGCACATCCGTTTCACAGATCAGGCTTATTTGTATGCACTCTTCGTTCGTTGTCTTTCAGTCAGATGTCCTCTGACTTTGAAATAAGCCTGTTAGGGAGGTAGTGCGTCTATTCTTGTTTTCCCACACAATGGGGCCCCGGGGAGTTACAATCATTACTCCCTGATTAGTAACTGCCAAGATCTTCTGGGACTAAAGAGATAAATAATAATGATACAAACAATATATTGCATTTTTTTGTTGCTGGGCAATTTTCTTACCTTCAAATACACTTCAAGTCAAATATTTTTGTTAATGACTTTTGCTCCCACGTTGACCCAACCTAAATCTGGTATCAGGTAAAAGTCCTGGGAAGTAAATACGGCTGGCATCATGTCGACGGCATTACCCCCTGACTGCCAACTTATTTAAAAAATGAGTCCAGCAGTATATGCCTAATGCCGTACTGGCGTTGATGGCATATCCTGAAGCTATTTAAGATGTGTACGGTAGTATAAATGTGAGACTGGGATTAAACTTTTTAGCCCCAGGGCTGGAGTGGCGAGATGTATGTCAATGTTATTAAGCCACAGAAAAGGCTGAGCTGGCAGAAAATTCAGAGCCACATGCTGAGATGTCAATAAAGCTATAATCTTCTTCATCATCATCTGTGTTTGCTCTTTAAAAAAAAAAGCGGCATGCTGTGCTGAGGTTTAAAGCTAGGTTGCAATGCTCGCATCTTTTAGTCCAACACTTCTGACTTCAGCAAACCACTAATTAGTCGCCTTTTATAACATGCTGGTTAGGCGGCAGTGGGTCCCCCCCCCCCCCCCCCCCCCCCCCCCCCCCCCCCCACCTACAGGGCCCCGGAACACATACCAGTAGTAAAGGAAATCTCATACCTTACCTTACATGTCAATTCTGAGAAAAGTCCAGGAATTCTCCAGCCACACTGGTAGGTAGGTAGCCACTATGGTGAAGTGGGTAGATATATACTTGCAGATCTGAATGATCTGAATGTCATGAGTTCAAATCCGAACAAAGCCAGTCTTGTTTCCAAATGTACCTTAACCCACTGACTACCAAGCACATTAACCCTTGCATTTCCCCAGATACCAGGTATTTTAGTGTGTACTAAAAATGCCATAGCTTCACAACTATTTGATATAATCTCACAATATTTTGTATTTTTGCACCAAACTGAAGGAAGAACAAATTTCAAGAAAAAAAAATGTTGTTTATTTTGTTTTGCATCATCATCATGTGGCTGTAGATTAGTGCAAAAAAGGCAACCGGAAAATCTTTTATCTGACAACAATAAAGACTGATAGTGATGATTTTTTTTTCAAAAATATTCAACAAACATATATTACATTTTGTATTTTTGCACAAAATTGAACCGAGAACAATGTGAAGACAAAAAATGGGGTTTACTTTGTCTGCCATAATCATCATCATCAAATAGATAACAAATATCAAGACATATGTAGATTTACTGTTTTATATCATCATCATGTGGCTGTAGATATGGTGCTGAAAAGGCAACAGACAAATCTGTTATCTGACAGCAATATATAGAAAACGCCCCCGTGACTTGATGGTGGCAGCAAATGATGAGTGGATAGATGTATATAGACTCCGGTAGTCTGAAATAGACCCCTTTTTCACAACACATGTGACGCAACAGTACAAGAAACCATGTTACTTCATTTAGGGTTGTGTGTTTCCTGTTCTTGGGAAAACAGGTGTCTGGTTTCGCACCAATCTTTGCCTCAGCATAAACAGTTTGTTTCTTTAGCAAACACAGCCAGAATTTCTTTACTGAAGAAAATATTCAGTGGTTCATTTGTTCCTGCTGGCAGAAATAAACCAAAAGTGCCAGTAAATGGGGGTACTCCAGGAAAGCCTTCTAAATCACAATGCCAGTCATCAACCGTTGGGGGGGGGGGGGGGGGGGGGGGGGTGGGGGGCGTGGCACATCTTCCCCGGACTCGTCAGATGATGATGATTCTGAATCAAAAGCGGCAATGATATCTTCGTCATGTGCAGACTCACGCACAAAATCTTTATAATCTGTGGGCTTTGACTGAATACTCTTACAAGAACTATCAGCATCATAAACTGCGGCACCAGTACTTGCAGCCGACAACACTGTGACTGTCTTTGTCAGACTTGACTTCGAAGCTTCATGCTGTCGTTTTACAGTCAACGATGTTTTGAATGGCACTTCGTTAAATTTATTATAGTCATAGCCATCAAACTGTTCAGAAGTGTCTTCAAATTCACTTTTTGAAGCAAAATCAAGAAAATCGAATGCATCATTAGAAAAATTAGGAGAGATATGGCCACCACGATGGTTCCGATAATTTGACGCCATGATGAATTTTTCATCAATGTCTCACCGTCATGGGAGCTAACTAAAAAAATTCGTCAAATATTTACTTCAAGCACTACGAAGTTATTTCCCTTAATTAACCATACAGAAATTAATAAGCTAGAGGTTTCAACTAAATCCATCATAAAAATCGCGATTTTAACATGACGGCGAGCGTCCAAAGCTAAAATCGCAAAGGGTGTGACGTTGGTAGAAGGAAGTAAACGTCGCCTCGTCGCATTACGTGCGACGCTGGTAGTCAGTGGGTTAACTCCCAGAACAGAGTTCCAATTCCATCCACTGGTACGAGTAACAACCTGACTGTAAATCTGTCTCGTCTTTTCTCCGAGTTTTGAGTGGTGGCCAGATCCCCCGGTCACTCCCTGCCATATTATTCTTTCTAGACCATGTGCTTCCACGTTGTCCACTCACTTCTAAAGGGCTTTGGCCACATCTAGCTTATAGTGGATGAGAAGTCATAGATAAGGTCCAGCTGCAACTAGGGGGAAAAAAATTCCTATTCCACTGAACAGGGAATGTAGGGTTATGTTAATGGGGGTTATGTCTTGACATCAACCTGGCTGCCACAAGATACGAAGATAAGTGATGTGTATTTGTGTAGTATTGTCTAATCTATCTATGGGCTGTAGAAGGCTCCATAGCTGCAAAGTTCACGTTTTGTTTGTGTATGTTATATTGTGAAGCTCGCTGATATACTTTTCGTTCGGTTTAATATCTTTCAATAGGGGTTATGCTGATGGGGGGGTTATGTTGATAAGGGTTATGTTGATGGGTGTTACAGGAGACCAAGAGGAGGTGGATAAGAAGGACAAGGAGAGTGAAGCAGAAACAGCAGACTTGTTACAACACAAGAAGCTTCATACCCTGACTGAGAGGTACGCTCAGTTGTCTGCCGTCAGCGTCAGATTTTCTCAGTAACATTTCCACAGCATTTCCCAGGCTGGCCAGTTTATCTTCAATAGACCTATACCACTCCATGTTTGGCTGTTGGAAGAATTCTTCACCCTCCCTCTGTTCCAGCGACAACGTATTTCCCTGTTGATATGTTCAAAGTACATGAATTAGAAAATAAATAGACGTACGTTGTTGGCTTCGGCTGTGATTTCCATACCTTCCTATAGCTTGCACAATATAACATGTTCATCTGGAAAGACGGAAAGGTGCCTAAAATGTCAGCACAGGTAGCAAGCTAGGTGTGAATCCGTGATGGACATATTTTTAAATAAATTATCTAGACTCCCTGGTCGACTCAGCCTAAAACAGGTACCAGTAAATGTCCAGGAAAGTAAAGGCGGCTGTAACCCACACTGGGGGTAGGGGGGGTGTATAACAGACTAATACAATTACAAATGAGCTCAATTTCAAATCCGCTTGACGTGGAGACCCCTGGTCTGAACTAATGAATCCTGCAGAAGGGGGTGGGGGGGGGGGGGGGTGTTTACAACAGCGCCTCTTACCAACCAAAGGTCATGTCATGGAGTTTTGAGGTATTATACAAAGCTAGCTGTCCCACTGACTAACTGGCATCTTCTCAATGACCACATGTTGAAGTCTCTGGTCGCTGATTCAATACATTGGCAGCTAACCTCTATATCTCAGTCAGGCCAATCCATCATCTAACATCTGGTAAACATACTAAGAAGCAGGAAAAGAAAAAAACTGTCCTACACTGAACTAACAAGTTACAGGGGGTCAGGGGTCAACAGTTGTGAGGTCAAATAAATGCCTACACTGCTTACCTCTGCCCAACAAGAAGCTACTTCCTTACCTCTGCCCAACAAGAAGATACTTCCTTACCTCTACCCAACAAGAAGATACTTCCTTACCTCTGCCCAACAAGAAGCTACTTCCTTACCTCTGCCCAACAAGAAGATACTTCCTTACCTCTGCCCAACAAGAAGCTACTTCCTTACCTCTGCCCAACAAGAAGCTACTTCCTTACCTCTGCCCAACAAGAAGCTACTTCCTTACCTCTGCCCAACAAGAAGCTACTTCCTTACCTCTGCCCAACAAGAAGCTACTTCCTTACCTCTGCCCAACAAGAAGCTACTTCCTTACCTCTGCCCAACAAGAAGCTACTTCCTTACCTCTGCCCAACAAGAAGCTACTTCCTTACCTCTGCCCAACAAGAAGATACTTCCTTACCTCTGCCCAACAAGAAGCTACTTCCTTACCTCTGCCCAACAAGAAGCTACTTCCTTACCTCTGCCCAACAAGAAGCTACTTCCTTACCTCTACCCAACAAGAAGCTACTTCCTTACCTCTACCCAACAAGAAGCTACTTCCTTACCTCTACCCAACAAGAAGCTACTTCCTTACCTCTACCCAACAAGAAGCTACTTCCTTACCTCTACCCAACAAGAAGCTACTTCCTTACCTCTGCCCAACAAGAAGCTACTTCCTTACCTCTGCCCAACAAGAAGCTACTTCCTTACCTCTGCCCAACAAGAAGCTACTTCCTTACCTCTGCCCAACAAGAAGCTACTTCCTTACCTCTGCCCAACAAGAAGCTACTTCCTTACCTCTGCCCAACAAGAAGCTACTTCCTTACCTCTGCCCAACAAGAAGCTACTTACTTACCTCTTCTCTGGATCTGGTATCTCTCTGGTTCTGGAAGTTTTTACCACTGCTTTGTTGTCTTGAAGGCTTTTGTTTGTCTGCTGAAAAAGGTAGGCATTTATTTTATTTCCTGCAAGGCAAAAACAGATTATGGTTTTCCTCACACCTCTAAACATCAACTCCCATATTTGCCTGAGAAAGCAGAGCTCAATCTTGAGGTGCAGGAAGATTCTTTTTCTTTTTTAACCAGCTCTTCTTCTTCTTTTGCATTCGCTCTTTAAAGGTCAGTGGGCATGTTCTTGTTTACAACTAGGCTGCGATATCTGTGCCTTCCGGGCCAACCAACACATTGATTTCAGCAAACCCTTAATTAGATCCTTTCATGGTATGCTTGTTAGACAGCAGTGGGCCTATGCCTCACCCCCTCCCCCAAAATGGGGTCCCCATTGCCTAAAAGATGAGACAACTCTTTTTAAATTTTTTTGTAAGAAAAATTACCGGGCATACACGGCTAGACCTATATTTTAAAAACCAATCAGCATTTAGTGGGTGATGTGGTCGACATTATGCCGTCCACCTTTACTTCCAAAGACCTTTCCCTGGTACCTATGTAAAATTGTCAACCTGGTAGCCAAAGTCATTGTTGAAGAATTTTAAAAAAACCAGCACCGTCTGGATTTGAACCCATGACCTTCGGATTTAGAGGTAAGCGTCTAGCCGCTACACCACGGCAGCTTGA
Source organism: Candidula unifasciata (assembly GCA_905116865.2). Classification (NCBI taxonomy): domain Eukaryota; kingdom Metazoa; phylum Mollusca; class Gastropoda; order Stylommatophora; family Geomitridae; genus Candidula; species Candidula unifasciata. The sequence continues at coordinate 478,459 of CAJHNH020000513.1, read as the reverse complement.
ATGCAGGTTACAGTGTTACTGTAACTGCATTACAGTGTTACTGTAACTGCAGCCTTCCAATGGCTTGAGAACCAACTGCACAAATGTCCTAACTGTAATTTACTCACAGAGCATGTTGAAAAAAGGTGGAGACAGGCATGCTCTGTGCAGAGTGGCAAGCACCACTTCAGAAGTTCCAGATAGTTAGCAACATTTGGATATTTTATTTTATTAGTGAGGAGGCATAAACAGATCATCACAGTCCGAGGAAAATGGAGCTTTGAGGAGCGATCTGGCTGACGCTCAACACTCAAAAGAAAGGCGAGATGGATCATACAAACAGACTGTTACTGCTGCCATAGGAACTGAAACTCTGTGCCTGCTGCTCCAGACAGGGATGGAGCACTTATGGAAATATCCCAAGTGCTGTGTATGTTGATTCTTAAGCCAACATTGAATATAGTGTTACTATTCTGTTTCTATTACGTGCCCTATAAACTTACTTGTATCTCTGTGTGTAGGCTGCACGTAAGTCTGCCTGCCTCTGGAAGTTTTAGGGCGAGCGCCTTGACTCTGGTTCCCATCGTTTCTTACAATCTTTCTTTGTCTGGCATCTCTCTCAATTGTGTATGTGCCATCGTCACTTTCATTTTCTTCCTCTTCTTCCTCAACCTGAACTATCCCATCACTTGGGTAACCTGCAGTTAACATAGAAAGTGTCCATTTTTTATCATGAATAATAGACAGAATGCTAATCTTTAAGTGTGATTACTACACAGAGTGCTAATCTGTAACTTTGATTACTAGAGAAAGTACTAATCTTTAAATGTGATAAATACAGAAAATGTCAATCTTTAACTGTGATTACTAGAGAAAGTACTCATCTGTAATTGTGATTACTAGAGAAAGTGCTGATTTGTAACTGATTACTAGAGAAAGTGCTAATCTGTAACTGCGATTACTAGGGAAAGTGCTAATCTGTAACTGTGATTACGAGAGAAAGTACTAATCTTTAAATGTGATAATATAGAAAGTGACAATCTGTAACTGTGATTACTAGAGAAAGTGACAATCTGTAACTGTGATTACTAGAGAAAGTGCTAATCTGTAACTGTGATTACTAGAGAAAGTGCTAATCTGTAACTGTGATTACTAGAGAAAGTGCTAATCTGTAACTGTGATTACTAAAGAAAGTGCTAATCTGTAACTGTGATTACTAGAAAAAGTGTCAATCTTTAACTGTGATTACCAGAGAAAGTGTCTATGGGTAAACTTGATTACTAGAGAAAGTGTGAATCATTAACACTGATTACTAGAGAAAGTGTACATCTATAACTGTGATTACTAGAGAAGTGTGAATCTTTAACACTCATTACTAGAGAAAGTGCCAATCTGTAAATGATCACTAGAGGAAATGCTCATCTGTAACTGTTATTACTAGAGAAAGTGTGAATCTTTAACTGTGATTACTAGAGGAAATGTACACCTATTTAGGCAGTAATGTAGATAAAGATGGAGGAACTGACAGAGATATTAAAATAAGAATACAAAAGGCAAGAGGGGCTTTTATAGCAGTAGGGAATTTGTGGAGGTCAAAAGAAATTAAAAGAAATACTAAACTAAAAATTTTTAATTCTAATGTCAAATCAGTACTATTGTATGGGGCGGAAACATGGAGAACAACCAAGGCAATTACTAATAAATTACAGACATTCATTAACTGGTGCCTGCGCAGAATAGAGGGAATAAAATGGTATGATAGAATAACTAATGTAGAACTTTGGGAGAGAACTAAACAGGCTCCAGTGGATCAGGAAGTGAGGAAAAGACGCTGGTGTTGGATAGGGCACACACTGAGAAAACAGGAGAACAGCATAACTAGAATGTCTTTGCATTGGAACCCACTGGGGCATAGGAATAAAGGAAGGCCAAAAAACACATGGAGAAGAGAGCTGGAGAACGAGGTTAGAAAGATTGGGAGGACATGGGGAGAGCTCCATGTAATGGTGAAGGATAGAACGACTTGGCGTGAGTTGGTTGAGGGCCTATGCTCCATTGGGGGATAGAAAGGCAGAAGAAGAAGACTAGAGAAAATGCCCATCTTAAAGTGTGATAAATATAGAAAGTGTCCATTTTCAATTGTGAATAAACCTATAATTACGATGAATAAAGTGTCCATCTCTAATCATATTTAATTAAAAAAAGTATCAATCTCTAATTATAAATAAAGAAAATTAATTATGATTAATCAAGAAATTGCTGATCTTCAATCTGCACTCTTCTGTACGGTCTACTGACAGAGAAACATGTGCATGTAGCTGCTATATGCTGCAAAATATGAGCCAATCAATCAGGTCAACACATCTGATTTCAGCAAACCTTTCATCAGTCCCCTTTTACAACATTCTTGTTTTAGGAGTCTGTGAGTTTATTCTTCCACCCAACCACCTCTCCCCCCCCCCCCCCCCCTCCACTACCAAATAGGACACAGGAGCCCCCACAGGGAATTATACTTACAACACTCTGTGTTTCGCATATGCGTACGTATAGTTGTATTAAATGTCATATACAGAATGCCTAAAACTGTGTACGTGCATGTGTATTGTCTTCTTTGTGTTCGCGGCTGCTAACTCCAGCAGAAATTTCTGGTTGTTTGTCCCTTTCTGGACTTTGGTTTTGTTCAAGAACTTTAGCTGTGCTGATCTGCTTATTTGTATACAGACTGCTGGTTCCTCGCCTTTCAGTCAGATGTGCTCCCACTTGAGAGGGAACACAAATCACAAATTAGTTGCTTTTTAAGACAGACATGCCAGATAGGGATGTCACTGGTCTATTCTCTTCCCCCCCACCCCCCCATAAACTGGAGCCTAGGACCCCCACGGATGTGTTAAGCAACAACAAAAATGCCACAGCATATCTATAAATGCAAATCCTTTAATCACACATGGAAAACTAACCATCGTCCTCATCCTCCTCATTCCCATCATCACGATCACCCCTTTCCTGCCTGCAATCATCTTCTGTGATATTTTCCAGGTTATCTACAGTTGAACCACCCCAGGTGGCCATGGTAGCATCAATGCTGGCTGGTGCCCTAAACAGTGGGAACAGTAACATATATCATGTTGCACTAAAAGTTAAATGTATCAAGACATTTCCATTTTGGGAACAGAAAACACAATATGGGAGAAGGGTGTTCCTGGTCCTAAGGAATTCTCTTGAACCCAGTGACAGGAGATCTCCTATGTGGGTCCCAAGGCCTCACTGGGGGAGGGGAGAGGGGGGAGCAATGTTCCTAACAAGCATGTTGTACAAGGTAACTTAATTAGGGATTTGCTTAAATCAGGTGTTTTGAGCTCAGATATACAAATATCATATCCTAACTATAAACTATGTACCAAGTGTCCTCTTGAGGGCAAACACAAGTAAAGGAGGAGGAGGAGCAGCAACAGGAGAAGAAGAACAACAAGAGGGGGAAGAGGAGGAGGAGGGGGAAGAGGGGAAAGAGGAGGGGGGAGGAGAAGAAGAAAAAGAAGATGAAGAAGAAAAAGAAGATGAAGAAGAAAAAGAAGAAGAAGAAGAAGAAGAAGAAGAAGAAGAAGAAGAAGAAGAAGAAGAAGAAGAAGAAGAAGAAGAAGAAGAAGAAGAAGAAGAAGAAGAAGAAGAAGAAGAGGTGAAAAGAATAACATCAACAAGCAAACCAAATTTAAGGGGGATGGGGGGGGGGGGGGGGGGGGGGTGGGTAAAGAGAAATGTCAGGTTTTGGAACAGGAGGCTGACTGCTCACATTGTGGATCAACCTACATTCAGAAAATAAAGGGTGGCTAGTTGCCAGAGAACTGACGGTATGCCTTACGCAGAAATGCATGTGCAACAACTGGTTGGCGCTGGCTGCTGCTGCTTTCAACGCCAATGAACTGAATTTACCGCAACTCCAGTGGCAGACTGTTGAGGCAGCCTACAGTGGACATATGCATCCACAGCTCTCTTTAATGAGGTTGTACCTAATCTCTTCCATGGTGCCAACTCTTGTACCACTGTATAAAAGCCATACAAACTTTCCCAACTGCCCACAGTGAAAATCGAACCCTGGTGTGCTGAGAATCGTGAAATGTGTTTACTAACCTCTAAGCCAAAGAGCTAAATAAGCCATAGATGCAGCAGATGCAATACAAGGAAATATAAAAGTGAAAAATAAAATTTAAAATAGGAGGAAGGGAAGGAAGGTGGAGAAAGTAAAAGGGAGAAAGATCCTTGCTCCAGATTCCCTCCACTTCTGGACTTTAATCATGTTCCAGAATTCAGTTCTGCATGAATATCTGTTGTACAGATCTGGCTTGTTTGTAGCAGACTGTTGATTCCTCACCTCCCAGGTAGATGTCCTCCAATTTATAAAGAAATACCCCTAATGGTTTATTTTCATGAAATGCTTGTTGGGGGGGGGGGGGGGGGGGGGGGGAGAAGGAGAGTAGGTCTATTCTTCACCTTTTTTCCCTCCAAAATGGGGATACATTTTGTGTCCAGAAGTGGACGAATAAACAGAACATTCCCCCTCCCCCCAAGGATTAAAAAGACTACCCAGTACAGCATCTTAAAAAGAATAATACTTCAGTCCCCCATAACTGCAACAGAGGTAGAAGACTACCACAGTGACACCCAGGCAATTGCTCACCCATAACCACAGCCAGGTGGACTACCACAGTGACACCCAGGCAATGACTCACCCAAAAGCGTCGGTGTTCAAAGAGATGGTGTCACTCTGATTGTCTTGATTGCGGGAATACTGCCTCTTGTTTCTGTCCTTCTTCATGATAGCTTCCAACTCTTTCTTTTTAGACCTCAGCTCCTCGCGCAGCATACGCTGGCGTCTCATTTTGCTATACAATTCATCATTGGAAGCAACTGAAATGGGAAGTATAAACAACTTTCATTGTAATGTCAATTAACTGAAATAGGAAACAATCAACTCTCATTGTAACGTCAATTAACTGAAATGGGAAGTATAACCAACTGTCATTATCATGTAAATTAACTGAAATAGGAAGTATAACCAACTCTCATTATTATGTCAATTAACTTAAATAGGAAGCATAACCAACTCTCATTATTATGTCAATTAACTGAAATAGGAAGTAAAACCAACTCTATTATTATGTCAATTATACGAACAAGAAGTGCAATCAACTATCATCATAACATCAATTAACTAAAACATGAAATACAGTTAAATGAGTGGATACACTTACACATAACCCCATACATGTATATGTGAATAAGTGCATACCCTTACACATAACACTTGTATATACATATTATATACACATTATATGCTGGACAGGCTATCAAAATAATTATTTCAAATCACTGCACATGTGAAATGATTTCCCAGTATGTGTTCAATTACTGTATATGAGTGAATGAGTAGATACACATACATAAACCTCATACACATATTTGTGAATGAATATACTTACATGTGACTACAGTCCCACTAGGTACCTGTTCCAAATCTGGTTTCCCCACATCTTTGTTTGTACTTTCTTGTCTTTCCCTTCCTTGAGCACTGGGCGTCTAAGAACATATAAAAGACAACAATTAAAATATGACTGGCTTACTGTATGCAGAAGTCCCCATGTGGGTTCCCGGGCTACATCTTGGAGAACAAAATGTAGACCCACTGGCCTTCTAACAAGCATGTCATGGGAGGAGGGGGCAGGGGGTAATTAGAGTTGTTTTCTTCAAAGTCGGATTGCATCTGCCTGAGAGACAAGCAACCAACAGACTGCATACCAATAAGCCAGATCTGTAAAATGGATGTGCACATAAAAGTCAAGTTCTGGATCCAGACAAAAGTCCAGGCAGGAGTGGACAAACAAACCAGAACTATCCGCCAGTGTTTACCGCCTGTGAATGCTAAGAAGAAGCTTGTGGACTGCTGGCTCCTTACAGCTCAGGCAGATCCGTTCTGACTTCATAGACAATGTTGTCTTATCTAAACTGGCCAGATCCCAAATAGGGAACCTGTTTCTAGAATGACCTCGCAGAAGTGCTGATAAGTCTTGGGCAAGCAAAGGACGTGATGTATAAAACCGGGGCTGGTGACACACATCTGCATTATTTCTGTGCCATAAAGTAGGACTGAGTAAACAAAAATTGCATATATTACAGTTTTGCAGCAAACACATAAAACAAACATAATTCAACACTTCTTTCTTCTATTTTTTTTTTTTTTTTTCAAATCTGCTGAACAGAAAAGAACCAAATATAAAATGTTTTCTTCAAAAACATGTTTCAGTCTTTACCAGCGCACTATGTGTGATCATCTATTGCCCATGTGCACCAAGCAACCAAAAATGTAATCTGATGTTTAGCCTAAGGATGCTACAGAAACCTGGCTAGTTATTTTAATGTCCTAACCAGGTATATGTGTTGCCAGATTTGTGACTGTCAGGTTATCATTGTTTATATTCACCGTAACTATTACTACTTTTAGGAATGTCTAGCAAAATATTCTCGTAATTAAACAGCTCAAAAATAAATGTGAAACAGCATGGTTCTAACTGACAGTGCATGTTCTTCAGCTGGTAATCAAAGAGTAACTAAATGAATGTGAAAAAGCATAACCCTACTGATGGTACATGTTCTTTCAGTTGGTAATCAAAGAGCTAACAAATAAATAAATGTGAAACAGCATGGCTCTACCTAATGGTACATGTTCTCAGCTGGTAATCAAAGAGTTACTAAGTAAATGTGAAAAAGCATGGCTCTACCTGATGGTGCATGTTCTTCAGCTGGTAATCAAAGAGCTAATAAAAAAATAAATGTGAAACATGATGGCTCTACCTGATGGTGCATGTTCTCAGCTGGTAATCAAAGAGTTACTACTATAAATGTGAAACATGATGGCTCTACCTAATGGTACATGTTCTCAGCTGGTAATCAAAGAGTTACTAAATAAATGTGAAACATGATGGCTCTACCTGATGGTGCATGTTCTCAGCTGGTAATCAAAGAGTTACTACTATAAATGTGAAACATGATGGCTCTACCTAATGGTACATGTTCTCAGCTGGTAATCAAAGAGTTACTAAATAAATGTGAAACATGATGGCTCTACCTGATGGTGCATGTTCTTCAGCTGGTAATCAAAGAGCTAATAAATAAAGTTGAAACAGCAAGGCTCTACCTGATGGTGCATGTTCTTTAGCTGGTTTTGGATCTCCAACAGCATGGACCTCTCCTTCTGCAGCATCAACACTTCTGCTCTGGAGTTCTCATTTAATCCGTCCCTGTTGCAAAAAATGTTTTGTATAACAACTATAAGGTGGTTTTTTTTCTTTCAGTTAAGCACCCTTTAAACTGCAGACACTCTTTGGTTCAATGGTGGGTTAGACCAGGAGACAGCCCAAGAAGACAATGACATAATATACAGGCAGTCTTAAAAACACCTGCAGTCACCAGTCGGAAATGGCCAATCACAGACATGATGGAGGCGGGTGAAACCTGCAGCAATGAACCTGGAGGGTTGGGAATGCTGAAGAAGGCAGAAACATTCTCTTTACGCCACTAGACATGTGGTGCTGGACCCATATGATAGAGACCAATTGTCTGTTCCAAAAGTTGTGGACAACTTTAAAAAACTCAGTAACCGTTCAGTGTAAGTTGTTGAAATTTGCCACAAAACCTGTGGTAATAATGACATCCTTGTAAAAATTAGTTTTTTAAATGTAAACATCTATCTAGTTTTCATTTTGCTTTATTTGTGGTAAATGAAAAAAAAAAAGACATCGATTCAAAGTAATCAGCACGCTTACTGTTAAGTGTAAATGGAAACTTTTCAAAACACCTAACTGTTCATGTTGCATAGGAGTCACCTCCAAAATTAGGCTCTTGTAAATTGTGGAATTTTCATTCTTTGCTGACCAGGCTATCATAATAATCATTACACATCGTTGCACATGTGAAATGATTTCCCAGTATGTGTTCAATTACTATATATTCTTTTTTTAGGTGTACACAAATTATTTGTCAAAAATCTAACAAATCTGCCGCTATAAGAAAAAAGCAGCACCTGTGCAATTCTAAATTATAAAATCATAAGGACGCAGAAAATCTAAGGCCATATGCACAATTCGTATTGATCCGTACAGGAGTTTTTTAGAAATCTGTTTAAGTGTGAGGGTATGCCTTCTGAAACACACCACAGTACTTGCTGGGTAATGGGGTCATGGTAAACATCCGGCCGGAAACATTTAGTACCCAGAATATATCCTGGTTTAGTAAGCATTCTTTGAATGTTTTCTCCAGGTTATGCCCGTGTGTTGGGAAATGAGCAGGCAGATAAAATTTCCGGTTCTGCACCACTTGGTGGTGAACTGATGTATGACAATATATAGTGGATATAGTGAGGGCTCTTTGGAAGAGATTGAACAGTGCGGAGGCACAAATCGATCATTACGGTCTGACAAGAATGGCGCTGCGAGGAGTTGCAAGGGGATCTGGCTGATGCTCGACACTCAGGAAAAAGGCGAGACGGATATACAATCAGACAGTTACTGGTACCATTGGATTTAACTCTTCGCTTGCTGCTGAAGATGGGGACGGAGTGCTCATGGGGGTGTCCTGAGTGCTGTGATGTGGATTCTTAATTCAACATTCAACATTTATCCTGGTACACATTTTAAGCTTAGTCAACTTGACAACCAAGGTCAATCACTAAAATGTTGAACTGATGCCTTCTTCTTCTTCTGAATTCACCCTTAAAAGGGTGGTCGACATGCTGTGGTTTATAGGTTAGTTACGTATCCTTTACAGGACGTTGCCGAACCAACCTCAACAGCCCCTGGCTGTTGTGTGGTTTTTCTATGCAAATTTACGTCCAGTAGTTTGTCATTGCTATCTTTATGGTCGGCTTTCCTGATAACACTGTCGAAACCAAAGCATGGCCCGCTGGCCCGCAGCTGGGATCAAACCCGGCATTATGAAGCGTTCGCATCGACTTAGCCACAGAGCCGACATGGTTTATAGATAAACACTAATATCTGTGCCTTTCAGTTCAACACATCCGAATTCAGCAAAGAAAACAGACACAGTAAGACAGGCAGAAAGAGAGAAGGGAAGGAAGTGGCAACACACCTTAAGTGAATCCTCACAGCTTCTGAGGGTATCTCTCCCTCACTCACAGACATATTGAGGTTATCCGTCTGTGTAGCATGAGACACAGCCTTGCCTTCAATGCCTGTAGCCAGGTCTCCTATGTTTTCTGGTGCCGTGGTCACCGTGTCTGGAGACTGCTGGACAAAGGCAACCAGATCTTGAAGCTGGCGCAGTTTTTCTTTGGCAGATCTCAGCTTCCTGTAATGGAATAATAATACACTCTTATCATCATCATCATCAAGTGCCTTGTCTCTTCACAATCTGTGATCTTCAAAAGCATGAGTCGGTTTGCTAACACTCCTCCATGCCATGACAAAGGGCTGTCAACGATCTTTGCACAATGTTTTATTCTGTCTCTTTTTTCCCCACAGATCTTTCCAGTGGTCACAATATGTTCCAGTTTCCTTCTCAAATGACCAAAAAATGATGACTTTGTGATGTTTGTGATAAGTTGTCTGCAAGCCCTCGCCTCTTTCAAAATATCAAGATGATTTTTTTTTGCCACTTAAACATATGGTTAGTCTGGCACTGAGGTTTCATTTAACAGGGGCAGTCTACTAGTGCCCAAGGGGAGGTAAAGGAGGATATCTCCCTACTATCCAGATCTGGGTTTTTTTAATCCAGATGTGGTTTATTTGTATACAGATCTGGCTTATTTGTAATTAGATAGATCTGGCTTTTTAAAATCCAGACCTGTTTTTTTTTCTGTATCTGGCTTATGTGTACCCAGAAACATCTGGCTTATGTGTATCCAGATATATCTAGCTTATGTGTATCCATATACATCTGGTCTATTTGTATACAGATAGATATGGCCTATTTGTAGCCAGATCTGGCCTATTTTTCTATCAGCAGTTTTCTTTTTAGCTTTGTTCCATTCTATTTGTTGCCTTCCCAGTTAACCCTCGGTCGTCCAGGTGGTCTGGTTCTCAGGTTCTTGGCCTCCCATGACTGCCGTAGTGGCGATTCTCTCTGAGTTTGCATACATATCCAACTCATCATAACTGTGCGTGATCCACTCGAGTTTGTAAGGCCTGGGTTTCAAGATCTTGACATATTGTATGGCTGTGAACGCTGTCCCTTCTTGTCACTTGGATCACCTTTTCTCATATATGTCATTGATCATGACTCACACCCATTTGTCAGGACTGGCATACAGGCAGAGGAAAACATATATCTACATGTGGATGATATCCAGTCACAGATACCTTGTTTGGGACAGAAACTGCTAACCAAAGATCCTAAGAGTATCATCAACAGAACTGACCACAAAACCAGGTGCTGTGGTATGTGAAGAAACAGAAAATACTTACGTCATCTGCTTCTTCTTCTGCCCTTTATCGCCCAATGGAGCATAGGCCCTCAACAAAGTCATATCAAGTCATCCTTTCCTTTGCTGTTGTTGCATGTAGATCACCCCATGTCTTCCCCAACTTTGTCCCTATCTTCACTCTCTATTTCCCTTCTACATGTATTTTTTTTTCTATACCCTTGTGGGTTCCACTTTGAAGTCCTTCTAGTTATACTGTTCTCAGGTTTTCTCAAGGTGTTTCCTATCCAACAACAGCATCTTTTTCTCATCTCTTGATTCTCTTATGTCAGGGCTTTTTAACTGTTTACTCAGGGGCCTAACCAGTGTTGCCACTTTGGATGTTTTACATCCAGATTTAGATGTTTTTCTTGCATTTAGATGGCATTTTTGACATTTAGATGGTAGACGTTTTTCTAGATGTTTTTCATTTAAGTGAATTTATCAAATCTAAACTAAGAAACAGGATGAAATTTGACCTCTTAAATGCTATCTTGACAGTAAAATTCGCCTGATAAGAGTAGGAAAAGGCTGTTCCACTTATCAGCTCCCTGATTAGGTATTAAAAGAAATTTAAACAGCTAAAGCATACCAGAGTCATTTGGGATCTGAAGCTTCAACTTCAATCCAAGCGAAGTTTATCCTGTGGATCTTGTAAGGCAGACTTCAGTGAAGATGAGGACATGATTCTAAAGGGTAAGTAATATAAATTGCTAAGTAATTTGTGACTTTCCATTTGGATGCTTTTTCTAGATTTTTTCCATGCAAATTTAGATGTTCTTAGATATTTTTGACTCCATTTTGGATGTTTTTTGACAAAGAAAAAGGGCAACACTGGGCCTAACTATTGCAAATGTAGATCGCTTGGATCAGAGACCCAAGCCCTAGCATAAAAAGACCATTATCACAATTTAACAGGCAATGATCCGCTGGCCTCTTGCTAGGCCGCCAGGTGAACAGCCCTGATCTACAGCCTATGGAGAGCCACTAAGTAATGATAAACTCACCTGACTTTCTCTTGTATTTCAGGATCTTCATCCCAGGGACCCAAGTGTGACCACTGAGATTCTGTTTGGGATGCAGATGCATTGTCCTCATCTGAGAGCTCACCACCCTGGTCTGTCCCTGGTTTATTAAAAACAAGAACAGTATTTTTTCAATGTACAGGACAATATGTTTTCAAATGTTGAATCAAGAATCAATGTCAAAGCCCTCTGGACGCTCCATAAGTGCTCATTCCCCATCTTCAGCAGCAAGCAAAGAGTTCCAATTCCAATGGTACCAGTAACCGTCTGATTGTATATCCGTGTCATCCTTCCCCTGAGTGTTGAGCGTCAGCCAGATCCCCTGGTAAGTCCTCGCAGGGACATTCTCCGTAGACCATAATGATCTATCTGCGCCTCCGCACTGTTTGCATGCTCCCAATGGGCCCTCACAATATCTAACTTGTCATACATCAATTCACCACCAAGTGGTGAAGAGCCAGCCAATCTGCCTGTTCATTTCCCAACACACCAGCATGACCTGGAGAAAATATCCAAAGGATGCTAAGTACCCAGGACTGCTGAAGTGATGCTTGCCACTCTGCACGAAGCATGCCTGTTTTCACCTTTCTCAACATGCTCTGTGAGTCAGAAACAATCACGGCATGTGTGCACAGCTGATTCTCAAGCCAGCGGAAGGCAGCAGAGACTGCCTCCACTTCCATTCTCAAACTAGACATTTAGTTACTTAGTTGGGTTATCATCATTGCACTCCGGACATGTCCATAGGTGCTCAGATCCTCCTTTTTGTTTGACAGATCAGACTCATTTGTATGCAGACTGCTGGTTACTTGCCTCTCAGGCAGATGCACTCCCACTTTGAAGAAAGCTCCCAATTAGTTGATTCTTACGACATGCATGCTTTTGGGTAGGCAGTGGGTCTATTCTTGTTTTCCCTATAATAGGTGCCCGTGAACCCACAAGGGGAAATTGTATTAACAAAACAACTAAAACCACACAAATGCAAACAATGAAACATTATGGCAAACAAAACAAGGGTTACAAAATGTTACCTGCAAGATTTGGGTGCTGGACTGCAGTAGGTAAAGATGCTGTGACAGTCATTTCACTTTCCCTAGCCTGTCGTCTGTGCTGCTGGGTTTTCAGCTTTGCCACCACTTGAACTTGCTGCTGCTGCTGCTGCTGCTTCAGTGCCTGCTGCTGAAGTGATGTCTGACTGCTTCTAACTTCTGAGCCAGCCTTTCTGTGCCTGCATTTATATAGATAATCATTTCTGACATTTCTGACAAGGATGATTTTATAATCATAACTAATTTCTCTTTTATGATAAGCAAGACTAAGACTTTGAAATCAGTACTTAATCATCTGAACCATGAACAACTATATATAAAAAGTAGTGTATCCATTACCAAACTTTTCAGAGCCAACCCCAGTTTTGTTTTTGTTTTTTTGCTGTTGTAGTTTTTCTAGACAAATTTTATTTCTGTAGTTTACCACTGCTTTCTGAATAGTCAGCTTTCTGTACCACTGTCAAAACCAGCGCAATAAGTTCTGCTGCCAAATCGCCCACAGCTGGTATTGAACCTGGCACACTGGCATTACGAAGAAGAAGAACTAAAATATGGTTAATGAACACCAACATTTATTCACTGGTGTCTGGACATACAAGAAAGAATTAAATGGTATGTCTTCTTCTTCGTCTTCTTCTTTTTCTTAGTGTTTATCGCCTGTAAACTATGGCAGTAAGTTTCTATTGTCCGTCCACTTCTAGGCTTTGATCTTGTTCCAGAACTTTAGTTTTGCCTGCATATCCGCTTTAAAGATCTGGCTTATTTGTATAGAGACTTTTGGTTTCTCACCTTTCAAAGGAAAGGCACCTAATTATTTGACTCAGTGGAGCAGAGATAGAAGACAAACAACAACAAAAACCTGGATAGCCTGGCCAAATGGAATGATCTGGACAAAAACACAGAACTGATCTAAGATGCCAGAAAGTAAATAAAGTCCTCCTACACTTGGTATTGCACACGATGATGATAAACAAAAAATGTACACTTACAATGCATTGTCACTAAATCCTGGCAATGCCGGCGAGTCAACACCAACATCTGTCTCTTCAGTCTCATCTTTCTGGCCTTGATAGTACTGAACAAGACTTCTCAGTTGATCCAGCTGGCCTCGAACCTCTTTCAAACGCCTGACAATAAAACAAAATGTATTTGTTTATAATACACAGTTCACATATTATAGATGGCTGAGGAAGAACAGAAGTGGAAAGCTATCAGGTAAGAGAGGCAGGGGTAGACCAGCATGAAGGTGGCAAGGGTCTCAGTTTGTTTTCATGCAGGCTGTGGTGGGAGCAACATTCTGTAAAACACACTGATATAAAATAAAATAAACGTTTCTCAAAATGTCACTATAAATAACCAAAACCTCTATAAACTTGATATAATTTACTTTCTTCTCCTTCGCGTTCACTGGCTTAAAACTCTGGCGGAAAATTCTGGTTGTTTGTCCACTTCTGGATTTTAGTCCTGTTCCAGAACTTGAGTTTTATTTGCACATCAGTTTTACAGATCTGGCTTACTTGTATGCAGACTGTTGGCTCCTTGCCACTCAGAAAGATGCACTTGACTTCAAGGGACACACCCCTAGTTAGTCAATTTTTACAACATGCTGGTTAGAAAGACAGTGGGTTTATTCCCCCTCCTGAACTTGCAAGAGGCATGGAGTTACAGTTAAATTAAAAAGATGGGAAGAAACGGGGTTGATATGGAAGTCAAAGTCGTTTTTGAAACAAATCTGACCTAATGCTGATTCGAACCCAAGATTGCCACCACAGCTCTCCCAGTCCCTGCTATCAATAACAAAATATAAGGGGACAAAGCAACAACATGTATTATTAGAATACTGTAAACATCCTTCAAAATGACAAGCAGCACCACCATATGTCCTTATATGTACTACTTATGTACAACAAATATAGATATAATCTCTAATCTCTGGACTAAGATTCTCCTCTTCTTCTTCACATTCTCCGACTGAAAAATTCCGGCAGAAATTTATGGTTGTTCATCCACTTCTGGATATTAGTTCTGTTCCAGAGCTTGAGTTCTGCGTGCGAAATGTATTAACTTAACTTCAATCAACCGCATGACAAACATGCATACCTCAGTTTTTCATGCATGTCCTGGACCACTGCCGGATCCACATTGTCAGCTTCTTCTTCAAAGTCATCCTCCTGCTGGGCAAACGATGAGCTGGCATTATCAGCCTCATCTGGTGGCGCCGCCGCCGCCACCTTGATTTCACTGGTTCTTGCAGGATGTTTTGTCGAATGTCCTGTATTTGCCGGCAGGTTAGGTAATGCAGGTCTGCTGGGCGGCTTCTGGGGTCGGCTGGCTGAGATATTGGAAGTCGCTCTTTTGACTACGGCTGGCTGGTCAGAGATTTGTGGGTTTGTTTCTAAGAGACAAAAAATAAAATCGAGGTGATTACAGACGAGCTAATATCAAAAAGTAAATTCACCAACACAATCCATTTGTTTTTTTGGTTACTAATATCAATGTCCTCAAGCAGTTAAAGTTATTGCCCAGAGTTAATGCCCCTAGTAAGTAAAGTAAAGGACCTTTTTCCACGCATTATGACATATTTGACATATATGGCTTGACTTGTATTTGACAGACCAACTGGCAATCAGTGGGTGATGTGATCAATAACATGCCAGCCACCTTTACTTTCCAGGACTATATCTGGTGACCATTTAAGTCTTTAAAAAAAAAAGTCCAGCTCTATTCAGATTTGAACTCATGTACCTCGGATCCACAGGAGTCGAGTGTCTGTCCTCTACACCACAGAGGCTTCCAATGCCTCTAGCATAATCTCAAATTTAATAACCCTGTAAAACATGGCATCTCATACTGTGCCAATGGCTTATGGCAGAGGCAGCACATTGGGCAGGATATTTGCCTTATCTTAGGATGAGGAAATGCAACCTTAAAACTCAATATTATGGCCCAGCAAACCAGGTTGGCAGCTGGTCTAGGAAAGAAGCTCTGAGAGCCAGACAGAGCACTGTTCTGATCCTACAGCGTCTGCAGCAAGGCACTGTACCAAATGTAAAATCGTTACATTTCGTTTGGAGTTTAAAAGAAGAAAAAAAGGCAGGACGAGAGAGGTATTATGCCCCATGGGCAACACATAATCTCTACCATACTGCCCAGGCTTTGAACTATAGTCATTCACATAAATAAACAGAGGGGGAACCCTTGATATAAACAGACAATGTTTTTATTGGCACTCATAGAAAGAAGTAAAAAGACAGAAAGACACACTGACAACATAAAAATCAAAAGCTGTAATTACCTGCCGACAACCTGTCACCTCCAATTAGCGTGTACGCCTCGCTATGGAAACAAGTGTACTAAGAACATGACCAACTAGGCACTCGTAGTCTTTACAATTATAGCTTTCGATTTTTTTAGTGTCTAATGTGCCCTTGTATCTTTCCACTTCTTTTTGTGGGTGCCGATCTATACATTGTCTGTTTATATATATATATATATATATATATATATATATATATATATATATATATATATATATATATATATATATATATATATCTTTATTATATATATATATATAATACCTCTGCACTATAGTCTTTTCCTTAACGTGAGTGGGTTTTGACAGCACACCCACCACCACAATGGGTCGTGATTCGCAAGCCTCCCTGTGGCACAATATAACACACTGTCATCAGGAAAGAGGGACAAGGGCCAACAATAACAAAATTATCCCTGGAAAGCATCAGCATTCACAAAGCATTATCCTCACTGTTATGTGTAGCTATGTGCAGGCTGGACATGAATGATACAGGTATTGAGGTGGACCCGTGGGAACAAAATATCATGGACAGTGTTGTGTGGAGGGGGCACATCAGGAAGGGAATGAGAATGAAGGAAGAAATTATTGTAGAAAGGATGAGAGCTGAGCATTTGAGAAGAAGCACACCAAACACAAATGCTGAAAACAACAGTCCTGAAATCCCTTGCTATAATCGTGGAAGACTTTTCTTAACGCTGAGCAGGTCTTGCTCAAGTCACACTTGCCATCACCATGTGCTGTAAGACCCAAGCCTCCTCATAGAGCAGTACAACATTATCATCTGGAAAGAGGGAAAGGTGCCAGTCATGTAGCTGTGTAAGAGCTTACCATTGTTTCTCACAAGTTCAAGTGGCTGGGAATGGAGCATACGTAATTCCTGCAACAGCAGATCCATGCGGGACTTCTTGTTCTGCAGTTTCTGAAGTTTATTCTGCAGCTGTTGACGGCCTTCTTCAGATTCTACATTTTTGGGTGCTTCACCAGCCTGAGAAACATATTACTATATTAATTACCTTTAAACTATAATGCAATTCCTTATATCCATGATAGTAAAGTAATGATTTCGAAAGTATGTAAAGTAAAGTAAAGCATTCTTTAAATCCCAGTAAGTAAAGCATTCTTTATATCCTCAGTAAGTAAAGTAAAGCATTCTTTATACCTACAATAAGTAAAGTAAAGCATTCTTTATATCTACAGTAAGTAAAGTAAAGCATTCTTTATATCTACAGTAAGTAAAGTAAAGCATTCTTTATATCTACAGTAAGTAAAGTAAAGCATTCTTTATATCTACAATAAGTAAAGTAAAGCATTCTTTAGATCTACAATAAGTAAAGTAAAGCATTCTTTATATCCTCAGTAAGTAAATCATTCTTTATATCAACAATAAGTAAAGTAAAGCATTCTTTATATCCATAGTAATTTAAGTAAAGCATTTTTTTATATCTACAATAAGTAAAGTAAAGCATTCTTTATATCCTCAGTAAGTAAATCATTCTTTATATCTACAATAAGTAAAGTAAAGCATTCTTTATATCCATAGTAATTTAAGTAAAGCATTTTTTATTATCTACAATAAGTAAAGTAAAGCATTCTTTATATCCTCAGTAAGTAAATCATTCTTTATATCTACAATAAGTAAAGTAAAGCATTATTTATACAACAGTAAGTAAAGCATTCTTTATACAACAGTAAGTAAAGTAAAGCATTGCTTATATCCACAGTAAGTAAAGTATTGTTTATATCCATAGTAAGTAAAGTAGTCTTTATATGCACAGAAAGGAAATTAGAACATTCTTTACATCTACAGTAAGTAGAATAAAGCATTCTTCAATTTGTGACACTTTGAAAATAAATTTTGTTTGTTCATTCATACTGTGAGGACGGGCTAATATCAGGGAGCAGACAAGGAACCAAGACTTAAACTGAACACTTCTCTGAATTCACTTCCGATGCTTTTTTTTGGGGGGGGGGGGGGGGGGGGCCTTGTTATGAGAAGGTATGGACTCAAGGAGAAGAACTGATTACAGCTGGCAAGATAGGAAAGAGTAGGGGAAGCTCACGGAGATAAATATATACGGATGGTGTGATCATTTGGGTGGGGCAGGATATCTCCGCTGACCTGATTCTTGATTCTGGTGATCACGTGAAATGGCAAAACATAACCTCCAATGCTTACCGACAAGGCACATGATGATGATGTCAATTATATGAGTGCATTAACTGTGTGGAGGGTAGGGGAATATTTATGTCAACACAGTTGGGGCATCTTTCTTCTTCTTCTTCATGTTCACCAGCTGTAAACTCTGGCAGAAAGTTATGGTTGCTCATCCACTACTGAACTGCAGTCCAGCTCCAGAACCTGAGTGTTGCGTGTGCATCAGTTTTACAGATCTTATTCTCTTGAATACAGACTGTTGGTTCCTTGCCTCTCCGGCAGATGCACTCTGACTTCAAAGGAAGCTCCCCAATTAGTTGACTCTTACGACATGCTTTTGGGGAGGCAGCGGGTCTATTCTTGTTTTCCCCACAATGGTGCCCCGGAACAATAACGGGGGAGTTGGGGCATGTCCCGAGTGCATTGATCCTGCCACTGTTAACTGATAACCAGGATGCTTGTCTGTATATTGATCTAACAGCTTCTCCAGGTGGGAAAGAGAGAAGGAGGAGGAGAGAGGGGAGAGAGAGAGAGAGAGAGAAGAGAGAGAGAGAGAGAAGAGAGAGAGATAGAGAGAGAGAGAGAGAGAGAGAGAGAGAGGGGGGGGGGGTCAGACCCACTGCCCCTCTATCAAGCATGCCCTAAAAGATGAATTAAGAGTTTACTTAAATCCGAGGTACCGGAGCAAAAGTTCCTAGCTGTAAACCACAACATGTGACAAACCCATTTTAGGGGCAGACAATGAAGAAGAAGATCTAATTGTTTTTCTTACCTGAGAAAACTCATTCCTGAGATAGTTCAGCTGCCTTTTCAGCTCCATGAGTTCAGTGGGAAGACTCTCCACATCACCCACCTTGGAATTATCCTCATCGTCAGATTCTGGGTAACCAACAATGTTTGACTTCAACTGCCTGTCCTCGCCCACAGCTCCGCTCTCGTCATCAGTTCCATTCATCTCCCAGACGGCGACCCCGAGTTCCGAATCATCTGCTTGCGCCTGCTGGCTGGCTATCTTCTGCTCTAAGATCTGGCGGTCGGTGGCTACAGCAACTAATGCTGCTCGAGCTGAAGACAAGACAGGCACGCAGATAATATTGTTTACTGGGGTGCTTGTCTTTAAAAAGAACAAAACTGACTTTCTACACAAGTTAAAAATCAAGGAGAACTGGCTCACAAACAGTGTCCTGTCCTAAAAGTTAAAGTATTTTGGCCACATTAAACGTCATGGTATCTTGAAAAAGACGGTGATTGAGGATGCAGTTTGTGGAAAGCGATGCAGGGGTCGACCTCCGCAAAGATGGATACAAGACACTGAAGATGCATTGGCGGAAAGCGCATCGGACTGGACAGCTGGCTAGGGAAAGTGATACTTTCAAGTGTGCCGTGAAGAGAGCGACGTTCTGTAAAGGACAAGCTGACTGATGATGTCTTTACTGTCTGAGAAGCAGACAACTCCTCAGCATGTAACCGCAGGACTGCCCTATCTAATCCCAGCAGAGCTACATTACAAGGCAAGCTGTGGGGAACCGGTGGCAACCTTTGATACACAGCCTTGTATATGACCCAGACGGGACTGAATGTTTAGCTTGGCTGATGCCGAACGCAGAAGAGGAAGAAATGCCCATATGTGCCCTGTTTTAGAGCAGTGTAGGACTAAGTGGTCTTGGGTCACAAGATTTAGAACAGCACGGTTAGTGTTGTCACCATAAACTTGACATAAAAAATGTCCACTGCCTTATCGGGGATTCAAAGCTGGATTCTTCGAGCATAGGCCCAGTGATCAAACTACTCGACCTCCCCGTATGGGTCCCAGGTCCCCCCTTTGGTGGCGGCGGGAGGGGGGGGGGGGGGGGGGCAGAACTGATGTCTCACATCCTAACAAGCATGTCACAAAAAGTGACTTATTAGGGGTTTGCGGAAATTAGATGAGCCAGGCTAAAAGGTGCAGATATCATACTAGCTGTAAACCACAACACAACATACCAACCACCCTTTTATGCGCAAATGCAGAAGAAACTGACTGGCCAGTTCACTGTGATCAAAGTATGTAAAGGGTCATTTCTATTTGGTGGCCCCCTCTGTAGGGGGGGAAAAGAATGGACACACTGCTCCCTAACAAGCATGCCGTAAAAAGTGGCTAACTGGGCAGTGGGGGGGGGGGGGGGGGGATTTCCTTCAAAGTGGGAGTGCATCTGCCAGAAAAAGGAAAAACACTGGCCATGGCAGATGTCTATTTATCCTGCTCTTTCTAACTTCCAAATGCTGTGTTATTTTCTTTTGCTTCTTTTGGGTTCTCATTTAAAAAGGCAACCGGAAAGGCTAAAAGCCGGTCAACCCGCAGAAGTCGGATGTGTTGGCCGAAAGGTGCAAATATCGCAGCCATGCTGTAAACAGACACAACGCAGTTACATCTTCGGATGAACGCAGAAGAAGAAGATTTAAAAGGGCAGCTGGCATGTAGTGTTGCTGTTTACAACTAAGCTGTGATATCTGCATAGAATTAATCAATTAAAATGTCAAGGTAGGATTAAAAAGACCACAAACCAGTGAAAAATGAATGGGAAATAAGTATCAGAAAACTACAAGAACAAATTACCTTGGTTATCTCTAGTTTGTGCTTCTAAGAGCTTCTTTTCTGTTTCACGGCGCCTCAGATTTAACTGCTCCTGCCGGTTCATCAGAGCTTGTAGCTAAGAGGGAAGATTTCAATGTAATAACATGGTTATGATGCTTCAAAAGATTCTTTAAAACAAAATCTAATGAACAGATTGAGTTTATATTTGACTTTTACATTACTAAGTAATGTATCATTTGTGATTCATTTTGGATATATTTTAACCAGTTTTCCTTGGGTGCCATGGTGGTAAGTGGAATTTTTTAAAATTTCATTTTACTAATTTTTGTAAACATACCGTCTGTTTATTTACTGATATTTAATTACTAACGCAATTATTTTTTGTAGCTATATTCTATAGTTATTCCTCAACAATCCCTGGTAACTTTGATGTATGTGTATGTCAATTGAATTAGCATGGTCCGTTTTAATGTGTTACTCGTATGAAATTAAAAAAAATTGCATTACCACCCCTTGGGCCTCTGATGCTAAACCCCCCGAGACTCAAAGAGTTAAAAGTGCTAGTGCAAGCTCCCACATGACAGCCTCGCTTTCCTAATCTTTTAGCCAGCCGCTACTCTAGTTATAACAGCAGTGTTGCCACTTTGGATGTTTTACATCCAGATTTAGATGTTTTACCTTGCATTTATATGGCGTTTTTGACGTGAATTTATCAAATCTTAACATAAGAAACAGGATGAAATTTGACCTCCTAAATGCTATCTTGACAATAAAATTCGGCCTGATAAGAGTAGGTAGGAATAGGCTGTTAGACTTATCAGCTCCCTGATTAGATATTAAAAGAAATTGGAACAGCTAAAGCATACCAGAGTCATTTTGGATCTGAAGCTTAAACTTCATCATCCAAGCCAAGTTTATCCCGTGGATCTTGTAAGGCAGACTTCAGTAAAGATGAGGACATGATTCTTTAGGGTAAGTCATATCAATTGCTATGTAATTTGTGACTCTTTCCATTTGGATGTTTTCTGTAGATGTTTTCCACGCAAATTTAGATGTTTTTAGATATTTGTTTGACTCCAATTTGGATGTTTTTTTTGTCAAAGAAAAGTGGCAACACTGTATAACAGTAATACAAATGACAATGAAGATCTTTTCTTCTTCTTCACGTTCACCGCTGTAAACTCCAGCAGAAAGTTCGGGTAGTTCATCCACCTCTGGAGTTTAGACTTGTTCCAGAACCTGGGTGTTGTGTGCATATCCATTTTACAGATCTGACTTATCTGTATACAGACTGTTTGTTACTTGCCTCTCAGGCTGATGCACTTTGACTTCGAAAGAAACCCCCCAAAAAGTCTACTCTTACGACATACTTGTCAGGGAGGCAGTGGGTCTATTCTTGTTTTCCCTACAGTGGGACCCTGGAACACATACTGGGATGATAGTGAAGACAAAATCACACCTGACAAGATAGAGGAAAATATGCCTGGCAATAAATTGTGCTGTATATTGTTTGTACAGTTTTCTCTCCCTATTATTTCATAGTTTTTCACGTGACTTCCTGGTAGTCGCTGGTGGCTGAAGTACCTTCCTCTCTGTTACTGCTGTGTAGTTCATGTCGAGAAAGGCACCAGACAAAACGATTTGTCTGTTTTGTGCAAGTAGTTCTCCATCCCCCTTTCATTAAGCTTTTTCAGTCACAGTTCACTGGACTCATTTCTTTGTATACTATTTGCGTGCTCATTGTTTTAAAACTTTGGTATTTAAAGTACCTGTTGCTCTTTCTCTCTCAGGACGAACAGCAGTTCCTGGTGACGTGCTGAAGCAGCTTCACCATCTATATCTCCTCGACCACCTCCTTCACCCTGTTGGAATTCAAAAAACTTATATACTATGACACTTTAGAACTTGACTCTTTGAGTCCCAAGGAATGCAACATACGTTTCTAAAAAAAAATTATAAATGCAAATACATTTGTTTTTTAAATATTAGTGACGTGTAAAATTATTTTTTTTTTAAATCAAATTCCCAAGGGTTCCTGCAACTTTATTTTTGAAAGTTGTTTGTGGGGCAAAAGTTGGTAAACAACTTACACCAAACCCTCCTGTCCTTTTATATCTCTTGCAGTTCCTTCAGTGTACTTTCTATATTGTTCTCCACTGCCTCTCTAACTTCCATCTCCATTTTTTTTTTAGGTCTGACTATTTCTTTTTTTCAAGTAGGTTAGAGGAACGACTTTAAAGATGACCAATGAAAGATGCAGGAGCCGCGGTGGCTTAGTGGCCAGACATTCCTCTGCTGATCTGAAGACTTTGGGTTCGAATCCACATTAAGTCTAATTTTTTTCCAGAACTGACCTTGGCTTCCTGTTCTACCCACTTTAAAATGAGCACAAGGTAATTTCTTGGAAAGTAAAGGCAGCCATCATGATTCTGCCAACATCACAACTAAGTGCTATTTCATCTACAAAATGTGTCTGAAATCACATACCCAATTCACCACTGCCGTAAAAAAGACCTTTACTTTTTGTTTGTTATGACAGCTGTCTTAAACGTACAGTTGGAAAATTCAATATGTCTAAGTTTATTATTCTTTTAATTTTTTTTTTAGACAAACAGGAACAAATGAACAGACTTAGACTTGAACCCCACCACTTTAAATCACAAGTCTGGTTTAAACTCTTTATCATTCAAAGCCACACAGAGTGTGCAGAGAATTTTTAATTTCAAAACAAAAACACACAAATGTAACCGATTAAGACACACCATGTAAGTGTTAAACATTAAAAACATTCTAATCTTCTTCTTCTTCCGTGTTCGCCTTTAAAAAGGTGTTTGGCACATTGTGATGTGGTGTCAATTATACCCTTGCCTAACAATAGGTGTTTGGCACATTGTGATGTGGTGTCAATTATACCCTTGCCTAACAATAGGTGTTTCATCCTTTTGAGGACGAAATTTTTTTTTTATTTGAAGCCCCACCCTGGTTTTTGCCAGGGGCCGCAATATAGGTAGGCCATAAATATGGCCAGTTGTCTGAACGTGGTTTCTGGGACCTCTCCACGGCGATCCTCATCCACATGGTGGCACTTTGTGTCATCGGGTGTTTATCGCTTGTGTGATGTCCTAGTGGGGTAGAAAGTCAGTCAGTCATTGTGTTGTGGTTTACAGCTGGGATGTGTAACACAAACCTTTCGGCACAACACATCCATTACAAAAAACCTCTAATTAGTCACCTTTTACAATATGCCTGTTAGGGCAGTGGGTCTGTTAATTTCTCTCCCCAAAAATGGGGCTGCCGAACCAATGCCGGGAAATAATAATATAGTGAAAGTAACAGAATGATTAATGACCGAAAGCATCTACAATAACTTGCACAACACTACAGAAAGCTGCCTACCTCCGCAGCTGGCGTCCCTAAAAGACCTCGATTTTCCGGATCTGCTACTTTACGGGAGTTGGGTTTTCCTGATCTATTTTCCGAGGCCTTTCGTGCAGGCAATCTGTAAGGGTTTTCTTCTGCATTTTCTCCGTCACTTGAGCCAATGCCTAGCTTACTCTCTATGCGAGGTCGCAAGTCTTGAGAGTTCTCCTGAGACGAATTAAAAACAAATATGTCAGTAATTAATCAAAATGTCTAATCCAGAGTCAAAATTCTGACTTTTCATAAACAGCCATAAAAAGTTATATCAACAATGAATCTTCTCGCACACCATTTTTTTTTCTCTATATAATGCTGTTTTTTTTTTAAATATGCTTTCTCTATTTGTCAACACGCTTTCGTATTCACTCACATAAAAATGTTTTGGGTTGAGCCACATGTGTACCGATGCCTTCCCTTCATCAGAGTGTCTCTTCGTCCTTGAAGCAGTATTGGCTTACAACATGTATGAGGGCTTCCAGGCAGAAGGGAAACTGCCACAGCTGCCACTGACTTAGAAGACGAGTACAACAGCGTTCCATACAACATGCTCATCAGACTGATGATATGATGAATATGCACAGAGACAAAATGGGTCAACTTTATCGCAGCAGCGCTCTTCCAAAGAATAGTGTTGATGTGATGCAGTGTGTGGGCATCAAAACCTCAACAAGTCTTAATGGGCTTGCCATAGAGTCTAAATAGGCTTATTCCACGGATGACCATTGTCTCCCGTTCTCCTCTTATTAGTCAACGGTACAGAGAACAATGTCATTTGTCAACAATATCTTTGTGGACTGGTGTTAGAGTTCAGTGTGGGTATGGGATACAATGTAAGATGATAGTGTCTGTACTTAGTGACTGTGACATAATCTGTAACTCAGAGACCAGCAGAAAGCCGTGACCGAACGAGTTGACTGTTAACGAATTCACGAGGTCCTTGACTGGTGACTGAAACTGCAACAGCTGATAAAACCGATAGTTAGTGCGACGAACGGGAAGTTCTGTGCCTGGACACTGAGACTGTTAGACTCGTGTTATTTTGTGACCGTTAGATCGTAGTGTGTTTCAATTTAAGCGTAGTGACCGATAGCTGTGTAATATTGTGTTTAGCTGGACAGTAGTATTATTAGTGTTGTACAGTGTTCAACAGAGGTAGGATTTTGGGCAGTAATTTATATGGGTAGCTCGCTAGGTATTGGAATTATTCTGTTAGCGGGATTACTGTAGTAATTGGCGATTTGATCTGTCCTCACACACTGGCCGGCACCCTATGGATGTGCCACAGTCTTGGTGTGGAGTCCAGCGGCAGATAAAAGAGCTTGTATCGTATATGGGTGAGTTCGGCCCAGGTATTATCAGTAGAATGGGATGGCCTGGGAGTGAGTGGCGATTTTTTAAAGTCCTCACGGCTGTGTTTAGGATAGTTCGGCCCACCATTTCTGGGGCTAACTGCCTGCTGTTTATTGTTGTGTACATAAGAGATTGGTGTGTGTGCTCTGTGAGTGTTTGGCTTAGTGTGTTGTAGTGATAGATTGTCTGTCAATAGCCTACAAACGAGCTACAGGTCTTCAAGGCAGGAATAAGGTTCCTGACAACTGGCGAGGAAACAACAGGGATGAAATCAGAACAACACTACAGCATGACACCGACTCAGGAAGCCAGCAAAGGCTTCCTTAACATAGTTCTCCTTGAATACCCACACTGTCAGTACGCCTACACCAGTCGTGAGCATGTGTGGTATAGACATCGATAGAATGAACACAATGAGATACTTTGGTATAACTTTTGACATGCTTGTCACATAAGAATCATGTAGACAATGTCATAGTTAGAGCCAGGAATGGTCTGACGGCACTGAAAGTGACAGCATATGCTGACACTGAACAATGCCTACTTTTCCTGATCTATCAAGGACTTGTACTAAGTGTTACAGCTATGGTCTGGGCTTCCTCACTGGCAGCAGAACCCAGCTAGAAAGACTGGACTGGGTAAACAAAAAATGAGGCACTGAGACTCATACTCAGCTGCACAAAAGACACCTCGTGCCCCACCATGCAGTATGTCCTGGGTTTACCGACTAGGGCCACCAGACATAAAGTGGCACAGGTGACAGCGTTCATGAGGATATCAGCAGACATAAACCACCCACTGCACGCGCTATCAACGATATAAAAGGGATGGGTCTCAAAAGAGGCTCCTCCTGGATGACCAAGGCAGAAAATCTAATCCAGCTAGCATGTGACCTACATGAGATCAGTCACAAAAAAAAGAATGGACGGATACACCAGTAGACATGCATGGCTTGTCTAAGGTTGTCATTACACTGGGGAGGTACTGCAGGAGTCAGATACCTTTCAATGTAGACATCGAGATTAGGGCACTCACTGATCAGCATTCACGCCCAGAAGACATCATTTACACAGATGGGTCCATGAAGAATGGGTCAAGATCAGCATAGGCATACACGGCACAAAGGATGGGGAAAACAATAAAAGAGGATAGCGGCACTTACCAGACAACTACGTCAAGCATGACCATGGAAATAACTGCTGCTTCCAGAGCATTGGCATGGGTAGCAAAACAAGCAGTCACACATGCGGTAATCATTTCAGACTATAAACATGCTTAAAAAAATAGCTACAGGGAGTCTAGACTCTGAATGGGTAGAAAGTATTCGGAAGTCAGTTAACCTCCATCATCTGGATCTACACAACAGGGCATGCAGGAGTAAATGGTAATGAAAGAGCTGACCTGATGGCAAGTAATGCAACCAATGCAAACTGCAAGAAGCATGGACAGAGCTGATACCATCAATGCAGTACAGACTTGTTTGGGGAATGATGGCAAACTTCTGACGCTAACACGAATGCATGACCGAGGAGTCAAGCCTGGTGAAGCACATTTATGCCACCTTTGAGGTAAAGACAGGAGATACTTTAACCAACTCCTCATGGTTCTGATCTAACTCCCCCCAAGCACAAAGCCATATCAACAGATTGCCAACACTTATTGTAGTGTCAGACTCTTCTGTCTGTTGGTTCTGATTTAACTCGCCCCAAGCACAAAGCCATATCAACAGATTGCCAACACTTATAACACTTACTGTAGTGTCAGACTCCTCTGTCTGTTGGTTCTGATCTAACTCCCCCCAAGCACAAAGCCATATCAACAGATTGCCAACACTTACTGTAGTGTCAGACTCCTCTGTCTGTTAGTTCTAATCTAACTCCCCCCAAGCACAAAGCCATATCAACAGATTGCCAACACTTATAACACTTACTGTAGTGTCAAACTCTTCTGTCTCATGGTTCTGATCTAACTCGCCCCAAGCACAAAGCCATATCAACAGATTGCCAACACTTATAACACTTACTGTAGTGTCAAACTCTTCTGTCTCATGGTTCTGATCTAACTCGCCCCAAGCACAAAGCCATATCAACAGATTGCCAACACTTATAACACTTACTGTAGTGTCAAACTCTTCTGTCTCATGGTTCTGATCTAACTCGCCCCAAGCACAAAGCCATATCAACAGATTGCCAACACTTATTGTAGTGTCAAACTCTTCTGTCTCATGGTTCTGATCTAACTCCCCCCAAGCACAAAGCCATATCAACAGATTGCCAACACTTATTGTAGTGTCAAACTCTTCTGTCTCATGGTTCTGATCTAACTCCCCCCAAGCACAAAGCCATATCAACAGATTGCCAACACTTACTGTAGTGTCAAACTCTTCTGTCTCATGGTTCTGATCTAACTCGCCCCAAGCACAAAGCCATATCAACAGATTGCCAACACTTATAACACTTACTGTAGTGTCAAACTCTTCTGTCTCATGGTTCTGATCTAACTCGCCCCAAGCACAAAGCCATATCAACAGATTGCCAACACTTATTGTAGTGTCAAACTCTTCTGTCTCATGGTTCTGATCTAACTCCCCCCAAGCACAAAGCCATATCAACAGATTGCCAACACTTATTGTAGTGTCAAACTCTTCTGTCTCATGGTTCTGATCTAACTCCCCCCAAGCACAAAGCCATATCAACAGATTGCCAACACTTACTGTAGTGTCAAACTCTTCTGTCTCATGGTTCTGATCTAACTCCCCCCAAGCACAAAGCCATATCAACAGATTGCCAACACTTATTGTAGTGTCAAACTCTTCTGTCTGTTGGTTCTGATCTAACTCCCCCCAAGCACAAAGCCATATCAACAGATTGCCAACACTTACTGTAGTATCAGACTCCTCTGTCTGGACTTCCAAATCAACAGAAGTATCATCATCAGAATCAAACTTCGTCTCCATTTTCATCGCTGTATCATCGTCGTCGTCACATCCCGCAGCTTTATCCCCTTCATCATCATGATGGGTCTATGTAACGATGGCAAATAAAACCCAACAAATGAAAAAAGAGAAAGCAAATGGAATAAAAATAACACAAAAATTAACCAAGTTAATAGATACATTCTATTCCCTGTATGGGTTCCCGACCCCCATTCCAGGGGAAACAAGAATAACTGCTCCCTTAACAAGCTTGTCCTAAAAGTCAACTAATCAGGGGTGTTCCTGTCCAAGTCAGAGTGCATCTGCTTGAGAGGTGAGGAATCAACAGTCTGCACACAAATCAGCCAGATCTGAAAAACGGATGTGCATGCAAAATCCTAGTTCAAGAATAAGACCAAAGTCCAGAAGCAGACGAACCACCAGAAATTTTCGTCAAAAGTTTACAGCCGGTGAACATTAGGAAGATATATTTAACAAACAAATTGATTTAAGAGGTGAAATCATAGCACACCTGGCATACCGACGGATGCTGTGTCTTCCACAGAAAGTATCTTACGGCATAGATACAGACTGTTCCAATAGCACACTGGTTTTCCATAAGTAAAGTAAAAAGGAAAGAACCCTTTTCCACGCCTTTAGGTGTATAAGGCAAATAGGGCTAGACCTATATTTTATAGATCAAACAGCACAAGATGGGTTATGTGGTCATCATCACGCCAGCCACCTTTACTTCCCAGGACTGCACTCGGCACCCACTCAAGGATAGGTCGACCTGGGAACCAAGGTCATTTTTGAAAAAAGTCTGGCTCCGTCAGGGAGCGAACCCACGACCTTCCGATGCGCAGCGAGCGTCTAGCCGCTCTGCCGCGGTGACCCCCCTGGTTTTCCATACATCCTCTTATATACATCCTGTCCTTTCTTGCCAGTTGCACATTCAACACTAAATTTTCCCAGCCTTGCTGGTGTTATTTCTTCTGAAAAAAGTCAGGCTCCCCCAGGGAGCAAACCCACAACCTTCCGATCCACAGCGAGCATCTAGCCGTGGCGACTCCCCTGGTTTTCCATAAATCCTCTTAAATACATCTTGTTCTATCTTGCCAGATACACATTCAGCACCAAATTCTCCCGGGTTGCCCTACTGCTTGTTGTAGACTTCGTAGCCGGACAGGCCGGTATTTGAGTCTGTATCCTTTGATCGCATCAACACTGCAGGAATCCTTTTCATAGCTCTTGGTGGCATGCAAGGGTAAGCCATTTTATATGGCTCACATAGCCTAGCCACAATTATAACCTAAAGCTCTCTCTTTGAGTATGCTCGTTGAACGTGACAATTTTTTTTTCCCAGCGCTGATTGGCTGACTGAACTTACTGGTGTTCTTCTTCTTCTTGTTCACCGGCTGTGAATTCCGGCGGTAAGTCACGGTTGTTCGTCCAAAATGGACTTTTGGCTTTTACCTTGATCTGAGTTTTGCATGTACATCCGTTTTACTGGCTGATTTGTTTGCAGTACTCGTTCCCCGCCTCTCCGGCAGATGTACTCCGACTTCGGAGGAATTACTGGTGTTGAACCAGGCACATGGTGTGCCCCAGGGTCAGGGTTCATACTGGCCAAACATATCCACATCTCACCGTGGTTATCCTAGAAACAGGTTCCTAACCAGCAGCCTAGGATCAAAGTTTCCTTATAAGGCAGACTGCATGTGCCTCAGAGGTGATGAACTAACAGTCTGCACACAAATAAGCTGAATTTCTAAAACTGGGCAATTTTTTAACATAAAATTATAACAACCAATTTTAAAAAGCTGCCTACCTTAAAAGCCTCAATGTAATTTAGGTGTCCATGTTAAGAACTGTTTTGAAATCACTGTTTGGTAATTAAGTTAAACACTACCCCTGTTCCACAACTCACAAACCGCCATTTGCTTACCAGTGTATTCTGCAAGAGGCCTTGATATCCTTGTTCCTGCTCTTGTAAATTTCTGATCAGTCTGCGCACTTTTTCAATGTCCTCTGCCTTTTTCTACAACAGGAGTAAAAACCCAAATAATAAGATGCTTTTAAAAATCAATTTTCTTCCCCTTCTTCTTCGGTCATCTCTGGCTTAATCTACCGTAGGCCATAAACTGGGATGTCATCTCAAGGTCCTTTAGGTTTCCCCAAAGCTTAGTTGGCAGGTCTACTGGATGTGGCCACATGTTGCTTCACAGCTCCGCCAGGAAAAGACAATCTTGCAAGACATATTCTGTTCAACCCGAAGACACTGACAGACAGCTGTCTGGCTCATTCATACCTAATTTAGATTATTAGTGTTTGCTAAGTTTGCAGTGCGTAGGCGCAAAACTGTGACTTGATCTGTTATGATCCGGTGTTTGAGAAAATCATTTTCATGGTTACAACCTGTGTTGGTTTTCCAAAATGTTTATGAGGATTTTGACTTCTGGAAAAGAAAAAGCATTCAACTGTGGGCATGGTAATGTGCTAACTCATCTCAACTACCTTCCTCATCTTCTTCAGCAATCGTTCGCCATATCTTTGTCTTTTTCTTAGCGCTAACCAGCTGTAAAACTCAAAGTTCTGGCTCTTCATCGATTTCTAGACTTTGGTTTTGTTCCAGAACTTGAATTTTGAGTGCAAATTCGTTTTTTAGATGTT
This sequence comes from Candidula unifasciata, assembly GCA_905116865.2. NCBI lineage: Eukaryota > Metazoa > Mollusca > Gastropoda > Stylommatophora > Geomitridae > Candidula > Candidula unifasciata. Next base: position 447,535 of record CAJHNH020000513.1, on the reverse strand, counting down.
GCTCAGTCGAATGCAGACTGCTGGTTGCTTGCCTCTTTGGCAGTTGCACTCTGACTTCTAAGGAAACACCATTAATTACTCGCCTTTTACTACATGCTTGGTATGGAAAAGAGGGTTGTTATGGGTCTATTCTTTCTTCTCACAACATGTGGCTCTGGAACCCTCTGGGAGTTTGCAGAGTCTATAACAGCATGAGTCACAAACTATACAATGCATTTGCCGTCTTCATTACTACCCTACAGTTTATCTTGAAAGATCGCTCCTGTTGATAAGACCTCCATTTTCCGACTTGTAAAATATGGGCAGGCTGATAAGACATACTCAACCTCCAAAAACCACTGGCAACAATCTTAATATCTTCTTCTTCTTTTAGTCCATGCTGTGTAGCGTTGGTAGTCATGTCTATCCACAACCTTCTGTCTCATGTATTTCAAACGTTGGTAGTCATGTCTATCCACAACCTTCTGTCTCATGTATTTCAATCAGTTCTGACACAGAAGATTTTCCATGCCATGATGTCAAACTGTCCTGCATCTTCTCTCTGTCTCTGCCTTTTTTCCCCTCAAAACTATTTCACTGTTACAATGTACTCCAATTTTCTCCTCGTGACATGACTAAAGAATGGAGATTTGTCTCTTTCTGAAGTGGGAAATCAGTTCTCTTCGTGAGTTGTTATCTTTCAAGACATCTTCCTTACTTTTTATTTTTATCTGTACAGGGTATTCTCATCATTTGCCTTTTCTTCATATAGTAAGAAAAAATTAAAACCAGCCGGGAATAGCAGGTAAGAGCCACACACTACCTAAACTAAAAAACTTAATAGGTGTAGACCAGGGGCAGACCAAGAAGACGCTGGAGAAATAATATATAGGCTGATCTAAAACATTTAGAGTCACAAATTGGAAAGAGAAGGCCGATCACAAAGATGAATGGATTCTAGTAATATCTAAATAAATCTCAAGGGCTCGGAACGCTGAAGAAGAAAGAAGATATCAAGCGTTAAGGCAGGTTGGAAAAATAATAATATTGTAAAGCATAGTACATGGAAAGAGGTTCAGGGGCCGATCAGCATGAAAATGGGCACATGATATAAGTGATAACTTGGGTAGAAAAGTGCACGAGGCAGGAGAGCTGGCCAAAGACAATTTCTTTCAGGCAGACCATGATGAGAGCGATATTCTGTCAAGAAATTGCTACATGATGATGCTGATATATAGGCTTGAAAATGTTCGGTTGTTCTTTTCCTCTTTGCTGAACTTCCAAATCATAGCTTGTGTTTAGTGAGTGCTATAAGCCTCTTGATATAAGCTCAACTGCAAATTGAATGCTGTCCGAACAAAAGAAACAAATTTTCTTAAAGAGTTAAGGACTGTGAGATTTGTATTAACTAACAGATACTACTATTACATATACAGCAAAATCGCGTTAACACAAACTCGCTTAGTAAGAGCAGCCGGTTAACATGAACAAAACTGTAGTCGATGCAAGGATTTATTTATCTGAGCCCCCTCCCTTTAATTTTTCTGTCCATTAGAATTTGTGTTAACGAGGTTTTCCTGTACTGTACTAATATAATGGCAAACTGGACCACTCACCCGATCACCAAGTTTTTCCATACTCTCTAACATGGACCTAGCTTGCTTTGTGAAATCTCTAATTTGCATCAGATGGGCCATAATCTCATTGCTGTCTGGCTAATGATAGAAAATCAAGAAGCGCAGATTAAATTTAAGGTCACTGTGCAGATTCCTCTGCCCATTTTAGGGGATAGAATAGAGCGCTGCTGCCCTAACAAGCAAGTTGCAAAAGGTGACTAACTGGGGTGTCTCATTTCAAGTCGGAATGCATCTGCCTTAGAGACAAGAAACCAACAGTCTGCATACCCAAAAAAAAAAGCCCGATCTGCTTATTGGATTTGCATGCAAAATTCAAGTTCTGAAACAAAACCAAAGTCTAGAAGTAGACAAACAGAACTGTCTACCAAAGTTTAAAGCAAGTCAACGCTAAGAAGAAGACAAAGAAATTAAGAGTATGGAACTCATTTTCACGCCAAGTGACTTATCATATTTGACTGTTTCCCATGCGGGTACTGAAACCCCAAATTTGGAAAGGGGGAGGGGGGTCTAACAAGTACCTTGTAAAAGGTAACTAATTTGGGGTTCACTGAAATCAGATGTGTTAAGTCGGAAAGGAACAGATACCACATCCTAGCTGTGGACCATACTAGCTAACCAACCTTTTATAGGTAAAAACTGAAAAAGAAGATTTTTTTTTAATTCATCGTTCAAAAATGACTTCTTTTTTTTCATCAGCTAAGTAGGTTGGGGATTATGAGTGTACTGACAATGACCAATCACACATCTACATCTTCATCAAATTTATGGAGTGTGTGCATTATGCTGATATTCTCCGATTGTGATCTATAAAAGTAAAGTGAAGCATATATGGTGGGAGACTGAGTGCAAGAACATACCAGGAGACTCAGACAATCAACACAAAGGACCTTCACCTGGACATAAATTAAAAACATGGGCACTGATCACAACCAGAATAAAGAAAGCAAATCCAACAAGAGGAGCAGGCAAAACAGGACCCAAACAAGACCTAGACATGTAGGGATTGACAACACATTCAGATAGGGACACTAAGCTATCAACCCAGGCACAAATTGAAAAATAGAGGTCAATACTCTTGGTACAAATAAACCAGGCCACAAATATAACCGAGCGCTACTCCCAGCAAAAATTGTTTGCAGCAGGTTGAACATGGTGAACGTTTTAATTTTTCATTCAATTGGGGGGGGGGGGGGGTATATTTACCCAACTAAACTAAATATTCATTACTTTTTCCACACATATAAAGTGGAAAAACCTAAACATGGAGGTTGACCCAGCCTTGAGTGGTGGGTTCCAGCTACAGTCCTGGGAAGTAAAGGCGGCCGGCATGATGCTGACCACATAACAAACCAAGTGTGGATTGGTCTATAAAATATAGGTCTAGCCCGATATGCCCAATAAACATGAGGGTGTGGAAAAGGGTCCTTTTAGAAGATTTGGAGTGTTCATTTTTTGTAAGTAACAGTCTGGTTTCGCGTCTTATTGTGTCTTTAAGCAAGATTTAATCCACTGCCAGCTTGTTAGGCTTGTCGCAGTTGACGGGAATATTTAACCTGAGACTCCGCAGCCTTAATTTTCCAGTGTGCACAGCTTGCAGGTGAGACTGGCTTAGGCGTCTTATGGATAGTTGGCAGGGGCTACTACTTTTGACCTTACACCCTTCCAAAGAACAGCTAGCCAACCTCGACACTGCTGGCTTGCAGTGACAAGCTCACGGACATCCCCCATAGCACATACCAATGCTCACGACAGACAGTTCCTTTTTAATGTAGTCGATTTTGTGTTTCAGTTGGAAGGATGCATTGATTTGCTTCATTTTAATCAACTGATACTGTAGTATGCACCTGACAAGATACAGCAAAATATTCCAGGCAATAAATTACTCTGTCATTTTGTATGTCTTATTTGTGCAAATTCACAATGGAAAAGCACTGCTTTGATTTTCTTAAAACCAAATCAACTAAAAAATTAGGTGTAAACAAGCCCACAGGTTCAAAGTAACTAACAATGATTGCTTGAAAGAAGCGATTGAAAGCAGATCTCTATAAACAACAATAAGAAAGAAACAAACACTGGCCACACAATGAGAAGAAAGACACTGGAGAACATTGTGACAACTGGAAGAATCAGTGGAAAAAGGGGTAGAGGCAGACCAAGAGATGATGCTAGACGGGCTGAAACGATGGCATCACGAGAGCTGTTCCAGGCAACCAGGGTTCGTGATCTGTGGAGATGCATGAGCCCCTATGCCAGTTGGCAGGGCACATGATGATGATGAAGCCCACAGGTACACAAGTCCTTAAACAAGCCCTCAAGTATACAACAGTCCTTAAACAAGCCCACAGGTACACAACAGTGCTTACCCCTTGTTCTCTGCTCGTGTAATCCATGTTATTATTCCTGTTAACATGCCGATCTCGTGCTCCCCTGAAATCATCTTCAGAGCCAGCCATATTAAATGAACTGTTGTGATATCTCCATCCACTTTGGGACATCTGTCTCTCGTTATTTCTCTCTCCATCCGTGCTGACTTGCTGCAAGTGGAAACCCAATGTTCATTAAGTCAAACGAATGATGCTTTCCAACAAAAAATTCAGATTTATCAAGTGAGTAGAGTACTGAGGTAGATCATTTTAACACGATGCCATGGATCTCACCGCAGGAAGGAAGAAAAACTAGTAGTGCATGTCACAACATGTTGGGCTGTACTGCTCTCAAGCCATGAGAAAGCTGCTGTTACTGCCTCTACCTCCATTCTCACAAGGAATGTTGTGACATTAAACATGAGGCTCTCTTTTCTGTGAGTGTCCATTCATCTTTGCAATAAAACCCCACCCACTTCTTTTTATCTCTCACTATAGGTCCATAACTTTAGTGGAAGCTATTTCAAAATATCTTCAAGAACTGGACACTCAGATAGGTCAGCAGTGTCCTAAACATGTATGTGGACATTCTGAAATTCTTCTTTCTTCTTCGCTTTCCCAGCTGCGAACTCTGGTGGAAAGTTCTGGTTGTTCGTCCACTTCTGGACTTTAGTCTTATCCCAGGACTTGAGTTTTGCACACACATCCGTTTTACAGATCTGGCTTATTTGTATGCAGACTGTTCTTTCCTTTTTTCTCAAGCAGATACACTCTGACTTCAAAGGAAGACCCCAGATTAGTCTACTCTTATGACACGCTTGTTAGGAAGGCAGTGGGTCTTTTTATTCTCTTACAGACAAATCAGCACTTGGTGGGTAATGTGGTCAACATCTCCTCAGCCACCTTTACCGGGGCCGATTAGAGGCCCGCTTTCAAATCCAGCTGCGACTCACTGCAGCCCATGGTAGGTGTTTGAAACCGGGCAGTTCCCGGGGTTCACCCAGCCTCTAGGAAATGGGTACCAGTGTTGACACTCTGGGGTAAATGGAGGAACGTCGCTGTAGCTACAGAGTTACGTGCGGACAGCGACACAGGCGGACAATTCTCATCAGCTGTCCGTACTGGTGGCAAAGCACTTATGGTTTATAACCGTGTGCAATGACGCTGGTTTATAAATCCCGACTTTATCTTTACCTTTAGCCACCTTTACATTCTAGCTGATTTCATGGTACCCATGTCAGGCTAGTTAGTTAGTCTTTCTTTGAGCCTAGGGCTGTGCATAGGGCAGAAAGTCATAGCTCTCCATGTTGCCACCACCTGTTTTAGGTCTTTAATGTTCATAAGGCCCTTGGCCGAGAATTTCCTGATGATGGTTCTATGCTGGGTCTCTCTTGGTCTTCCCCATTTAGGCTAGTGTTGTGTTTAAAATCAATCTTGCCACACTTATCTCAGAGAAATGAAATAACTCATTACTTTCACGACAGAAAACTTACATCTTCAACATCACTGAAGGTCAGATGATGCTTCAAGTTTTCTAGAGCTTCTTGCTGAGACTTGAGGCTACCTGGGCGGGGATATTTGCGATACTGCTTCTTATCACGTGGTGGAGAGTCTAATGATAATGACTGCTCTTTCTCACGCTCAGGATTGCCTTTCGATTTCTTACAACGTTTTGAATCCCCACCAAGATTTGATGGACGAAGATCAGAAAGATCCTACAATATGCAAATGTTAGAAATTGTAGTAACTCATAAATCACACTAGTCATATTAACAAATTCAACAAAACTTGTCAGTCTCAACTATTTATGGACTATTCGCCACTTTAGAAATGGATAGCAGTGTTGCTGAACAAGTAAAAAGTAAGGTGAGCACAACATTTTTTGGGTAAATAATCTTCATATGTGTGTAACATCCTTGAATGTTGTGTGATATTAAAACCATATTGTAATACTAACAAACAGTTTACATTTATTCTGCACTCATGTTTAACTTGATGTATGTCCCTATACAGCCAATACTTGTTCTTCAGGAAAATTTGACCTTTGTCATGTTGCAGTAAAAAAAAATTTGGCTATCCTCCGAATAACGGTCCCAAATTATCGAGGCCGAAAATATTCCCTAAAAGGGCCTCCGTCACATGTAAACTGCGGACTTCCTGTGACTTAAATTGCGGGTTTCCGGTGAGTTCCCGCCATCTAGTTTAGCCCCGCTACGCATGGCGCGGAACGGGGCTAAACTAGATGGCGGGGACTCACGAGCAGCAGCTGCTGCATCTCCTGCAGCTTCCTTCATTTTATTTGCTCGTGAGTCCCAGACATCTAGTTTAGCCCGCACCGCGCGTAGCGCCACGGGAGATACTCTCGGCGGTGGCCGTAGTCGCCGGAAGTCCACAATTTACATGTGACTGAGGCCCTGTTAGGGTATATTTTCGGCCTTGATAATTTGGGACCGTTATTCGGAGGATAGCCAAAAATTCTAAACAAAATTACTGCTATTCAAACCCCAGAAATATTTCATCCTGAAAGAGTTAAAGGTCTCGGGCCTAAAATCTTACTAATAAACGCAACAAAACATGTCAGTGTTAAAGGTCTCTAGTCTTAAATCTTACTAATAAATGTAAGAAAAAAACTTGTTAGTCACAAAGGTTTCTTGTCCTATATCTTACGAATAAATGCAAAAAAAAAACTTGTTAGTCTGAAAGACTCTGGTATTAAAACCTTACTAATAAATGCATAAAAAAAATTTTTTTTTTTTTTTTTTTTTTTTTTAAATATGGATAGTAGGGTAATCAATAAAATTGGTGAAGGTTGAATTAAGAATCAACATCACTGCACTCTGGACACTCCCACAAGTGCCCCATCCCCATCTTCAGCAGCAAGCGAGTGAAGCATTACATGGAATACATTCCCCGCAGTGTAAAAAAAAAAAAGAACAAACTGTATCGGGTGACTCATGTCTTGGCCCTGCAACCTCTACGACTGAAGGCTTACGGACAAAAGAACAAACTGTATCGGGTGACTCATGTCTTGGCCCTGCAACCTCTACGACTGAAGGCTTACGGACAAAAGAACAAACTCTATCGGGTGACATGTCTTGGCCCTGCAACCTCTACGACTGAAGGCTTACGGACAAAAGAACAAACTGTATCGGGTGACTCATGTCTTGGCCCTGCAACCTCTATCACTGAAGGCTTACGGACAAAAGAACAAACTGTATCGGGTGACTCATGTCTTGGCCCTGCAACCTCTATCACTGAAGGCTTACGGACAAAAGAACAAAATGTATCGGGTGACTCATGTCTTGGCCCTGCAACCTCTATCACTGAAGGCTTACAGACAAAAGAACAAACTGTATCGGGTGACTCATGTCTGGCCCTGCAACCTCTATCACTGAAGGCTTACGGACAAAAGAACAAACTGTATCGGGTGACTCATGTCTTGGCCCTGCAACCTCTATCACTGAAGGCTTACGGACAAAAGAACAAACTGTATCGGGTGACTCATGTCTTGGCCCTGCAACCTCTACGACTGAAGGCTTATGGACAAAAGAACAAACTGTATCGGGTGACTCATGTCTTGGCCCTGCAACCTCTATCACTGAAGGCTTACGGACAAAAGAACAAAATGTATCGGGTGACTCATGTCTTGGCCCTGCAACCTCTACCACTGAAGGCTTACGGACAAAAGAACAAACTGTATCGGGTGACTCATGTCTTGGCCCTGCAACCTCTATCACTGAAGGCTTACGGACAAAAGAACAAACTGTATCGGGTGACTCATGTCTTGGCCCTGCAACCTCTATCACTGAAGGCTTACGGACAAAATAACAAACTGTATCGGGTGACTCATGTCTTGGCCCTGCAACCTCTATCACTGAAGGCTTACGGACAAAAGAACAAACTGTATCGGGTGACTCATGTCTTGGCCCTGCAACCTCTACCACTGAAGGCTTACGGACAAAAGAACAAACTGTATCGGGTGACTCATGTCTTGGCCCTGCAACCTCTATCACTGAAGGCTTACGGACAAAATAACAAACTGTATCGGGTGACTCATGTCTTGGCCCTGCAACCTCTATCACTGAAGGCTTACGGACAAAAGAACAAACTGTATCGGGTGACTCATGTCTTGGCCCTGCAACCTCTACCACTGAAGGCTTACGGACAAAAGAACAAACTGTATCGGGTGACTCATGTCTTGGCCCTGCAACCTCTATCACTGAAGGCTTACGGACAAAAGAACAAACTGTATCGGGTGACTCATGTCTTGGCCCTGCAACCTCTATCACTGAAGGCTTACGGACAAAAGAACAAACTGTATCGGGTGACTCATGTCTTGGCCCTGCAACCTCTACGACTGAAGGCTTATGGACAAAAGAACAAACTGTATCGGGTGACTCATGTCTTGGCCCTGCAACCTCTACCACTGAAGGCTTACGGACAAAAGAACAAACTGTATCGGGTGACTCATGTCTTGGCCCTGCAACCTCTACCACTGAAGGCTTACGGACAAAAGAACAAACTGTATCGGGTGACTCATGTCTTGGCCCTGCAACCTCTATCACTGAAGGCTTACGGACAAAAGAACAAACTGTATCGGGTGACTCATGTCTTGGCCCTGCAACCTCTATCACTGAAGGCTTACGGACAAAAGAACAAACTGTATCGGGTGACTCATGTCTTGGCCCTGCAACCTCTATCACTGAAGGCTTACGGACAAAAGAACAAACTGTATCGGGTGACTCATGTCTTGGCCCTGCAACCTCTACGACTGAAGGCTTACGGACAAAAGAACAAACTGTATCGGGTGACTCATGTCTTGGCCCTGCAACCTCTACCACTGAAGGCTTACGGACAAAAGAACAAACTGTATCGGGTGACTCATGTCTTGGCCCTGCAACCTCTACCACTGAAGGCTTACGGACAAAAGAACAAACTGTATCGGGTGACTCATGTCTTGGCCCTGCAACCTCTATCACTGAAGGCTTACGGACAAAAGAACAAACTGTATCGGGTGACTCATGTCTTGGCCCTGCAACCTCTATCACTGAAGGCTTACGGACAAAAGAACAAACTGTATCGGGTGACTCATGTCTTGGCCCTGCAACCTCTACGACTGAAGGCTTACGGACAAAAGAACAAACTGTATCGGGTGACTCATGTCTTGGCCCTGCAACCTCTACCACTGAAGGCTTACGGACAAAAGAACAAACTGTATCGGGTGACTCATGTCTTGGCCCTGCAACCTCTATCACTGAAGGCTTACGGACAAAAGAACAAAATGTATCGGGTGACTCATGTCTTGGCCCTGCAACCTCTACCACTGAAGGCTTACGGACAAAAGAACAAACTGTATCGGGTGACGAATGTCTTGGCCCTGCAACCTCTACGACTGAAGGCTTACGGACAAAAGAACAAACTGTATCGGGTGACTCATGTCTTGGCCCTGCAACCTCTACGACTGAAGGCTTACGGACAAAAGAACAAACTGTATCGGGTGACTCATGTCTTGGCCCTGCAACCTCTACCACTGAAGGCTTACGGACAAAAGAACAAACTGTATCGGGTGACTCATGTCTTGGCCCTGCAACCTCTACCACTGAAGGCTTACGGACAAAAGAACAAACTGTATCGGGTGACTCATGTCTTGGCCCTGCAACCTCTATCATTGAAGGCTTACGGACAAAAGAACAAAATGTATCGGGTGACTCATGTCTCGGCCCTGCAACCTCTACCACTGAAGGCTTACGGACAAAAGAACAAACTGTATCGGGTGACTCATGTCTTGGCCCTGCAACCTCTACCACTGAAGGCTTACGGACAAAAGAACAAACTGTATCGGGTGACTCATGTCTTGGCCCTGCAACCTCTATCACTGAAGGCTTACGGACAAAAGAACAAACTGTATCGGGTGACTCATGTCTTGGCCCTGCAACCTCTACCACTGAAGGCTTACGGACAAAAGAACAAACTGTATCGGGTGACTCATGTCTTGGCCCTGCAACCTCTACCACTGAAGGCTTACGGACAAAAGAACAAACTGTATCGGGTGACTCATGTCTTGGCCCTGCAACCTCTATCACTGAAGGCTTACGGACAAAAGAACAAACTGTATCGGGTGACTCATGTCTTGGCCCTGCAACCTCTATCACTGAAGGCTTACGGACAAAAGAACAAACTGTATCGGGTGACTCATGTCTTGGCCCTGCAACCTCTATCACTGAAGGCTTACGGAAAAATTTGACAAAGTGGCTTTCAAAAAGCTATTGGGGTTTTTAAGGAAACCCCAGCTCTCCTTTAAATAACGGTCACTAGCTGGAAGGCCACAGTCGCTTAGTCGGAGTTCACTCCCTTGGCTGCAGTGCAAATACGGAGTGGACAAGTCACGAATCAAAAACAAGAAAATTTTTACAAATAGCGGCCGTTATTATGGGTAAGTACTCGACGCTACATGTGTTACCCTAACCCAAACCCTAAGCCTAGCCTAACATTAAGCAACCGTAGCATGACAGGTAAGTATGTCATTTGTTTCGTTCCCTCTTTACCACTCCGTATTTGCACTGCAGCCAAGGGAGTGAGCTCCGACTAAGCGACCGTCGCCTTCCAGCTAGCGACCGTTATTTATTTTTAATATTCATATCCTGGCCCATTAAAAACCGAACAGTAGCACATAAGGTCTAATGGAATTTACACTTTTTGAGAACAGGTCCCTGCAGACATGGCCATAAGTCAGCATTTCCAGAAACATGGCATAACCGGAAGTGACTAGATTTAGGCTTTAAATAATAAGCGACTAGATTTAGGCTTTAAATAATAAGTGACTAGATTTAGGCTTTTCTGGGTGAAAGGGTTAATCCCCAAACAGAGCACAAGCACTTTTAACTCATTCAACGTATAACACACTTATTCATGATTGGCTGGATTTTGTGACGTTTTCTTCTTCTTCTTCTTCGCGTTCACCAGCTGTACACTGTGGCGGAAAGTTCTGGTTGCTCGCCCACTACTGAACTGCAGTCCTGCTCCAGAGCCTGAGTGTTGTGTGTGCATCAGTTTTACAGATCTCATTCTCTTGAATACAGACTGTTGGTTCCTTGCCTCTCCGGCAGATGCACTCCAACTTCAAAGGAAGCTTCCCAATTAGTCGACTCTTACGACATGCTTTTGGGGAGGCAGTGGGTCTATTCTTGTTTTCCCCACAATGGGGCCCCGGAACCCACACAGGGGTGTGACGTTTTGTACTGGATGAGATAGCAAGTCCAAGATCAAATCTTCTTGTTTGCCTCCAACGATACATATGGCAGATTAAATGTTATTATTTGCTTTTCTTGTAGAATATAAGAAGAAGAAGAAGTATATAATGGTTTTAACATAAGTTCTTTCGTTGTTTCTGCTTGTTATCCTCCAACAGGACACAACCCTTGACCAATCTTTGTCGTCTTCATATATGTTGTATCTAGCTAATACATAACTAATATATAATTTGGCTATCCTATGAATAACAGCCACATATTATGGCGGCCAAAAACAGGGCCTCTGTCACATGTAAAATGCGGACTTCCGGCGACTATACCGCCACAGCCGAGAGTATCTCCCACGCCTCTACACTGAAGCTGCTGCTCATGAATCCCAGCCATTTAGTGTAGCCCCAATCCCCGCCACTACGCGCGTAGCGGCATGGGAGATACTCTCGGCCGTGGTGGTAGTTGCCGGAAGTGTGCAATTAAGTCACCGGAAGTCCGCAATTTACATGTGACTGAGGCCTGTTTTTGGCCGCCATAATATGTGGCCGTTATTCGGAGGATAGCCTATAATTCTTATTCTTTTTTCCACATTCTGCTTTGTGTTCTAGGTTAATGGATGATCTGTATCTGAGCCATAGCATGCTTGGTTGTCCCGCATGCTGTGATATTGTGGAGTCTCAGGGTATGAGTGACTCCTTGAATCCATAATTTTCTTGGTCATCCCCTTATCTCTTAGTCCTCTACAACTTTCATGTTGTATGCTCTCATTTCTGGCACCACTGGATTCCTTCTCAGTAAATGGCCAAACCATTTCAGTCTCTGTTTTTCAACAAATGTAACTATAGGTTTTGTTTAATAGTTCTACCAATTTCCTTGTTTCATGCACATAATTAACAATGACAATATTCTTCCTCTACAGCTTACCCAGTTGTTGATGCGCATGTCACTAAGAAAACTATTCAAGCTCTGCGCATCATCACGGTCTGAGCTAGCTGAATGTTTCCAACTGCCCCGTCTTTTGGGTTGTGATTTACCCGACTTATTGGGTCGAAATCCACCTGAAGCCATCTGTTTGATTTTAAAAGAAAAACTTAATTTTAATCAGGCAACACAGTAGAAAAAAAAACAGCAATGATAAATCGAAGATACTAATAATAAGTCTTCTTCTTCTTAGTAACCTATGGTGCCATTTCAATGGGTTGAAATGAATTCTGTCCGTATTCCATAGTCGTGGATTTTAAGCTGTACGATAGACATGACCAATGAGACACCTTTTTTTGGGGGTGCCTAGTTGACCATGTATCTTAGTGCACTTGTATTCATGGCGAGGCTCAGACGCCGTCTGGAGGTGACAGGTTCAATTCCCGGCACGGTAACTATAGCTTTCGATTTTTATGTTGTCTAGTGTGTTCTTCTATCTTTCTAATTCTTTCTATGAGTGCCGTTCACAATACTTTCTGTTACTTGATTAATTCATAATATTTAACGGCCTCAAATGGTTCCCCCCTCTGTTTATTTATAGAAATTAGTATACACCAGCTGTTAACTCTGGCAGAAAGTTCTGGGTCTTCTTCCACTTCTGAACTTTATTCTTGTTCCAGAACTTGAGTTTTGTGTGGACATCTGTTTTACAGATCTGGCTTATTTGTATGGAGACTGTTGGTTCCTTGGCTTTCAGGCAGATGTACTCTGACCTCAAATGGAAAAAACCATAAATAGTTGCCTTTTATGACATATCTTTTAGAGAGACAGGGTGTCTAATCCCCCCCCCCCCCCCCAACACTCCCCCTTTTTACACCACAAAAATTTTGCCCTGGAACCACACAGGGGCTATTCTCCAAATAATGGTCCTAAATTATCGAGGCGGAAAATATACCCTAACAGGGCCTCAGTCATGTGTCAATTGCGCACTTTCATCGTCTTAAATTGCGCACTTCTGGCCACTTCCGCCAGGAGTATCCCCCACGTGACGTGGATTGGGGCTAGATGGCTGGGACTCACGAGCAGCAGCTATCGCATCTCCTGTAGCTTCCTTCATTTTATTTGTTCGTGAGTCCTAGCGATCTAGTTTAGCCCCAATCCATGTTGCGTGAGCGCCGTGGGGAATACTCTCGGCGGTGGCGGTATAGTCCCCGGAAGTTCGCAATTCAGCGGTGGCGTTATAGTCCCTGGAAGTGGGCAACTGACATGTGACTGAGGCGCTGTTAGTGTATATTTTCCACCTCGAAAATTTAGGGCCGTTATTCGGAGGATAGCCCACACAGGTACTAATAATAAGTAAAACTCCTCTGGCCACATAATTCTATGAGTAAAATGTCCCATGTTTACTTTCTTCACGATACTCTTTTTCAGTCCCATAACAGTCAGTCACTGTTATAATATCAGCGGCTATCCTCCGATAACAGGTACATATTATGGGGGCCAAAAACACATCCTAACAAGGCCTCAGTCACATGTAAAATGCAGACTTCCGGCTACTTTAATTGCGGACTTATGGCGACTACCGCCACCGCTGTTATCTCCCATGCCGCTACGCGCGCGCCATGGAGCGAAGCTAAATTAGATGGCTGGAACTCACAAACAGCAGTTACCGCATCTCCAGCAGCTTCCTTCATTTTATTTGCTTGTGAGACCTAGCCATCTAGTTTAGCCCCGCTCCACACCGAGCGTACCAGAGTGGGAGATACTCTCGGCGGTGGTGGTAATCACCAGAAGTCCGTAACTTACATGTGACTGAGGCCCTGTTAGGGTGTATTTTTGGCCGCCACAATATGTGCTCGTTATTCGGAGGATAGCCATATCAGCTAAAGATGTGGATCAGGCACATATGGGAATATCCCTAGTACTATGATGTTGGTTCTTATCTCAGAACTTATACTGAACCTCTGGAAACAGATTAATTTGTATAATTTCTCATGCTATAGTTACAGGCCTCAAAGTTTGAAGATGTGTGGCCTAATTTGTTTATTCTTCGCTGATGAGTAGTTAGCGACAATGAATGTCTTATTAGTGAATACTACAATTTGAATCATTGATTCCTGTGTGGGTTCCGGGGCCCTATTATGTGGAAAAACAAAGAATAGACCCACTGCCTACCCAAAAGCATGTCCTAAGAGTCGACTAATTGGGAGCTTCCTTTGAAGTTGGAGTGCATCTGCCTGAGAGGCAAGGAACCAGCGGTCTGCATACAAATGAGTCAGATCTGTAACCTAAAACGGATGCACACGCAACACTCAGGTTCTGGAACAGGACTGCAGTCCAGAAGTGGATGAATAACCAGAACTTTCTGCCAGAGTTTACAGCTAGTGAACGTGAAGAGGAAAAACCTTTGTTATGATTTATTAATTATTATTATTTAAATATATATTTTAAGCATGTTTAGCCAATACCCTATTGCTATGTTGTTGACAACTAAAAGAAAACGGGTTTACCACAATCGGCCTTGTTCAACACAAATGAAAGACAAGACTAAAACGACGGCTAGTTAAGTCTGAATTATGTGAGCGACAGCACCGTGATTTTACATTTTAACCGTCGAACGAAACTCAAAATCTCTTTTGCAATAATTGCAGGCATGAACTTGTCTTTTGTTTTTATTTCTCCCATTCTTGTCAGAATAATAAAACCTTTACGGTAATATTTACAACAATCAGGTCGCTATACTGCATACCTTTCACAGTCCAAAGCTTTGATCGATAAGTAAATATTCTCTACAATGTTTGTTTACACCGGCGAAGAGTCTCTAGCAGCAACACTTGTCAGAAGTAGCCATTTCTGACGCTGGCGGAATGATCTTTTCATTGCAATGAAATAATAATAATGTTTATGAACAGGCTTTCGTTCAAGAAACTTTATGGGACGTGCAATAGCATCTCTCGTTTTGTCTTTATGATTTATCTAGTTATTGCTTGCGATTTTCATTTTACTTTTCCCGAAAAACGCGTGGAGATGAAGGAACTTGTTTATCCAGCGTTGACAAGAAGTCAAGGTGCACGAAGGTTGTGATTCCACTTCTGCTTTCTGTCGTCTCCCGGGCTTGGTTGTTAGTTAGTTAGTCAACAGATTGTCATCATTGCGCATCGAACTTTTCAGTCAATAAGTGCTCAGATCCCCTCTTCAGAATCTCCCTCAGCGTTTAGTGGCTTATGACACCAGTTCTATGTTGGTTTACTGTTATTCTTTGGGTCCCTGTGTAGCGCTCTTATCTGGCTTCATCCCATTTGATGTTATGTTGCAGATTCACAATCATTACTTGATTCGTTTGATCGAGCTGCCTCCATGGGGCCATGTCCATTGCTCGTCCGTTTCCCACTTGTGCATCACCTGTAGGACTGTCAGCTCGTTTATTTCCCTTTACACAGAATGCCCCAGGACAAACATAAGGCTGACTTTTTTCAGCCTATACCTATCTATTCAGGGACTCCTCCCACTGTCTTCTTATGCAACCTTCCTCGATCTTCTTGAGCATATTCCTTGAGTCGGTGAGAAAGCATGCCCGGGTGAAAGTCTGTGTTTCTAGCCAGACTATTGCTTTAATTGTTGCCATGACCTCCACAGTCCAACTGCTTGCCGTCAAGGCGAAGGTGCCGCAGTCTTGTTTGACAGTTCTCCCTGCGACCTAAGCCGTAAACGCCCTCGAGCCCCTGAAAGCCGACCGTCCAGGAAGCAATGGCAAACTACTGAACGTAAAATTGCCTAGAAAAACCACACAACTGCCAGGGGCTGTTAGGGTTTGTTCTGCAACGTCATGTAAAGGATACGCAACTAACCACGCATTCTCTGTTCAGCTTGATACATACTGTAATGTTGGTATTTTCACACGGGGATTCTCTAGGGAAGAATGTGAGGGGGAAACCTCGAGATGCGACCCCAAAAAAAAAACGGAATGACGCAAATACAAATACTCGTAGAAACACGAGGTACTCGAGCAGGGTAGACGAGCACGTGAAGCCACGTGGAACCCAACACAAGGTTATAACATGGAGCCGCGTTAGCGCGGTCGATAGGAGACTCACTTTCAAATCCAGGTGCGACTCGCTGCAGCCCACGACCGGTGTTCGAAAGCGAGGTTCACCCAGCCTCTAGGAAATGGGTACCAGAGTTAACACTCTAGAGTAAATGGAGGAACGTCGCTGTAGCTACGGAGTTGCGTACGGACGGCAACACAGAGTTTCTTATCAGCTGTCCTTACTGGTGGCAGAGCACTTATGGTTTATAACCGTGTGTAATGATGCTGGTTCATATCTCCCGACTTTACCTTTACCTTTTTTACAAGGTTATAAGATTAGACAAAGGTCTAATCAGAAGTAGGTGTTTGCCAGCTAGAGCGAAAGGGTGTACATGAGATTCAGCGTGAATGTAACAGTGTATTTGGCGACGTGAGGAGTTCTGTTCTGAGAGAAGACAACAAGATCACAGCCTGACGACGATCTGATCAGAAGTGGCATCCCACCAGCTTCCGATTGCTCAAGAAGTTGAACCACCATGCTTAGAACTGCCGGAGCAGCCATGGCGTGTATTCTGAATGTGAGGAAGGAGGACTGAGACATATTAAGTGCGAACTAGAGAATACTCCAAGTTGATGCCTGAACAATAAATATCATATTATAACACTGGACTTGCTAGTTCGTAGGGGACACTGACCAGACAAATGGTTTGTGAAATTGTAATAAAGTATATAATTGAGATATTGTCTTCTCGCACCACCTGTGTCTACTTAGAGTGTTATCATGTCTTCAATTCAATAAGAACAAACCCATAGGAACAAGCTAAGACACGGAGAAAACAATATCACACATACTTCAAAGAATGTATAACACTCTGGTGGTACACGTACTAATTTCTCCCTAAGTTCTATTTCATCAAATGGAAAAACCTCTTGTATAATATCCTCGACCTGACACATCCATGATTTTCCTCTCTTTAATCTGCTGCCTGTTTTCTCTCTCCTGATTTTACTGTGCAGTGGATGGTTTGTGAACTGACTCGAAGGTAGGCGTGTACTTGATAGATCCTTATTCTAGCTTCTAGCGGAGTGGAAGGGCAGAATGTTAGACCGGCCTGCATGTCCAATTCTTAACCCTTTGAAAATAAAGTTTGTTCGTTCGTTCCTTCCATTGTTAGAAAACCAAGGAGGTACCGCACCGCTCTGCATGCTCTTATCTTGGGTGCACCCAAGTACAATGCCTCGTTTTGTAACTTTTCCAGTCTCTCTGAGTCTGGTTAAGAGTAAGGATCGCCAGAGCATACTTGATCACTGAAAGGCCAGACCTTGGTATAAAAGACAGATGTCGCTGTTCGCAGTTATACTTACCTGGCACTCAATAACGTATCTTGCCATCTTTTTTAGGATTAAATTTTTCGTAATTTCAAAGCCCTACTCTGGCTCTTGCCAGGGGCCGCAATATAGCCCGGCCATAAATATGGCCCAATGGCTGAACGCGGTTTCTGGGACCTCTCCACGGTGATCCTCATCCACATGGTGGCACATTGTGTCATCGGGTGTTTATCGCTTGTGTGATGTCCTGGTGTAGTAGTAAGTCAGTCAGTTCGCAGTTTGTTGCCGCCATGACCCACATAGCTGCCAAACCCGTCCTAGCCTTAGCTACCACATGGTCCGTGTGCCCAGTAAAAAGCCAGACTTCGATCAAAAAGATCATTGCAGGAGCTGTCTCCACCACCTCCGAGCATACATTTAGAGTTGGTGTTGGAGTATTGAAGATACGGTTATTTAACGAGGACCATATCACAGCTGCCTTCGTTGAGTTGATATGTGCTCCTGCCTTACTACGTAGTACTGCCTTACTACGTAGTAGTAGACTTTTACCCCACCAGGACATCACACAAGCGATAAACACCCGATGACACAGAGTGCCACCGTGCGGATGAGGATCACCGTGAAGAGGTCCCAGAAACCGCGTTCAGCCATTAGACCATATTTATGGCCGGGCTATATTGCGGCCCCTGGCAAGAGCCAGAGTAGGGCTTCAAAAAACGAAAAATTGCATCTCAAGGAGATGACTGGAATATAAGTACCTCACTACGGGCTCGGATGCTTGATGGGCAGCAATGGCTATTGTCATTCAGTATTAATGCTTTTTAATGGCATCAGTCCATATCTCCTAGGGCGGCCTCTTGATTTCACTTCAGATCATTTCATGTTCAGCGCCTGCAATCTTACTAAATGACCAAACCATCTGACGAATTTGCTGCATGCTGTTGTTCCTACAGTTTGTCTGATAAAATCATTTCTAACTTTGCCTCGGATGGTTAAGCTGGAGGTTTTTCTCAGGCATCTCATTTCGCAGGTGTTAAATTTACATATTACGTAACCAAAAAATAATGGGGAAACATCACTGTCTTCTGCTTCTTAAATTCTTCAGTCAGAAAACTTCTATAAGGAGACCGGTTGGTTGGTTAGTTGCGTATCCTTTACAGGACGTTGAAGAACTAACCACAGGAGCCCCTGGCTGTTGTGTGGTTTCTCTAGGCAAATTACGTCCAATAGCTTGCCATTGCTTCTGGACGGTCAGCTTCTTGATACCACTGTCGAAACCAACGCAAGGCGCATGGCCCGCAGCTGGGATCGAACCCGGCACCCCGGCATTACGAAGAGTTCGCATCGACTTAGCCACAGAGCCGACAAGGAGACCGGTAGCCTTAATGAAAACTATCTTGCAGTCCACACCTCTTCATGTAGCGTATAGGCAGGAACAGGCCAGATTGCCTCTCTGTTGGCAGCATACAGTTGACATTATTGGAACACATGCTCAGCATTTTCTGTTGCCTCAAGCCTGCAACCAGAAATCATCTTTAACTAAAAACTAATAATAGTAGCAGTACAGTACATGTCAACTAACGACTAAGCTTAAGAAGACATAGACGGGTTTTACTCCCATGTAACATAATCGGGTTAACGTCCAACTCCCTACTGATCTCGGTTTCTAGGTCTGCCCAGCCTAAACTTTATATTTAACAGGAATTATTTTCATGAGAGGTGAGGACAACTGGCACAATGTTGACCACATCTCCTTTTAAATGGGCTGATACCTGGTGCCAAGAGTAAAAAAGAAAACTCTTGGAGGAAACTTCAACCAAGACCTACTCACAGACAAACTATGTATGCTGTGCTTGATTTTTTAAATATCCAGAAACCATTAATTGTTAACCCTTTGTCTCGGTACTATGGATATAGCAACCCTTCGGCCTTGATTCCATGATAGGTACCGTAAATCTGGGAGAAATGTGGTCTACCCCCGGGTGTGAACCCTGACCACAAGGAGTTCGTCACCCGGTCACCGCCCAGTCCGGTTTAGCCAACTACACTAGCGAGCCAGGCATATAAGACGCTCTTCTCCTTTTGTAGTCTATTCTGCCTTTCAGCGTCACGTTTTGAAGAGGAATCGGATACGAGCCTTGTAATGAGCTACGTAGATGCTGGTATTTAAGGCATCGGCTACTCCATCTATCCATCGCTTGCATGGTTGGCCTCTTGTTCTGCTTTCATTGTGTCTACCTGGTGGGGATCTGTGGTGCACTGTAGTCATGATATATGTCCGAACCATCTGTGTTTTTTTTTTAATGGACGTTCCTACAGTTCAATGTATCTCTGCATGTGGTAGGTTCAAGTACTGGTCTTGCAAAACCGATCAGTTTCTGGCCTTGGAGATATAAATAGGAGATCTACGACAGACCTGAAAAAGTATTGACTTGCCGAAGCAGTACACACTCATCATCATAATGTAGCAGGTCCTTTGCAGAACGTCGCTCTCATCACAGTCTGCCTAAAAGAAACTCGGTCTCTCGCCAGTTTTCCTTCCTCATATACTTTCATACTCAATAAGTCACTTATATCCTGTGTATTGTTTTATAATAGCTCTTGATAACGAATCAGATATTTATAACTATTATGTTAGATATATTTCAGAGAATAACGAAAGCAGTCTTCCTATTGAAAACTGGAAGCAATAAACAAAAAATTACGATCCAAATAATTCTCTCGAAAATAGAACTTCAATGTCTGGTCAGAGGGAGATCTACATCGGATTGATTTCAGAATTTAAACGACATTAACGCAGTTGTCTCCGACATATAGTTTTAACCATTTTCGTGAGAACTGAAGAGCGGCTGGTCTAAGGATTAAGCACTGTGGGCTCTTATTCTAGAGACCCAGGTTCGAATTCTCGGTAAAATTCTGACCTGCACAGTCCGTGCCGACTGCACTAGCCATGAGAGCCTATTTCCCATATCCCTACATTTCCCGTCATACACTGTTTTGAATTAACAATCAGTATCAAAGCACTCTGGAAGTACGTGCCCATAAGCCCCTGGGCGCTTCATACCTATCAATACAGAGACATTGGAATCACAGTCTTTCGTCGGCGACCGGGTCACCCATTGGTTGGCTGGTGTACGGCTTCGTCGTCGGTTGGGACAGTATTTGGGTCTGTCTCTCGATCACATCAACACTGCAAGTCCTTTTCAGGGCTACTTGGTGGCGGGAAATGCTAAGACATTTTATATGGCGCACATACATCTATTCACAATTATAACCAAAAGCTCCCCACCCCCTTTCAGGGGATGCTGGTTGAACGTGACGATTGTTTATTTTCTTATTTTTGTTCAGCAAATCAACTCTATCAATGTCCTCGATATTGGCGAATGTGATTAGCATGACCCGCTAGTGTTCAGACACGACTCTACAGTTAGAGAATGGGATCTCAGGATCATTGTTGAAACATGTAGTTAATGTGCTTCTGCCCATACACCCAGTTCTTAACCTACCTGTAGTCATTGTCTCCATGTCTGATTATTCTCTATCACGCACCTTCCATGACGCCCTGATCTCACGAATCCACCACAATACCTGCACCATCCACATGTATCATCTATGTCCCACTTGCACATACCTCTATATCGTAGTGTTTGGATATTTTCTCCAGGTAATGCTGGTGTGTTGGGAAATGAGCAGACAGATAGACTGGTGGTGAATTGATGTATGACAAGTTAGATATTGGGAGGGCCATTTGGGAACGAGTGAACAGTGCAGAGGCGCAGATAGATCATTACGGTCTGAGGAGAATGGCGCTGCCAGGAGTTACCAGGGGGATCTGGCCGACGCTCAACACTCAGGGGAAGCATGAGACGGACATAAAATCAGGCGGTTACTGGTACCATCGGAAATGGAACTCTTCGCTTGCTGCTGAAAATAGGGACAGAGCACATAGGAATGTCCGGACTGCTGCATTTCAACAAAATTCCTCGTTGATTCTAGCACCACATATCTGCTAGTCCCCGCTCCCCCCCCCCTCACCTACTAATCTTCAGTTTGCGAGGCTTCGGCTAAGGTATAAGCTAGCTGTCTAACCACTCCTTGCCGATACTAGCAATCGCTTTATTGTCGAACAAATCTGCTAGTTTCAACAACATTTTCTTAGCAACGTATTGTAAAGGAGGAGCAGATGGATCACCACAGTCTGGTGAGATTGATGCAAAAGGGGAGGGGAGGTTTCGAGAGGTTCTGGCAAATGTTCGAGGCTTAGAGGACGTTTAATCAGAATGCTACTGGCACCATTAGTATTGGAACTCTTCGCTGGCTGCTGAAGATGGGGACGGAGCGCTAATGGAAATGCACCGAGTACTGGGATTTCGGTTCTTGAATCAAATCAAACCAAATGTAAAGGATCCACGCGCATGGACTATGCAGAAAGGCTGTACAAATTGTTAGTTGGTTGAGCAGGTTCATTTGAATCTAAAATGCAACACAATCTTGCCGAAGTTTGTAAGTAAACCAAAACAGAACGAAGACCGTTTAGTTTTAATAATAGTTTTATGGCTTTACTCTTTTTTTAATGTAACAGTGCAGAAAAATGCAAGGATTATGTTTGCATTTGTGCTTTTTTTACGACATTAAATAATGCAAGATGATGAACTGAATAAATAAATTCTAGTGTTGGAGAATCACAGAAGGAGAATGTGAACTAAGAACTTGTCTTCTCTTCTTCTTCTTCTTCTTCTTTGCGTTCACCAGCTGTAAACTTTGGTGGAAAGTTCTGGTTGTTCATCCACTTCTGGACTGCAGTCCTGTTTCAGAACTTGAGTGTTGCGTGTGTATCCGTTGGACAGATCTGACTAATTTGTATGCATAATGCAGACTGTTGGTTCCTTGCCTCTCATGCAGATGCGGAGATGCACTCCGACTTTGAAGGGAGCTCCCAGTTAGTCGACTCTTACGACATGCTTTGGTGTAGGCAGTGGGTCTATTCTTGTTTTCCCTTTAACAGGGCCCTGGAACCCACACGGGGATGTGAAAATTGGGCTCTCCTAACGGTCGCTAGCTGGAAGGCGACGATCGCTTAGTCAGAGTTCACTCCCTTGGCTGCAGTGCAAATACGAAATGATAAAGAGGGAACGAAACAAATGATGTAGTTACCTGTCATCCTAGGGTTAGGTTTGGGGTAGGGTTAGGGGTAGGGTTAGGGTTAGAGTTAGGGGTAGGGTTAGGGTGACACATCACGGAAACCTCACTTTGTGTTTTGATTCGTGACTTGTCCGCTCCGTATTTGCACTGCAGCCAAGGGAGTGAACTCTGACTAAGCGGCCGTCGCCTTCCAGCTAGTGACCGTTATTTAAAGGAGAGCTGAAAATTGTGATGTTGATGGTAAAAATTGAAAATGTTAATTAAAAATATTTCCAAATAACATAAAACACTTGGATGGGTATAGGAACTATAGGCAGCTTTTTTGAGCAGAAATGTAGAATAGAAAGATTCTCAGTCTACCATGGACTAAGAAGAAACATACTGACATCATAAAAGATCTGAACATCAAGGAAGTTTGGTTGGTAACTAGTAAACAGTACAGTATCTTGTCTCAGAAAATGAAATATTTTGGTCATATCATTTAATTTATTACCAAGCACCCCTGCAGATTGGAAACAATGTTGTTCGTCCATGAGCAGTGCGGACAACAGATGGAAGCCACAGTAAGTGTGGGATTAGCAGTGCGATTCTTTCTAGTCTGCCTCCGTTTCTCTGTCTGTGCAACCTCCGCTGCCTGACAGGCCGATGCAACATGCCTGAGGGACATACACCATTCAGAACGGTCTTGTGCAGCAGCCTCCCACGTCGCTGTATTGATGCCAAAAGAATTGAGAGCAGTCTTCAGAGTGTCCTTATAGCGCTTTTTCTGTCCTCCCGGGACGTCCTCCCTTGCTGTAGCTCACCATAAAATACTCTCTTTGGGAGGCGATAGTCTTGCATGCAGGTTAGGTAACCAGCCCAACGCAGCTGACAATTCTAGGCAGGATGCTAGGCAGGTTTGCCCTATCAAGAACCACAGTATTTGGGATCTTATCTTGCCATTTGATTTTGAGCAGCTTTCTGAGACAGGTTATATGAAATTGATTCATCTTTTTAGCATTGGGGTGATACACAATCCACCTTTCCCAAGCGTAGAACAGTACTGGAAAATTGGAAACAATAGTGATGAAGCATAATGCATAGTGCCAGGAAAGGGAAGCAGGGATTGGCAAGCAGGAACGTGGGCACAGGATATAAGAAACACCCTGGGTTGGGTACACGAGGTGGAAGATCTGGAAAGAGAGTTTCAGCAAGTTGTGATGAGAGCGAATGTCTGCTACATGATGATGATGGTGGTGGGTGTAGTATAATAATAGTAATAGTAAATTACATGATTAATACTGCAAAAAAACTTCAAAAATATATATGTTGTTTGCATTAAGGGTTCGGGTTTTGCACTCACAAAGAGAACTTGTTACACTTTCAGGTCAAACATGTAATCAACCAGGCATAAAAAATATATATATACTGAAGACATGGAGGGTTTAAACCCAAGTTTTTCAGGTCATAAGTGAGCTCACAGACTGCCATGTCACTAATCGAAATTATATGACTTGTAATTATAATAATATTCTTACTTAAAGTTAACACTTTACAGACTGAAAGAGAATGGCTGGAAACTACTATTTTGTAATTGTTGGTCATCATGACAACCCAGTGTATGAGATGGAATTCTTGCCTCCAAATAAATCATCTGAAAAGGTAAGTAAAATGTAAAACAGAACAGTTCATCCTCATGTGGTATCAGGGGAAACAAAAATGGAGCCACAACCTCCCTAAGAAGCATGTTGTATGATTAGACAAATTCAGAGTGCATCTGTTTGGAAGGCAAGGAACCAGCAGTCTGCATGCAAGTTAAGTCAGATCTGTTAAACTTATGTGCATGCAAAACTAAAATTCTGAAAAAAAAGGACCAAAGTCCAGAACTGGATGAACAATCAGAACTTTCCTCCGGAGTTTACAGCTGGTGAATGCTAAGAAAAAGAAGAAGAAAGTGAGCAAGATGAAAAATATAACAGTTCAGAGCTCTAGTGCTAGACTTTACTCATCATCTTCATTTAATAGGTGGCCTCTGCGGTGAAGCTGTTTGCCTCCTACACTAAAGGTTGTGGGTTCACTCTGTTCATGAGTGCAGTATTTATTTTCATCCCGGGGGATCATGGCTTGAGCTACGGAGCTCAGGCTTTGCGTGATGCTTTTGGCTAGTTGTTCTGCAAAGGCAGAGCCATATGGAATAACCAGAGGCAATGAAGTCAGTCCTTCAACCTTAGCATTCACTTTCTTTGTTTAAAATATCATGAATAGATATAAAACCTACTAAAAATAGATTAGCAAACTTCACAATAAAACAAACACAGACAATAAGTGAAAGTTGCGGCTACAGAGCCTTCTTCATCAGCACATACATAAATCAAACAAAACAGCATGTATACACAAAATCACTCAACTGATGTGTCCTGAAGCAGCCACGCTGATGGGTTGCAACTCCTGTCCTTCACTGATTTATGCAGCTTGGTTTCAGCCAGAAATATGAAGTCTCTTGGTATGTCTGTTAAACTTCTTTAGACCTAAGTTTTTATTTATTTTAAGCTCATCTCATTGGGAGATTCGGAGTTTCAATAATATTTGCTTGGTGCTGACAGAATTGATTGTCTGACATTGAAATCATTTAGTAATGTTTTCTTCAACTCTTTAGTCTTCTTCTTATTTGTGTTCACGGACTGTAAACTGCGGTGGGGAGTTCTGGTTGCTCATCCACTTTTGAACTTTAATCTTGTCCCAGAACTTGAGTTTTCTGCGCACATTATTTTTACGAATCTGGCTTATTTATATCCAGGCCATTGGTTCCTTGCTTCTCAGGCAGATATACTCAGAATTTTAAGGAATCCCCTAATTAGTTGACTTATATGACACGCTTGTTAGGGTCGTAGTGAGTCTATTCTTTGTTCTCCAAAATGGAGCTCCTGACCCACAGGGGTTGAAATCTTTCAGTAATATGCTCTTCAGTTCTAGTTTTAATGAAATGACTTTCTTATCTAGCTTCATTTTTTTGTGGCTTTAATGGGACCAAACAAGATGCATATCACAAAGAAGATCATGACAACAAGTAGGAATCAGTATCCTTGTCTAGGTTGGTGGATATGGGCGTGTAACCTGGAGTAGCCAGACGTGAACATTTCACTAAGGACACAAGGTATTTGATTAATCAGCACAGAATGGGCGTGAACAGTTGTTTACTCTTGTGGAGCTAAAAAGGAGGAGATCTGAGTACATATGAGTCTTTCCAGAGTTCTATGAAGATAGTCCTCACTAATTACTGATGTGACCAGAAAGTACTTAAAAAATGCCTCTATTAGTTTTCTATGCTTCATAAAATAATATTCTACACAGAATTTGTTTTTAAATCATGTTTGTATGTGTGTGTTTTGTTTTATCTAGAGAGATGACCATAGACACCTGAACCAGTTCATTGCACATGCTGCCCTTGACCTTGTAGATGAACAGATGTGGTCCACCAACAATATGTACCTTAAAATAGTCGACAAATTCAACGAGTGGTTTGTCTCGGCATTTGTGACAGCAGGCCGTATCCTTTTTTTAAAAGTTATAATTATTAATTTAAAAATTTGTCATGAAATCCTGTGAAAGCATTTGAATATAGTGTTTATGCATTTATATTTCTTTCATTTTTATTTGATATTTAAAGAAGTGTTTTGGATGTATATGAGTTTTGAGTATAGTACTGTGTCGGCGTCTGTGGTTTAGGTGTTGCAAACGCGCTTCGTAATGCCAGGGTACCCACTTCGATCCCAGCAGCAGATGATTTGTCAGCAGACTGTTTTGCATTGGTTTTGACAGTGGTACCTAGAACTGACCATTCAAAACGTAATAGCGAACTACTAGATGCAAGTTTGCCTAGAAGCTAGAAGAACCTCAACAGCCAAACAATGCTGAGGTTGGTTCTGCATCCTCCTGTAAAGGACAGGCAACTTATTGTAACCATAATACTGTGATATTTGTACCTTTGGCCCACACATTCTACTTCCTTCTGACATTTGCTGATCAAGTTAGATTTTCCAGGGTGGTATAGTTGAAATTGCAGGTTATCTTTTTCTTTGCATTCACTAGCTGTAAACCCCTGCAGAAAGTTCTGGTTGTTTGTCCACTTCTGGACCTAAGTCTTGTTCCAGAACTTAAGTATTGCGTGCACACCTGTCAACAACCTTCTTTCTTCTATACTACATCTGGCTTGTGTTGCAGGCAGGTAACAGATAAATCTACCAAAAAAAAAAATACCAAGCCGAACACCTGTGGAGCACACACAAAATCTTTAATGTACAAAGAGCATTAAGCCTATCGCAGTTAGCCTCAAGAGCTGCAGGTGCCCCTTATCTTAAATGCTGGTCGTGCTAGCTTTACAAATCAGTAGTCACACCTTGCCATTCCCATGGATAAGCACTGGGCACAAACCCACACCACTCTCAACACGAGGATTCTGTGGTGCGTACAGAGTGAAATCCTGAATGTGTGCGGGCAGATGTTAATGCCACAAGCAATCCATTACAACCTTAAAAAACTGCTTCAACAAAATTTACATGAACAATTCTAACCCACACAATAATGCTACAAGTCTGAATAACTTCTTCAAACACCATACGAAATGAATTACAGCTAGCAACAACACACTCCCAACGGTCGATAAACTGACTCATAACACACTACGCTCTAACAGTCTCCTACGTTATGTCACTGTTGTAGAGTCCTGCAAAATATTTCCCTGGATCTCTCTCCGAGCTTTTTGTCTCTCTTCACCTTCACTTCCTGCTCTGGGCTTCCCATGAATTTTCCCAAGTGTACCGCTCAGCCGCCACGATTTATCGCGTTGTCGGTCTGTCATGGTCTCACGTTGAGTTCATGTCTGGGTCATTTCCTACAGACGCAAAGATTCGACGTCATCATACTTTCTCATCCCATAGCCGAACTGGTATCTGACAACACCCATTTTACAGATCTTGCTTATTTACATGCAGATTGTTGGTTTCTTGCCTCTGCTCTGGTGTATAACAAAAATTGGTGTAGCACTATATGCCGATTGACCAGTGCCAAGAAGAGGGACCTTTGCCCACAATTTGTTTTTTAGTTTAAAGGGCTGCACTGCAGGTTTGCTTTGGTGCTCCACAGCTGCAAGTGCCATTCTCTGAAACTCATGTGCTGAATATGTGTTTCGAACCTGCTGTGTCCTTTTCTTGTTCATATTCACTGGCTGTAAACTCCACCGGAAAGTTCTGGTTGCTCATCCATTTTTGGACTTTGATATTGTTCCAGGAGTTGTTTGCACATCTGTTTTATTTATGTGCAGACTGTGGTTCCTCACCTCTCAGGCAGATGTACTCCGCCTTTGAAGGAAACATTGATCCTGTCTGTGTTGGCCAGTTGTCAGCCTGTTTCTAGGATGACCACAGAGAGGTGTAGGTAGGTCATGACCCGTTTGGGCCCTACATAATATCTCTGTCCTGTTCTAATTTCAAGATCTTGATCTACTGATTTCCAGTTTCAAAATCTTGGTCTACTGATTTCTAGATCTTTGTCTACTAATTTCTAACCTGCTGATGCTATTATTCTGTGGTCCATGCTGCGTACCAGTTTCTTTAACCATTTGAAAGGTATGCGTTTTCTGATGTTGCATGATGTCAAGAATGAGGATGGGATCAAGAATTTTTTCACGGAGACATATGATACTTATGTGAAGGTGAGTTTGTTATTACATTGTTGGTTATGCACAGGGCATTGCAGACTCAACAGACACTCATAAAAAATTAGGTATGAGCCAGACAGCTGTCTGCCAGTGTCTTCGTGCTGAACAGATCCCAGAACATGTCTTGCAAGAGTCTTCTCTTGGAGGAGCAGCAAAGCAACATGTGGCCACATCCAGTAGACTGATAACTAAGCATTAATTATAATTACTCTTTCTAAAATTGGACACAATGTTTTTTGTATTAAAGCTTTATCTCAGCTGAAATTTAGGTTACTTTATAACCGTCATCAGAGGCCCTAATATAACCTTACGGTTGAACAGGATTTCTAGACTTGCGCCTGAGGGATTCTCGTTTAAATTGTGGCACTTCGTTGCGCCATCATGGTGGGTTTTTAAACATCGGTCACCCATTAAGCTTTGGAGAAATCTGAGAGACCTCGAGCTGACATCCTAATTTATGGCACATGGTGGATTAAGTACATGACCAGAGATTGCTGAAGGAAAAAAGAATTATTATACTGTTGGCATTTTGACAAAGAGAAAGAACTGATTTCCTGCGCAACATTCTTTGGTCATATCATGAGAAAGGGAAGACATGAGTAAATTGTAACAACGAGAATGTTATAGGCAAAGACGCACAGGGGTAGAACAAGAGAGATGACGCTGGATGGTTTAGCCTCATGGCACAGAAGATCATATATATCAGAAATGATTGAAAATACATGAACAGAATACTGTGGCTAGACATGAATGACTCACATTGCCATACAGCATGGACCATAAGAAGACGTCGGGGTTGCAGGAAAATTTTGTGATCTAATAACAGTTTAGATAAAAGAGGAAGTAAAGAAGAAGTACACTTATGCTGCCCGTTTTTGGGTGGGGGGGGGGGGGGGCCTCTTCACAGCATGTTGGCGTTTGTGGCTCAGCCGCTGACAACGCCTTTCATAATTCATGGATGCTGGATTTGATACCAACTGTGGACACATGACCATGAAGATGTGTAGATAAGTCTTGGTCAGTTTGTGCCCAAGTTCTGGTGGACTATCATGTTTGTTTCAACAGCTCTGCAACCTGTCCTGTTCTGAGTTTTGAGATCTTGGTCTACTGATTTCTAACTAACTCACTGATGCTATCACATCCCACGATCGCTTTGAGCAGCCCGCACTGTATCTGGATCTGACAGTTTTCTATTCCACTCTACCTAACCAACCATCTTCTTTCTGTGTCTATTATTATACTAAAAACATATATCTTAATCTACATTTCTACCGAGTTTCTTTCAGGCAGACTGTGATGAGAGCGACGTTCTGCAAAGGACCTGCTACATGATGATGACGTTGTCATAATGTAGCAAGTCCTTGACCGAACACCGCTCTCATCACAGCCTGCTGGAAAAGATCTCATTCTCTTCCTAGTTTTGATGCCCACTGTGTCTTAAATGTCCTGTGTCCATTTTTGTGTTGCAGCCGCCGTGCTGTAGCTGCTAGATGCTCACCTCCATTTCCGAAGGTCGTGGGTTCAGATCTTGGCGGAGCCAAACTTTTTTCTTTCAGAAATGACTTTTGCTCCCAGGTCTGCCCATCCTGAAATGGGTACTAAGTAAAGTCTTGGGAAGTAAAGGTGGCTGGCATGATGCTGACTACTTCACCCACAAAGTGCAGATTGGTCTATAAAATATAGGTCTAACCTTATATACCCAGTATGCCCAAAAGCGTGGAAAAGGGTCCTTTACTTTTATTACAAAACTAACCATCTATGTATAATTTAACAACGCATTTCCTTATCTACATCATCATAGTGTAGCATGTCTTAACCAAACACCACAGCCTGCCAGAGAGGGTCTCAGTCTTAGCTTTGATGCACATTGTGTCTTAAATGTCCTGTGTCCAACTTCATGCTGGTCAACCAGTGCCTCTTCTTCCACGATCGTGCCTCCTCTTATCATTCTGATCCCTGTGTAGATTCCGGAGCCTAGTAGTTAAGCAGTTGACAACAGGTATCATTCATATGGAGTCTCCGCTGGCTGTTAAGGAGGGAGGTGGAGCTAATATGGGCTTGTCTTGAATAATGTGATGCCAATTTTTTTTTGCAGTTTAATTATAATTAATATATTGTTTTTTTCTTTCAGTTTGCCATGAATCCATTTTATGAAATCAACTCACTAATCAAGTCACCATCCTTTGATAAGAAAGTGCAGCTGTTTGGAAAAAAGTATTTAACCGGATAGAGATAGGGTTTACAGCATGTTCATTCTTAGAGTATTTTATATTTGAAGTCATGACGACTATTTTGGTGTACAGAGATAGAGGGACTGTAATTGTGTATGAATTTGTGTGTGTATTTAAATGTGAGTGTTTATGTGCATAAATGTGTGTGTATGTGTATTTCTTGGCAAGACAAGATAAGAAACACTGAGATATTAGACAGAACATGTACATGTATTACAAAAGATTTCTCAGTGCTCAGTCTACGAAGGCTGGATCACACCTGAAGAATGGGTATTCTCTATGGTGAAATTAAAGATGGGTAGAAGATGTTGAGGCAGACCTCTACCATGATATAAAGGTGTGTGCAAGTGGGACATGAGTAATTCAGGTATTGAGTTGGACTCGTGGCAACAAAATGCCATGGACCATGTTGCGTGGAGGGGGCACATCAGGAAGGGAATGAGAATGAAGGAAGAAATTATTGCAGAAAGGATGAGAGCTGAGCATCTGAGAAGAAACACTGAACACAAACGTTGGCAACAACGGTCCTTAAATCCCATGCTATTATTGTGGAAGGCTTTTCTCAACGCAGGCGGGTCATGCTAGTCATATTTGCCATGAGTCCCATGCCTCCTCATAGCACAGTCGACTGGAAAGGTGCCAACAATATCTGTATGTATTGTCTGAGTCAGCTTTCTTGTTTGTTGACATTAGGCTTTTTGATTAAGCAATTTTATTAAACCTGGCCCTTGTATGGGTTCCAGGGTCCCATTGTGGGGAAAACAAGAATAGACCCACTGCCTCCCTTCACAACAAGCATGTCACAGGGATCGACCAAGTGGGGGCTTCCTTCGAAGCTGAAGTGCATCTACCTGACAGGCAAGGAACCAAGAGTCTGTTTACATTTATTCAACGGATAAACATCATCGCACACAGGTGTAACCCATAAGTGCTCTGTTCTTCTGGCTCAAGCCTGAGTCTGGCACGAACTCTGTTGCACCGACGAGGATCCTGAAATACTTTAGGCAGATTTTAACTACAAATTTAGCCCGGGCAGTGCCGTTAGGCTACTCTTTTTTTACTCCAACTGCCAATAGATTTTATTATATAAACAACAAAACACATGGGCGTCCGGTCTTAGTACACAGACCAGGGGAAATTACTAGAAGTCCACATAACAAAATCCCAACCTTCACCAGGGCTTGAACCTGGGACCTCTAGCACTCGAGGCGGACACTATGCCTCGAGACCATGCAGCCCCCTTGTATATAAATAAGTGAGATCTGTAAAATGGATGTGTAAGCAAAATTCAGGCTCTGGAACAAGACTAAAGTCCAGAGGTGGATGAACAGCCAGAACTTTCCGCTAGGGTTTACAGCCGGTGAGCGCGAAGAAGATTAAACCTGGCGTTTGTGAATTAGTGGCCACTCTTGACTACCATGTGTAACCATTCTTGGAATGTTGTCTGTTAAGTAGAATTGTGATTTGTTGTGTACACATGTTAGTTTAGTCTGATAAGTAAGTCTGTACAACTGATTGAGGTTGTCTACTTTCCTTCATTGCATCTTGTTCTTAGCGTTCACCAGCTGTAAACTCCGGAGGAAGGTTCTGGTTGTTCGTGAACTTCTGGAATTTGGTGTTGTTCCAGAACTTGAGTTATGCGTGGACATTTTATTTATATGCAGACTGTTGGGTCCTTGCTTCTAGGGCAGGTGCACTGAAGGAAACATCCCTAATTAGTTGGCTCTTATGACATGCTTGTTACAACGTCAAGAGGTGAACGAACAGCAGTCTGAGAGTGCACTACCAAGACAAGAGGCAGAGTGTGTTGAAGATCCATTTGCAGCCAACTTTCATTATGTAGATGGCACCTGATTGATGTCTGAGCCCAACATTTCACACCCTGATGGCAGTATCTGCTAGGGGGAAACTGCCTTTATTAAACACTTGCATTAGAATGACTTTCTGAGTTGCTTCATGTTCATATTGTTTGTTAACGCAAAATGCTAAAAACAGGGAGCTAATAGCAAGACATTTTCTGCCATT
The DNA here is from genome assembly GCA_905116865.2 of Candidula unifasciata. Lineage (NCBI taxonomy): Eukaryota > Metazoa > Mollusca > Gastropoda > Stylommatophora > Geomitridae > Candidula > Candidula unifasciata. The sequence goes on along the minus strand of CAJHNH020000513.1, from coordinate 414,945 downwards.
GCTACCTATTTTGGCGGCTGGATCGCTGGACTCTCAAGCGAGAGACCCGGGTTCGAATCCTCGGTAAAGCTGGGGATTTTTTCTGTCCCGGGCAAAATAAAATCTTGACCTGCATAGTCGCTCCGACAGCACCAGGCTCAAAGACCCCCTGCCTACACCACATAAGTGACAATTAAGGCGGTCATTTATCGGCTACCTGTATTAACCACTTCTGAGGTGTAGGCAAGTGGGTCTTTACACCTGGGGATTTAAGGCCGACACGGCTAGTGCTGTCACCATGACTTTGCAGGGTAGGATTTTATCTCTGCCCTCAACAGAAAAAATACCCCAACCTTACCGAGGATTCGAACTTGGGTCTCCTGCACAAGAGCCACACGTTCTGAACCGTTTGGCCAGCTGTCCTTAATAGCAAGAAATTAATCTATATTTTTAGTTATTTATTCAGGCCGCCCACAAACATCGAGTGGGGACTTGTGTGGCCAGGATAATCTGCCCCTTGTTGCTGTTTTTGTGGTTTGTGTCAAGAAAGGCTCCGACCAAAACGTTCGGTTTTTCTTATGTGTACACATTGTTTCTCAACATAAAGCTTTTTAGCCACAGTTCGGAGGATTAATTTCTTCGTATTGTTACTTAGCTTAAGTCTGAAATATTGGCATTCGTTCATCAGTTGAGTTAAGTTGTGAACTGACATCATAGCACTCAGGACATTCTCACAAACACTCCGTCCACATATTCAGCAGCCAATGCAGAGTTCCGATGGTCTGATTGTAGTATGTCTATCTTACCTTTCCTGGTGTTGGTTGCTCCATTGATATCACAGGAAACGCAATACATTTACTTTATCAGAGTGAGGAAGATGTGATGATGTGCTTTGCATGGTCTCCACGAATACATTGTGGCAAGCAGGAAGTCTGTGCTACAAGTGACAGAACGAGGTACTTGTGGCTGGTCGAGTAAGAGGGGAAGCCCGAGCTAGACTCGTGGTCAGTTGATCATCAGAAGTCGTAGAAGACGGTTGTATTAGTAGAAAATGTAGTCCCTATGTCGTGCGTGTGACCAATATTTGAATATGTCGCGAACGATAGAAGTGTAAATAATTGGTGAAGCATGTGGAATAAATGTAACTGAATAAACTGATAGTATGTATAAGAAAGCCGAGTAGTGTTTGTGTTATCAACCCTAGACGTTCGAGTAATGCAAGTTATGTTGTAGTAATCATAGAGAGTGAATCGTGGCGAAAGCAAATATGTCGTAAGCCAAGGGTCGTATCATTTCAAGGTTCATTCCAGAAGAAATGGACTGCTCCACCTTCTACTTCTGTGTTCACATTCAAAGTTTGTGATGTTTTACAGCTAGGCTGTGATATCTGTGCCTTTTAGCGCAGCACATACTGTTTCAGCAAGATCCTCCACCTTGTTACCCTTTTCTGCCGTGGAATTTATTCTCACTAATTATCCCAAGTTGCATTTTAAAGCAGTATATGCTAAACATCAATTAGCGCAAAATTATAGTAGAGGCAGAATTGGTTAATCTAATGTAAATAATGTTGAAGAGCTAGCAGTTAAGGAGTGAGAGGGAAAATTTTGAAACACAAATGTCACAAGACAACCCCAGGCAATTAACCAGTAAGTAAAAAAAAAGTAGGCGTATCAGGTATATAGGAAGAGTACCTATATTTGTACAGACCATCGGCACTAGGTAGGTAATGTGGTCAGCATTACGCTGGCCATCTTTAATTCCCCAGGACAGTCATCTTGGTACCCATTTTAGGCTGGGTTGACCTGCGACGCCCTATACCATGATACAAATCCACACAAATTAACCAATAAAGAAAACAAATCTCTTGGTCCAGTCATCCAAGTACAGGTTTTAATGTCTGAATAAAAAAACAATTTCTCATATAGTGAAAAAGAAACCAAAATAAACTACCTTACCCTTAGGTAAACAATGTCCACTTAAAAGGTCTAAAGTACTTTAAACCAGTAATACAAAAAAATTCAGACTAAATTCTTCAATGGAAAAAAAAAAAACTCTTGGTTGAGTAGTGTTTATTGTCTGAATAAAGAAAGTTTCACCATACAGTAAGAAGAAAGCAAAATAAACCACTTAACCATTTGTTACTAAAAAAAAATGTCCAATTATAAAGTGGAACCACATTAACAAATGGAAATTTTTTTTTTTACAAGTTTAAGATTCTTAAGAGTAAAAATGTTTTTAAATTTATATCTTTCAGGAATAATTATTTCAATAATTTAGCTTTTATAGGCAAACCTGAAGTCTGTACATGTGTAGATATTTCTTTATTTAAAAAAAAAATGGGGGGGGGGGGGGAGGGTTGTTTATGTACAGAAGAACGGCAAAATTTCAAAAATAGCCTGATCACACTTAATGGACTGAAAGCTGACCAGTGAAAAATAGATAAAATTGATAAAGAAATATGGGGAAAAAATATGGCTATGATTACTGATTCATTTTCAACCACCACCTCCTCTGCACCGAGGGCCAGTTTTGACGGGTCTCCAAGACACCCCAGCCTGCATCTTCAGAGAATTTATACAAGCTTCTTCCAGACAATTTCTTGATCCCCCACCTTTATACAATGTTGTTCTTGTGAATGCTCACTGCCCCCAACAACATACTTTTAACTAAAAAATGGATGCTGTTGTAGGGTTGTGAAAATCAAGCACCTCAGACTAGAAAGAATGTTGTGTGACCAATTCCTTCACCAGCCAACCTCTTTCCTTCCTTGAATTATGTTCTTCAGTTCCAGTAACACTAATGTATGACCAGCTATCCTCCATATGTATCGAGCAATGCTCAATGTGTTGTTATACTTTTCACACTTGGTTACATCAGAGTTAAAAAATCTGGCTATTTTTCTTCCTGGTTATATGCCTCTGAGTTTCTGTTGCATATTCTGGAATCTACAAAAGCTAAATCAATATTTCACACTTACTCCAAAACGTTAAGCTGCACAAAATAACATTTTGATTCATACAATCTGGCATTTGAGATATCTGAGGGCAGTAAGGCATAAATAAATAAAAGGAGCCCAAATCCATTACAGTGTTTCCTTGTGTGGGTTTCAGTGTATGGCTCCTCTACAAGCATGAAGTAGAATTCAACTAACTGGGGGCTTCTTTCAAAGTCCCAATACATCTGCCTGATAGGCACAGAACCAGGAGTGTGCATACAAATAAGCCTGATCTGGAAAAAGAATGTGCATGCAGCACTCAGCTTCTGGAACAAGACTTAAGTCCGGAGGTGGAAGAACACCAGAACCTGCTGGAGATAACAGCCGGCAAAGAAGAAGATTATACTATCATGGTTACTATACCTGCCCACCAATATGCAGGCCTAGATCCAACCCCCATCATGGACAGAAATCCCAACAATTATGGTCAACCTAACCTAATAAAATTGATGCCATATATAATGGCAGAAAATGAATGGCAGCTGGCACTTATAAACACCATCCCCTCACACTGCCATCATTGCTTTTCTTCTGCATGTCATCTCCACTGCAGTCCCCATGTAGGTTCCTGGGCTCTCATTTTGAGGGAAGGCAGAATAGTTCCCCCTGCCCCCCTAACAACATGTTATAGAAGGTAACTAATTAGGGTTTCACTGAAATCAGATGTACTGGGCCGAAAAGTACAGATATAGCAGCATAGCTAGATGTAAACCACAGCACAATGTGACAACTGAATCTTTAAAAGGATGAAAGCAGACAATCTCCAACTGGAGCATAGGCTCCCCACTGACCTACACCAAGCTGTTTTTTAAACTTGTCCATGACTGGCTGGGTTTCACAAAATATTGAAAAGAAAAAACATTGATAAAATGCCTAGCTAAACCTTCTTAAACATAACCATACTTAGTGTTTTTTTCTTCTAGAAACAAAGGTACTGGTAGTACCACCATATAGTTTCTTTCAAAAAGGTGTCATATTCACTGCAAAGTATTTATTACAACACTGACAAAATGATGCCTTAAAAAAGGTGCCGCCAGAAAAAAAAAGCTCCGTTCACACTGCTTATTAGAATAAAGAAAGAATAAACCTTTGACCTGAATATCTGTGAAAGAACACTTACATCAACATAAATACAGAAAGGACACAGTTTTGATATTCTCAAACCATCCATTTAAATATACAACCACAACATATAAAATTCAGCTGTAACCTTAATACATACACTTAAATGCCAGATTTACAAGCACAGTACATTATAACAGGCCAGTTTGGCATACACCTTCTTAACTCTTTTATTCCAAATGCTATTTTAAGAAATTAACAAAGCCTGCATTGTAAGGACACATCTACATCAGAGCCCCCCAAAAAATTAAAAAAATTTGGGCCACTAATTACGGTACGGTGTATGGGAAAAGTATCTGGCAAAAATATTGAGAATTACAGAAAATTTAATTTAGCGGCATTCTTTGTTTCAACTGCATTAAAATAGGTACAATTTCCCAACAGATTTCAATCATTGCCTGTTTACCCGATAGCCTAAAAATGAGTGCTTTCATTCATTATGTCATCCAAAAAAGCAGAGAATATATATTATTAGGAAAGTAGGAAAAAAATACACATACACACACATGCAACAGCTGCAGCAATCTCCCTAAATGTTCACATCCTAGAAACACTACAAGCACTCTCTTCACTGATAAAAACACCTGGAACTTATCACAGCCACGTCGTCATCACTTGCCACGTTTACCACTGGCAATCGGCTTTGGCTTGGCCGCTTTCTTTGAAGCACCACCGGAGAAAAGATTGGTAAATAGTTCGGCCGCATCCGGCATGTTTGGCCTGCTATTTAAGACATTCATCTGGCTTTGCATCTCCTGGTGACAAATACAAAAATTAATAAACAATGGTTCAAAAGTAAACATAGCAAGTCAGTTGCATGTCCTTTTTTTCTCCTTCTGCCTTAAGACAGTAATTGGCATGTCATGTTGTAGTTTATAGCTAGGTTGCGATATCTGCTCCTTTTGGTCCAACACATCAAATTTTAGCAATCCAGAAATGACCTTAGCGCCTAGGTCGACCCAGCCTTAAATGGGTACCTTGTAAAAGTCCTGGAAAGTAAAGGTGGCCGACATGATGCTGACCACATCACCCACAGAGTGCCCATTGATCTATGAAATGTAGGTCTATCTCTATATGACTAAAGGTGTGGAAAAAAGTCTTTTACTTCTAGTTTGACCCCAATAAGGTGATGGAGTTTTTCTGTCGAGGGTAAAATTAAACATCCTAGCTTGTAAAGTCTGGCGGTAGCACTAGTCATGAGGCCCTAAATCTTCACTCACACGACCCCTCCCCCCCCCCCACCCCCACTATCTACACCACCCTAAAAAGTGGTAAATACAGACAGTAGGGACAGTACTTATTAGCTGCCTTTTGTAACATGACAGCTGGGAGCAGTGGGGTGAGTTTTGGGTGCATATCCATTTTACAGATATGACTTATTTGTATGCAAACTGTTAGTTCCTTGCATCTCAGGCAGATGCACTCTGAATTTGAAGAAAACTCCCCTAATTAGAAGGCTTTACAATTGGGGGGGGGGGGGGGGGGGCTTCAGTACTCACACTGGCAGTAACCCCATCAAAGTAGGGATTTTGTTTTCAGTGACTTTCCCATATGGGTTAAAGAGCACCATTTCAGGGAAAGAACAGACCCACTGACACCCAACAAACGTGTCATAAAAGGTGTGTTTCTTTAAAGTTGGAGTGCATCTTCCAGAGAGGCAGGGAACCAACTGCCTGCATGTAAAAAAAACTGGATCTGTAAAACAGACAAGCAAGCAAATATGTTCAGGAAGAAGGTCGAAGTCCAGAAGCAGGTGAACAGCCAGAGCTTTCCACTGGAGTTTACAGCCGGTAAAATGCTAACAAAAATGATCATCCTAGAAACAGAGGGTCTGGCCTAGGCAGATAGGTTCAATGTTTTCTTCAAAGTCAGAATGCACCTGCTTGAGAGGAAAAGAACCAACAGTCTGCATACAAATAAGCCAGACCTGAAAAACAGTTGTGCATGCAAAATTCAAGTCCTGGAACAAGGTCACAAAGTCCAGAAGTGGACAAACAACCAAGACTTTCTGCTTAAGTCAACAGCTGGTAAACATAAAGAAGAAGAATCAGACTGCCAAAAAGATACTGTTCTTGTTTAGAGTGAATTAAACAAAAACAAAAAAGAAAACTGGCGAACACAAGAATATTAAAAGTTTTTCAGCTCACCTTCTGTGTATCTGCATCTGCTGCATTCATTAACTTCGGCAAAACCATTATTAACAGAAGAGGCACAATCATAGTTAATACCTGCAATCACAAATATTTGTAAATTATAAAGCAGAAAGCAAACTTAACAACAATAATAAAATATAATGCAAACTAATTGTAAGTCGGGGAGCCGCCATAGTGTAGCAGCTAGACGCTTACCTGTGGATCCGAAGGTCGTGCGTTTGGGCCATGACAGAGCCAAATTTTTTTATCAGAAATGACCTTGGCTCATAGGCTGACCTGGCCTTAAATTGGTACCAGGTAGTCTTGGGAAGTAAAGGTGGCCAGTGTGATGTTAGCATCACCCACAGTATGCTGACTTGTCAATGAAATATAGGTCTAGCTACATATTTTACTAAAAGCTGTTCTTTAAGATGTACCCACTTACCAACGATCTAACTAAACACATTCCAGCCTTGTAAAAATGGTATCATTTTTCAGAACTTCCTCTACAATTTTAAACTCTTTCATGTGGTTAAATAATAGGTAGTCTTCTTCTTCTTCGTGTTCATCAGCTGTAAACTCTAGCGGAAAGTTCTGGTTGTTCATCCACTTTTGGACTGTTCCAGAACCTGAGTGTTGCATGTGCATCCATTTTACAGATCTGATTCATTTGAATGCAGACTGCTGGTTCTTTGCCTCTCAGGCAGATGCACTCCGACTTCGAAGGAAGCTCCCAATTAGTCGACTCTTACATCTGGCTTTAGGTTGGGCAGTGGGTCTATTCTTTTCCCCACCCTATAATAGGGCCCCGGAACCCACATGGGGAATATAATAGGTAGTGAAATGAGAAACACACTGAGAAATCCAAGAAAAACACTGATGGAAGTGGTCACAAGGTCAGAGTAGAATGCATCCTCAATAATAAACATGATTAAACAGGATAGAAAGGAATGTAGCCCAATGTGACATAAATTTCATGTATATACATCTTCTCCTTATACCCATACGCACTTAATACAAATACATAAATAAAAATAGTAAATAAAGAAAGATTACACTGGTAGAGTAAAAAACTTTGCTGAACTGATGTGATAGAGTTAATACATATATATTGTTCTCCAGTTTTCTCAATGTGTGTCCTATCTAATGCCAGCGTCTTTTCTTCACCTCCTGGTCCACTGGAACTTGCTTAGTTCTCTGCCAAAGCTCTACATTAGTGATTTTATCATAGCGTTTAATTTCTTCTATTCTGCGTAGCCACCAGTAAATGAATGTTTGTAGTTTATTACTAACTGCATTAGTTGTTCTCCATGTTTCCGCTCCATTCAACAGTACTGATCTGACATTAGAATTAAAAATTTAAGTTTAGTATTTCTTTTGACCTTCACAAACTCTAGTGCTTCATAAGCTCCTCCTGCCTTTTGTATTTTAATATCTCTATATCAGTTCCCCCCATCTTTATCTACATTACTGCCCAAATAGGTGTACGACTCCACATTAAGAGAAACCACATTGCTATCCACCTTATTTTTTTCTTTTTATCTTTGTCTTTCTTTTATGGACTTTTCTGTTATGATCAAGCATATTTAATTTATCTTGCATCTGATTCCTTGATTGGGACAGAAGAGAAATATCAGCGGTCCAGATCATCAAGCTGTTTTGTAGGAGTCTACTGAATGAAAAAAGTGCTGAAAAAAAAATTTGACTTACGACCTGTTATTTGGAATGGAACTTGGATGAAAAAGGAGAAGAGAAACACTTACCATGGGGTTAAAAAGGAAATCTGTTAGTCTCCATTGCTCACGCTTGTGAAAATAGTTGGGTCTTCCACGTTCTCTAAATTCTAGAGGGTAGGCCACAGTCTTCACAAGGTTTGGTTGCAGAACATTAACTCTCCTTGCACGTATCTTCCCCTTGGATGTGATTTCAACTCTGACTGTTTCAAACAATGCATTTGGATTTGCTATTTCAACAGTGTAAGATCCAGCTGGAATGCCATGTACAACAAATGAACCATCAGGTCTGAAAAGTAGATTAAAAAAAAAAAACTGTGTAAATGATAATCTAATAGCAATATAAAACAAAAGTAAATAATACTTACATTTAAAAAATATATAAAAGTTACAGCCTCTTGCTACTTGTTATTCACATCGAAGCCCTAACACGTCGGTCTGACCCATTCGTGCTCTACCCTTTTCTGATGCAGCAGCAAGTCAGTTGATTTCAAAGTGTAGTATGGGTTCTCAACCATTTGGTGATAAGCCACAGCTCTATCATTTGCCATATTGTGGACTTCCAACAGGTTCTTTCCATCATCTAAATCTTTATTAATTCTCTCTTTCCCATGGTATTTCAAATCATTATCATGTAGCAGGTCATTTGCAGAACGTTGCTCTCATCACAGTCTGCCTGAAAGAAACTCTTGTCTCTCAATAGCTCTCCTGCATCGTAAGCTTTCTTTTCAAGGAGTTACTTATATCATGTGCCCATCTTCGCGTTGGTCAGTCCCTGCCTTCCTTCCTGGTATCACGCCTTCTGCTATTATTTTTGCTATAACCGCCATGTCGCTGATATGTTCAAAGTATTTCAGCTTCCAAGACAAGATGCTGCTATCCTCCGAATAAGGGTCGTAAATTATCGAGGCGGAAAATATACCCTAACAGGGCCTCATCCACCGCTGAATTGCGAACTTCCGGCAACTTCCGCCACCCCCGAGAGTGTCCCCACGCCGCGTGAGCGTGAACTAGATGGCTAGGACTCATGAGCAAATAAAATGAAGGAAGCTGCAGGAGATGCGGTAGCTGCTGCTCGTGAGTCCTAGCCATCTAGTTTAGCCCCAATCCACTCTGCTTGAGCGGCGTGGGGGGGGGGGGGGACACTCTCGGCGGTGGCGGAAGTTGCAGAAAGTTTTCAATTCAGCGGTGGCGGAAGTTGCCGTAAGCGAGTATTTTAAGAAGACGGAAGTGCGCAATTGACCCATGACTGAGGCCCTGTTAAGGCGTATTTTCCGCCTCGATAATTTACGACCGTTATTCGGAGGATAGCCCAAGATGCTGTTTATTAGCCAATTTTCCTTGATGTCCAGACCATTTAAAATGTCAGTATTTCTTCTCTTCTTTGTCCATGGCATTCTGAAATCTTTCTATAACTTATTTCAGCTAAAAAACTCCTATTTTCTTCCTCAAGGACTGGGATAGTTCGTGACTCACATCCATATGTTGCTACAGGAAAGATGCATGCTCTCAAAATATTAACTTTGATTTCCTTGCTGGTGCTTAACCATAGACTTGTAATGCTGGGTATTTCAAAACATTTTCAGATTTGCTCACTGAGTGAGTCACCTGGCTCTTCTTGGGTTAAAGTGCAAGGATATGCTAGTAATATTGTCAGTTATTTTATAATTAAAAAACGTGTTGTAAACTACGCTGAAAAATTCATGCAGTGTAATATTATTAAAATTGTTAACCTTAAAATTTCTTAATTTTCTCAAACGTAAGCCTGTGGCAAACTGGGCTCGGGCGCCATTTCATACGATGATGCGACTTCTTTTGCTTTTTATTAGATAGAGGCTAAGTAGTAAGCGTCGCTCGGTGGGTGATGTGGACAACATCACGCCGGCCGCCTCCCTTTTCCATGACATTACTATGTACCCATTGTAGGCTGGGTGAGGTCGCCCTGGAAGTCAAGGTCAGATAGTTAAGACTTAAGTTCAGTAACTTAACTGTCAATAACTCTAATCAACTGATCAGACCGTCGACCCACCTAACAAAACCAAGGTAATTGCCTCCATCCACAAGGACTCTGGTATTCATTGTCCATTCTTTGTCCTTTGAAGCAAAATAAACCTTTCCTTCGATTTTAAACTCTGCTTTATCGTTAAAATCCTCGAGTTCACTACCAGTTCCCGAAACAAACGAATTCCAGTTGAAGAGAAAGAGGCACAGCAAGAACTGGATGTACTGTATGGGTTCCTCCATTTTAACGCCGGAAGTGATGACGAGGGTTTCAAACCAGCAGCAACTCGCACTTTTGCTCATTCGTCTGGTTCTGGTATGTTGTGGGTTTCTTGTGTTCGCGTTGGAAAGTTATATGAAGTTTTGCAACCTTCTTCTTCGTCTTTGTAATAAAATTTAGGACATATGATAACTAACTGGTAGAAAGTGGATGGATGCGATATGGTTCTTAACGAGGATTCATGACCATGATATTATTATAGTATAGCAATACAATACATGCCATCATTCGGAGTCATGGAGTCATGGACATTTGAAAGTTAGTAAGTTTTAAAATAAATTACCCCCCCCCCCCTCCCCTGTGTGGGTTCCGGGGCCCTATTGTAGGGAAAACAAGAATAGACCCACTGCCTACCTAAGATCATGTCGTAAGAGTCGACTAATTGAGAACTTCCTTCAAAGTCGAAGTTTATCTGCCTGAGAGGCAAGGAACTAACAGTCTGCACATGCACACAAATAAGTCATATCTGTCAAACGGATGCACACGCAACACGCAGGTTATGAAACCAGACTGCAGTCCATAAGTGAGCGAACAACTAGAACTTTCCGCCAGAGTCTGCAGCCAGTGAACGCAAGAAGAAGAAAGTTTTACATTCTTCATCTTTTTTAAAGAAAGTTGGGATCATTGGAGATGTAATTTAGTTAATCTACTGATCCAGTCCATCACACATCAGGCAGAACCATATAAGCGCTGGGATCCCAACTTCAGTATATCATTAGTAATAGTATAAAATTTAAATATTTTTACGTTTTCATATATTATAACAGGTCTATTTAAATACGTTAACTCAGGGGCCAAACTTCTGAAAGTGTGAATCATCATGGGCCAGAGGCCTTAGCCCCGGTAAAGAAAGATCATTAATTCAATCATCAATTCAACCTTCTTCTATTCTTTTTCTGTATTAAAGAATAGGTTCATCAAACGATTGACGGCCAAACCAGGGCACGCTTGATATGCCTCGATGTTATGCAGTCTCAAGGTGTCAGTGACTCCTTCAAGCCATTTTCTTCTGGGCCTTCCCCTGCTTCTTGATGTTTGGGTTTTCAGCTTGTATGCTCTTGCTGCTGGCATCATTGGTTTCTTGCTGCTGGCATTGTTGGTTTCTTTGCTGCTGGCATCATTGGTTTCTTGCTGCTGGCATCATTGGTTTCTTGCTGCTGCTGGCATCGTTGGTTTCTTGCTGCTGGCATCATTGGTTTCTTGCTGCTGCCATCGTTGGTTTCTTGCTGCTGGCATCATTGGTTTCTTGCTGCTGGCATCGTTGGTTTCTTGCGGCTGCTGGCATCGTTGGTTTCTTGCTGCTGCTGGCATCGTTGGTTTCTTGCTGCTGCTGGCATCGTTGGTTTCTTGCTGCTGGCATCATTGGTTTCTTGCTGCTGCTGGCATCGTTGGTTTCTTGCTGCTGCTGGCATCGTTGGTTTCTTGCTGCTGGCATCGTTGGTTTCTTGCTGCTGCTGGCATCGTTGGTTTCTTGCTGCTGCTGGCATCGTTGGTTTTTTGCTGCTGGCATCATTGGTTTCTTGCTGCTGGCATTGTTGGTTTCTTGCTGCTGGCATCGTTGGTTTCTTGCTGCTGCTGGCATCGTTGGTTTCTTGCTGCTGCTGGCATCGTTGGTTTCTTGCTGCTGCTGGCATCGTTGGTTTCTTGCTGCTGCTGGCATCGTTGGTTTCTTGCTGCTGCTGGCATCGTTGGTTTCTTGCTGCTGCTGGCATCATTGGTTTCTTGCTTCTGGCATCGTTGGTTTCTTGCTGCTGCTGGCATCGTTGGTTTCTTGCTGCTGCTGGCATCATTGGTTTCTTGCTGCTGCTGGCATCGTTGGTTTCTTGCTGCTGCTGGCATCGTTGGTTTCTTGCTGCTGCTGGCATCGTTGGTTTCTTGCTGCTGCTGGCATCATTGGTTTCTTGCTGCTGCTGGCATCGTTGGTTTCTTGCTGCTGCTGGCATCGTTGGTTTCATTTTCTCATTAGATAACCAAACCATCTAATGAAAGGTCAACCACATGCAATTAATTCATTGAAAGGTCTAAAGATCTTTTAAATTGACAATTAGTTCCTTAATTTATGTTTAGTGAATGCATTTAGCTGTCATTTATTCACAGCTTCTTTAAGGAAGAACAATGGTATCACAGTTCTGGCAGCGACTGCTGCAGCATAGATGGCAAAGACAGCTTCGGCTGCTGACAAAACCATACTTTGTCAGATACCAACTTGATTGCCAGAGAGGTCCAGAACTTTCTTATTCTGGCTTCCGTAGTATTTCAGGATCCTGTAAGTTTCAGGTGAGGTTTCAACACTTGTGTCTGCAGTTAAATCATCATTATCATCGTCATCAAGTGCCTTGCCAACAGGCAAGGGGTTCATGCCTGTCCACAACTTATGGTCTCCAATGGCATGTATCAGTTCCTGTGCTGACACCCTTCCATGCCATGACAAAAGGCTGTCAGAAGTCTTCTTTGTCTTCCTCTACCTCTCTGTCCATAAATATTTGTAGTTGTCACAATATGTTAGTTTCTTTCTTGTGCCCAAAAAGGGAGAAAAAAAGTGATTGTTGTAATTTTATGATGTTTGTGATAAAATGTCTTTGGGTCTTCACTTTTTCCAACACACCTGGATTATTAATTTGGGCTGTCCAAGAAACTTTAAGAGATCTTCTATCATATTTTTGAGACCCCAAGAAATTTGTTGGTTTGTTTACTAATTGCCCAGGACTGCAAGTCATGTCCAGTGATACAGAACAGTTAAGGTTTACTAATTGTTCAGAACTTACAGCCGAATCCAGAGAACTAGAACAGATCAAATTTACTAATTGTCTGGGACTCACTGCCATATCCAGTGAAATAGAAACATTAAAGTTTACCAATTTTCCAGGACTCACTGTCATATCCAGTGAAATCGAACAGTTAAAGTTTACCAATTTTCCAGGACTCACTGCCATATCCAATAAAATCGAACATTTAAAGTTTCCCATTTTGCCAGGACTCAAGCCATATCCAGTGAAACAAAACAGTTAACGTTTGCCAGTTGTCCGAGACTCACACAGCCATATCCAATGAACTAGAACAATTAAAGTGTATATTGTTTCTCATGTAGGCCATAATCCATTGGAGGACCTGAACCAAGGTTTTCAGAGGATCTCAGAGTGAATGGAGCCCCATATTTGCACAGAACCGTGTGGGGTGTGGCACACGCTCTGGCACTCAATAATCCACACTAACTAAAGGCTTACATCAGGGCTATTCAGCTGGTGGCCCACAGGCCAGATATGGTCCATGGAGGCCTCGCAAGTGGCCAGCGAATCATTACCAGTTGTATGAATTTACTTGCTCACTTCCTCGCTCCTCTTCTACCTTGAGGTATAGAGGTTTGCCAGAGAGATCTACAGATGTCTCTATTAACAGTTTTCTTTCTGGCTTTGTTTGATTCCAGTCCTCTGTCAGTTAGGGACTGTCGGATGTTGTCTTCCCAGCAGACCCTGGGTCGCGCTGGAGGTCTGGTTCTCTGGTTCTTAGCCTTACATGCCTGCCATGGTGGCTGATTTTTATTGCTTGATTGCAGACTTTGTCACTTGGACCACCTTTCTCAGATATCTAATTTCTAAGGCCTGAAGCTGGCTTCTGTGAGCTGTTATCATTGCCCATGACATACACCCATAGGTCAGGACTGGCACTTATGTAGAGCGGTATACAGCTATTTTCATCCTTTTGCCAATTTCTCTTTTGCTAAGAAACCCTCGGTTTATGGCCTGATAGAGTCTCCCAGCAGCTGGTTTTCCTGTAGCCAGCTCCGTCTTAATGCCTCTGTTTTGGTCTGATACAGCTCCAAAGTATTTGAATTAGTTAACCCCAGTTGAATAAATATTGTGTTATGTATCTTTCAGTGCTGAGGCTCTGGCCTGTGACGATTCCCATATTCAGAATTTTTGCGCCTGAGTAAATATAGCTGGCTCTGCACAACTTGGTGGAATACTGATGCATGATAGTGCCTTGTAGGAGAGCGTGTACAGCTCAGAGGGCAGATGGATCACCAGTCTATTGGGATTGATGCAGCGGGGAGTGACAAGAGTTTCTGGCAGATGCTCGAGTCTCAGAGGAAAGGCAAGCAGAAGTTTAATCAGAATGCTACTGACACCATTAGTATTGGAACTCTTCCACTGGCTGCTGAAGACGGGGATGGAGTGCTTATGGGAATGCCCCGAGTGCTGTGATGTTGATTCTTGAATCAACTCAACTCATAGTTGAAAAGCCCTAGCATGCATGATCCAGCTATACCCCTGTGAGTGAAAAAAGTACCACTCTCAGGTCATTGACACATCCAGCATTTTGTGCTATACTTATATTTTCACAGGGCAACTGGCACTTGATGGTTGTTGTGGTCAGCACTGGCTACCTTTAGTTTCATTCCAGGGCATTTCCCTGTACACATTTTAGGCCGGGTCAGTCTGGGAGTACAGATCAATTAAAAAAATCTGCATTGATATGGTTTTGAACCCAAGATATTCAGTCCTTCAGGCTAAGGTCTAGCCCCTGCTCTACCACAAATAAAATCAATGTGTACTAAAACAGTTGTGGCCAGTCTTTTTTAGATTGAGAGCTATTTTGCATTAAAAAAATATCACAGACGGTTTGTTTTATAAGCTATAAACACTATAGACTCTATAGCAGGACTATTCAACCGGTCCACAAATGTATAGCAAGTGGTCTGCAGATCATTGCCAGTTGTACTGTAATAATGATCTTTCTTTGCTGGAGCTTGGGCCTCTGTCCTTTGACGACCCCCATTTTCACCATTTTGGCCCCTGAGTTAACTTATTTGATTCAACCCTACTCTTTAGGCGATAAGGCAAAAATAACAGTTTTCGACACAGACTAAATGACAGACCACAGTGGGTTACCTTTGATGGCTTTCAAGGTCATTGATGATTGATGAAAAAAAAAAATGCAGACCACATTCAGCAAGCATTCCCCATTCCCTTTTGGTTATATTGTAGTCTGTTTATTTACTCTTTATTCATGGCTAAAAACTGCTCATCACCTGAAAAGGACTATTGCAGTGTTGGTGCGATTACTCAAACACTCTCCGACCCGCGACTGAGTTGCCTGTTGGCCACCCGGGCATCAAAGCTTTCATGGCTTGTCGGTCGACTAGTATAGACCACTGCTTAAACTTTGGCCACCCCTGTGCTATGGCAGTTTTGGTGATGAAGATGGAGGCAGTCCCAAGGCTACACCATACTTTGTCCAAATCCACAATCCATAACTTTGTCCCCTTTGCCACTTCCCACGACATGGATGTGGGGTTAGTTGAACCAGTCCGCCCACTGCAATTGGAGATTTTTTTTTGACGCCTTGTAGATCCAGAGAGCATGATAGTACAGTGCCAGGCCAACCAATTAGTTAGTCTACCTAACTATAAAACTCCTGCAAATGCTGAAAACATTACAATCTAAGGGATACACATACTTTGTACCAAGAATAAAATAAAAATGCTGTATTCGGAAAATGCATCTCTCCAGGGCCTGGGTTTTTAAAATTAGAGGATATGAGGGACAAGACAAAGGTAACAGTGCTGATATTGGAATTTTATTGTTTTATTCAGGTTATTTTCTACATTTATTAAACGTTATGTTTTTTTCCCTCATTCATTATAATATCATCTTTCTGTCTTTCCACCCCACCCCCACCCACCCCATTTTTTTGGGGGTTCCATTTAGTAAGTCGGCATCTTTCTGTCTTTCCAGACGATAGTGTTATTATACTAGTCATGTAAAGGTATCAGCATCTGCAGGGAAGCGTAGGAATCGGTATGTTAACAATCATCTGTATATTGATTCTGTGTTTATTGTTTTTGTTTTGTTTGTTCCTTAAGCAACAACATCAGCAACTTCCTTTTGACATCAGTGAGTTTCCCGTAGAAAACATTCGCAACTTCTGCATCATCGCTCACATTGATCATGGCAAGAGCACACTGGCAGACAGGTTTTTAGAAATTACAGGTGAACATAAACTAATCTTGTATTCTTTGTTTTATTTCCTACCTTAATTTGATGCTTTGTTATAATTTAAATAAGTAAATGACCTTTGTCATGATAGTGAAGCATCATCGCTATCATCGGGTTCCTTTCTGACTGGCGTGGGCCATCTTGCCTCTCTACAAAATGTGATCTTCAACAGCAGGTATTAGTTCATGCACTGACACCTCTCCATGCCGTGATAAAAGGTTGCCAAGAAATATCTTGCGTTGTCTTCGTCTGTCTCTTATTACTTGATCTTCTCATAATGTGACCAAAAATTATGACTGTGTGATGTTTTTGATAAGTTGTCTTCATCTGTCTCTTATTCCACAGATCTTCTCATAATGTGACCAAAAATGATGACTGTGTGATGTTTTTGATAAGTTGTCTTCAAGCCCTCACTTCTTTCAAAACATCTGGGTTGCTCTTCTTGGCTTTCCAAGGAATTCTAAGGATTCTTCTGTAAAACCACATCTCCGAGACCCCAATAAATTTGTTTGATGTGTCCAGGATTCACAGCCATATGTTAAAAACGGCTTCATATAGCATGTGATAATTCTTTCCCTAACGTCCACTGACATAGATTTATTTTATAAAATGTTCTTTATTTTATAAAATGCAGTTTTGGCCTGTCCCATTCTGTCAGATGTTATCAATATTCCTATATGAGTGGTTTCCAACTTATTTCAGGTGGCATCCCCCCCCCCCCCCCTCCCCAAACCCAACATAATAATATGTGATTTAAAAAAAGGACTGCAAGAAAAATCCCAAGCACTGCTAACCCTTTCGCTGCTATGGACGTATTTTGCCATTTTCCCGTACTCTGCTACACACGTCTTTAGGTGTAATCTTTTTCCTGACCCCGAGTGATGTGAATGTAAAAACACGTTTTTTGACTTTCCTTACATGTTTCTATTCACTGCTTTCTTGGGGGTCAAAGGGCAATATACATTAGCAAATTTAATCTAACTGACCCATTTACATACGATTAAAAACACTGTCTCGTTCATTTAGGCATGTTTAAGGTGTTGTTACTGCATTCCTGCGTTATAGTGTTGCTTTGTTTACCGTGGCAGCGTGGTCGGTGATTTGTTGTGCCCTGATATATATTTGTGGTTTTGGATTATTCTGTATTTCGTTAATACAAAATGGCAAGAAAACTTGTTAAAGTTTATGAAGAATTAATGGAGTTTCTGTCAAGGAGCGATAACGAAGATGTCTTTGAAATGTGTACTTCTGAGAGTGAACAAGAAGATTTGACTAGGCCATCAACATCGACAGCTTAAACCGGCTTGGCCAAGAAAAAGCTGTTTGTCTGTCCAACGTCCTCATCATCGGAATCAGAGAGCAGCGAAGAAAAAGTGCCATCATTACGGCACAATATTGACTGAGCGCGCATGATGAATAACTTGAATTCTGAAACTGTTGTTCCCATTAAAATTAATTTACTTTCCAGCACTTAAAAAATCAATTTATTGGTTTCAAAATGACATTTTTTATTTTGGCAATGAGGAAAATGTGTGATCAAATACCTTGTGGACTGGCTCAAGTCCTTTTTTTGGCAATGTTAACCTTGCCCGATCAATTGATTCATTACTAACATGCTGTTAGTTAATGCAAAGAGTTCTCGTCTCTCCAACTCACACCCGGCATTTCATCTCGTATTCTGTGGGAAAAAAATAAGTGAGCCTTACCTCGTATCCTAAAAATCTTATATCCAGGTACACTCATATCCTGAGGTTTCCACTGTATAAAACAGCACAAAAGGATGATGATGATGAATATTTTTGTTCTTGGATAAGTTTATTCTAATGCTTGGTTAGTTGCGTATCCTTTACAGGACGTTGCAGAACCAACCCTAACAGCCCCTGGCTGTTGTGTGGTCTTTCTAGGCAATTTTACGTCCAGTAGTTTGCCATTGCTTTCTGGATGGTCGGCTTTCTTGATACCACTGTCGAAACCAACGCAAGGCGCATGGCCCGCAGCTGGGATCGAACCCGGCATCCCAGCATTATGAAGCGTTCGCATCGACTTAGCCACAGAGCCGACTATTCTAATGCTTATTTGAATATAATGCCAGGGGCACACATATTGGTTTTGTTAGGAACAGTTACTAAAGGCAACGACCAGTAGGTGCTGAACAGAATTAATGAATCTAGGCTTGGCATCACATCACTTTGGACATTATCACACGTTCTCCGTCCCCTTTTTCAGTTGCAACCTGATTAAAAGTCAGCCGCTGTTTCCCCTTCAGTTTTGAATATTTTCCAGAACCTCTACTCACCCACTGTCGAATTAGTCTTTCAGGGTACAGATTCCCTATCTGTTCTATTGCACTATTCATTCGATCCCAGAGAGCCTTCATCACATCCGCTTTATCATATACTAGCTCACTGCCCAGAGGAGTGGCAGTAGCTAATCTATCAGCTTGCTCATTACCTCGCACACCTGAATATCCTGGACAGAAAATCTGTGATATGCTCTTGATCCGGGTCTTAACTGGTGGTATGCTGGACACACTTCAGGTAGAGCGAGAAAGATCCCTGTGTAATATATAATAGCACCAAGGGATGATAAATATTTTTGTTCTTGGATAATTTCATTCTGCTGCCGTGAAGATAACCCCCAGGAACTCGCATTTGTTTCGTCAGGAACAATTCCCAAGGGCAATAACCAGCAGGTGCTGGACATACTTCAGGTAGAGCGAGAAAGATCCCTGTGTACAAATAATAGCACCAAGGGATGATGAATATTTTTGTTCTTGGATAATTTCATTCTGCTGCCGTGAAGATAACCCCCAGGAACTCGCATTTGTTTCGTCAGGAACAATTGCCAAGGGCAACAACCAGCAGGTGCTGGACAGGCTTCAGGTAGAGCGAGAAAGGGGGATAACCGTGAAAGCACAGACTGCAAGTTTGGTGCATACTTATAAGGGACGGAGATATCTGCTGAACCTAATTGATACCCCGGTATGTCATTTTTAGTAGAAATTTATATATTCCCTATGTTTATTCTGTATTGTTGTCTTCTTCTTTCCCAGTGGGTTCCAGGGTGCTATTATGAGGGGGGGGGGGGGGGGAGGAAAAGAATAGACACACTGCCCCCTAACAAGCATGCCATAAGAGTCAACTAGTTAGGGGTGTTACTTTCGAAGTCAGAGTGCATCTACCGGAGAGGTGAGGAACCAACAGTCGTCATACAGATTAGCCATATCTGTTAAACAGATCTGCACATTAAACTCAAATTCTGGAACAAAACTAAAGTCCAAAGGTGGATGAACAACCAGAACCTTCTGCCAGAGTTTACAGCTGGTGAACGCGAAGATGAAGTATTCAACCTTCTTCTATTCTTTTTCTGTATTAAAGAATAGGTTCTACCAGAGTTTACAGCTGGTGAACGCGAAGATGAATTCAACCTTCTTCTATTCTTTTTCTGTATTAAAGAATAGGTTCTCAGCCAACTGATGCTGTCTTTTTATCGAATTGCTTATTACCTGCTGTTTACGTCAGGTCTTAATCTTATTATTAATCTCTGTCTTATCTTTTTCTATGTTTTCCTTAAAAGGGCTGTTGGCATGTTGGGTTGTGTTTTAAAGCTAGGCTGCTGTATCTGCCTGTTTCGGCCAAACACTTTCGACTACAGAAACCCCAAATTAGTCACCGTTTACAACATGTTTTTTGGGGGAGTAGTAGGTTCCACATAGAATTACAAAGGTTAGATTTTTAAGAGCATGCATCTTTCCCATTGCAACATACGCCTGTGAGAAGTGGACACTTACTAAACAAGCGGAACAGCGCATAAATGCATTTGAATATAAATGTTACAGACAGGTTCTAAGAATATCTTGGGTAAAGAAAAGAACAAATGCATCCATACTTCAAGAGCTGAATATTGAAGAGGGTTGGCTAGTAAAGACAATAAAACAAAGAAAATTGAAATATTTTGGTCACTTGAAACGTCATGGAAGTCTAGAGAGAACAATAATGGAGGGGTATATGCCTGGGAAGAGAGGAAGAGGAAGGCCAAGGAGAAGATGGGTGCAGGATGTGGCAGATGATCTCCAGATGGGTGTATCAGACGCAGGACATCTTGCTCAGGATAGGAAGGTTTTCCGGAGGGTTGTTATGGCAGCGAGGTTCTGCGAGGGACATGCTACTGAATGAATGAATGAATGAATGAATGAGTAGGTTCCACACAGGGAGATGGCTGATTATTATAGTATGAGAATATGAAATCTAGTACCTTGTTGCGGTGTGCAAAATCTTAAAATTGCTGAAAAAAAAATTGCATAATATTGAACACGTTTATTGGAGAAAAAAAAAGATTAAGGTCACTAAAAATTTGTAAAATATGAAACTGGTTTGTAAACAAAACAAAACACAATGATGGTGTTTTTTAAAGTTTTTAGACTGTGAAGAGATAATATGCAAGCAGACCCGCGAACACTTGGAGTCACCAACTGGAAGGAGAAGGCCAGTTACAGAGATGAACAGAGGTTGGCAAATCTGCAGCAATGAACCTCAATGGCTGATAAGACTGCAGAAGGAGAGGAATAAGAAAGGAATGTTTAAAAACTGTTAATAACTGATTCATTAAAAAAAAATTGGGAGAACAAGTAACGAAGTCAGAAGAGAAACTAGATTATTATGACCTGAAGAGACTGATGCGCCTGGGTGTGAGCAGAGGATCTGGCTGGCTCACTACACTCAGAGGAAAGGCAAGACAGACATATAACCAGACTGCGACCAGTATCATTAGTATTTGAACTCTGCTTGCTGTTGAAAATGGAGACGGCACACATATGAGAGTGCCCTGAATGCTGTGATCTCAATTCTTGACTTGACTCAACACATTGAAAAAAAAAAGTATTGATTGTAAAATACTTGTTGAATAACAGTTTCTAGCTTGACTTTTGACCATTTGAAAAAAGACAATTTACTAAATTTGTTGATGGTTTTTCCCCTACCTAGGGCCATGTTGATTTTCACTATGAAGTGTCAAGATCTCTCAAGGCTTGCAATGGTGCCATTCTACTTGTTGATGCTAATCAGGTCTGAGTTATAGATCAGGATATCTATTTGTTTTGTTGTTTATATATGTTTTATTTAATGCAAATATTGGAAAAATAAAATATTGGTTCGGTTTGTTAAAGAGCAATTTCAGACCCCCGTGTGGGTTCCGGGGCCCCATTGTGGGGAAAACAAGAATAGACCCACTGCCTCCCCAAAAGCATTTCGTAAGAGTCGACTAATTGGGGAGCTTCCTTTGAAGTCGGAGTGCATCTGCCGGAGAGGTAAGGAACCAACAGTCTGTATTCAAGAGAATGAGATCTGTAAAACTGATGCACACGCAGCACTCAGGTTCTGGAGCAGGACTGCAGTTCAGTAGTGGACGAGCAACCAGAACTTTCTGCCAGAGTGTACAGCTGATGAACGCGAAGAAGAAGAAGAAGATTGCCTACAGAGACCTCCCTTTCATAGGTGCCGTGGTTGACTTCCATTAGGAGCCAGTCTCTACTTCCAAGGATGCTCCAGTCTACCTCCATAGGTAACTCAGTTTACTTCCACAGAGCCGCTGTCTACTTCCATAGGTGATCTGTCTACTGTAATAGATACCTCTACTTCCATAGGGCAGCTGTCTACTTCCATAAGTCCTGTCTACTGTAATAGATACCTCTACTTCCATAGGGCCGCTGTCTACTTCCATAAGTTTTCTGTCTACTGTAATAGATACCTCTACTTCCACAGGGCCGCTGTCTACTTCCATAAGTCCTCTTGTCTACTGTAATAGATACCTCTACTTCCATAGGGCCGCTGTCTACTTCCATAAGTCCTCTGTCTACTGTAATAGATACCTCTACTTCCAAAGGGCCGCTGTCTACTTCCATAAGTCCTCTGTCTACTGTAATAGATACCTCTACTTCCACAGGGCCCCTGTCTACTTCCATAAGTCCTCTGTCTACTGTAATAGATACCTCTACTTCCATAGGGCTGCTGTCTACTTCCATAAGTCCTCTGTCTACTGTAATAGATACCTCTACTTCCACAGAGCCGCTGTCTACTTCCATAAGTCCTCTGTATACTGTAATAGATACCTCTACTTCCATAGGGCCGCTGTCTACTTCCATAAGTTCTCTGTCTACTGTAATAGATACCTCTACTTCCATAGGGCCGCTGTCTACTTCCATAAGTCCTCTGTCTACTGTAATAGATACCTCTACTTCCATAGGGCTGCTGTCTACTTCCATAAGTCCTCTGTCTACTGTAATAGATACCTCTACTTCCAAAGGGCCGCTGTCTACTTCCATAAGTCCTCTGTCTACTGTAATAGATACCTCTACTTCCACAGGGCCGCTGTCTACTTCCATAAGTCCTCTGTCTACTGTAATAGATACCTCTACTTCCATAGGGCCGCTGTCTACTTCCATAAGTCCTCTGTCTACTGTAATAGATACCTCTACTTCCACAGAGCCGCTGTCTACTTCCATAAGTCCTCTGTCTACTGTAATAGATACCTCTACTTCCATAGGGCCGCTGTCTACTTCCATAAGTTCTCTGTCTACTGTAATAGATACCTCTACTTCCATAGGGCCGCTGTCTACTTCCATAAGGCCGCTGTCTACTTCCATAAGTCCTCTGTCTACTGTAATAGATACCTCTACTTCCACAGAGCATTTGTCTACTTCCATAAGTCCTCTGTCTACTGTAATAGATACCTCTACTTCCATAGGGCCCCAGCCTACTTACATAGGTGTACTTCCAAAGATGCCTCTGTCTACCTCCATAGATATCCCAATTCACTTCTCTGCACCCCTCTTTCCAGTTTGCTTTTATAGTAGATGCACAGTCTACTTACATAGTAGATGCTTCATATGCTTTCATAATTGCCTAGTCTTTTTCCACAGGTGTACTTTCATTTGTACCCAAGTCTACTTCCATATAGATTTTCTTGGAAGAAATTTGAAAGATAAAATACTGATATTAATTATAAAATTATAAGTATTAATTTTTTAAATATTTTATATATATATATATATATATATATATATATATATATATATATATATATATATATATATATATATATATATATATATATATATATATATATATATTTTTTAAAATTATCTTCCTTTTTGGATGAAAATCTATAAAATAGAACACAAAATCTTGTATCTGTCTGTCACAGTGACTCCTCCAAAACGGTGAACAGTGGCAACATGACATTTGCATTTATCATTCTAGCTGCTATTTCTAGGTCAGCTGTGCTATTTTCATCTATCATCTTTCATATTTTAACATTATTATTGCAAGTTTGTGTTCTGCTTGCATTTAAGACAAAATCAATAAGGCACAGGGGCAATCACTCTGTCACAAGCTTGGATTTGACTGGCGAGTGCTTTTCGCATGAACAGTTGTATGTGGGATTGTCAAGGGCAAGAGATCCCTCAACATTGTTCAGCAACACTGATTATTAACAAGAGACTAAAATTAATGTTACCAAATAATAAAAATAAAAATGTGTTAACAGGGTGAATACAATATAATGAAAAAACGCCCTTTTCCACGCCTTTAGGTATATAGGTCTAGACCTATATTTTATAGACCAATCGGTACAAGATGGCTGATGTGGGCAGCATCAGGCTGGCCGCCTCTACTTCCCAGGACTGCATCTGGTACCCACTCAAGGCTGGGTTGACCTGGGAGCCAAGGTCATTTTTGAAAAAAATCCAGCTCCGCCAGGGAGCAAACCCACGACCTTCCGATCCGCGGCGAGCGTCTAGCCGCTCCGCCACAGCCATTCCCATAATGAAAAAAAAGAATGAGTTTAAATCTTACCAGGTGAAGCTGGGTAATAAGTGTCTAGTTTGTTTTTAAAAATTAACACACCATATTATTCACAGGGAGTGCAGGCACAGACAGTCGCAAATTTTTACATGGCTTTTGAGGCGGAGCTGATTCTTATTCCAGTTTTGAATAAAATTGACTTGAAAAATGCACAGCCTGAGCAAGTTGCCGAACAGATGCATAATGTGTTTGACATCGAGAAGTCGGAAATATTAAAGGTAAATTACTGGGGTGAGCGTGTCACTCAATTGTCATCTTCACAATATAATGTCACTATGTTTGTCTGCACTGTTGTGTCACATACTTAACACTCTTGCAATCCTTAACAACAGTGTTGTTATGTTACATGACAATTGCATGGTAATTGTAATGTCTATCATGCTTTTAATGTTTTTGTTCAAAGCCCTATCATATCTGATTGTTTTTTTTTTTTTTTTTTTGTCTCTATGAAATTCTTCTTCTTCTTCTTCACGTTCACCAGCTGCAAACTCCGGCGGAAAGTTCTGGTTGTTCGTCCACTTCTAAACTGCAGTCCTGTTCCAGAACCTGAGTGTTGCATGTGCATCCGTTTTCAGAACTGACACTTTTAAATGCAGTCTGCTGGTTCCTTGCCTCTCAGACAGATGCACTCCGACTTCGAAGGAAGCTCCCAATTTGTCGACTCTTACGACATGCTTTTGGGTAGGCTGTGGGTCTATTCTTGCTTTTTTGCACTGTGAATTTGTAATTTCACTGATTTGTCACTGTTGCATCAAATATGGAGTGATTTGAATGAAAGGCATTTATTTGTGAGACCCATATTTTTCTCTCTGTAAAGTGACAGATATTTTTTAACTGCTGGGGGACACAGTTAAAATTTTTTTTTTTTAGAATAACCATAGCTTGCACAGTTTGTGGCGACTGCACTTGCCATGTGGCCTTAAATTCCCAGACTCAAGAACCTGTTTCCTTCATGCATACCAAGCTTGGTGCAACACTATGAGCTGCTGGTTCCATTTGGAATTTCTTTCCTGTTGTGCCTGCAGTGTGTTGGTTGGTGGTTGATTATGTTCAGAATGGTGTGTACTTTTGTGGCTTTCGTGATTGATCATTTGCACTAATGGTGATCTGCAATTCTGGTGTGGGGGTCATTAGTGTTGGAACGTGTGACAGCAGCCTTGTGTATTTTCATTTGCTTGCGCAAGATTTTGCTGGGACTGACACGTTTTTTTACTAGTTTTAAGAGGAGACAGTGTCGGACACTTTGTTATAATTTTCACTTGCACATAATTGGAGCAGTTATGGGGTAACCCATCTGCAATGATGCTGGAACCTCAGCTAGTGACATGACTCTTAGCTAGGGGTCTCCATGGCAAAATGGTCAAGCCCCTTGCCTCACGCAGTGTAGGTCGTGGGTTTGTTTTATGGTGGCGCTGTTCTGTTCACGGGTGCAATTTTTACTGAGATCCATGGGGATCATCACCGGAGCCACAGAGTTCGTGCTTTGTACGATGCTCTCGGCAAGTGGTTAGCTGCTCTGTGGAGGAGGATAAAACCCAGTGCAGTGATGTCAGTCCTGTCAACTTTAGCCTTTAACTTTAAGTTGGTGTATATACAGGCAGTAAAACATTTTAAAGACATCGTATTTGTGATTTTAATATGTGTTTAATTTTCTGAAATCCTAGATATCAGCTAAGCAAGGAACGGGCATTGATGAACTTTTATCCGCTGTCATTGAGAGAATACCAAGGTGCGTACACCCCCTTTGCATATGTCAGAGTTAAAGGCTACCTAATTTCTGATGGGGTTCATGTACATTTACAATAAAATTCTCACCAAGTAAGCATGATGAATATAAAATGGGAGGAATTTGAGAGTGGTGAAGAAATCTAAGAAATATCTGTGCAGCCACCAGTATCAACCTGCCTAGCTTCCATATGATACTAAAGAATTGTCAGCTGCGTTGGACTGGTCACCTAACCTGCGTGCCAGAATATCACCTCCCAAAGAGAGTATTTTATGGCGATCTCCAGCAAGGGAAGAGGTCACAGGGAGGACAGAAAAAGCGCTATAAGGACACTCTCAAAACTGCTGTCAATTCTTTAGGCACAAATACAGCAATGTGGGAGGCTGCTGCGCAAGACTTGTTCTATACGGGGTACGTCCCTCAGGCATGGTGCATTGGCCTGCCACCAGCGGAGGATGCACAGGCAGAGAAACGGAGGCAGACTAGAAAGAATCGTACTGCTAATCCCACACTTACTGCTGCTTCCATATGTTGTCCTCACTTCTCAAGAACTTTTCTGGCTCATATTGGACTAATCAGCCACCTTTGTACTCATAATCGTTGATCATTACTACTTTAGATGAAAGTGGCCTTCATCGCTCGTGATGGTTGAACATCAACAGTCATAGGACAGAGAAGATGGCACTTTATTGGACATATTGTGAGAGAAAAACAAACAGAGAATAACCAAATAGGCACTGAAATGTGAAAGTAAGGAAAGGAGGATGTCCAAGATAAATAAACCCCAGCAAACATTATTGTAAGGAGCCAAAGGTGACATATAATGGCACAATAGGTCAATGAATAGCCAACACAGCTTCATCTAAATCCTAGAGGGATATTTATTTTCCCGGCCCCACATGCCTCACATGACTATTGTCTTGGTATCGACCTGGCTGCCTCGAGATACGGAGATAAGTGATATTGTGTATTTGTGTAGTATTGTCTAATCTATGTATGTGCTGAAGAAGGCTCCATAGCCGCAATGTTCACGTTTTGTTTGTGTTTGTTATATAGTGGAGCTCGCCGATTTCCTTTTTGCTCGGTTTTATATCTTTCCCTGAATGAATAAATGTATGATGCATATGAAGGAATTTTTTTATGCCACTGGAGCTGGACCAGTATTTTTATAGACCATTCTACCCTAAACTAATGGTGACATCAACATCACGCTGGCTGCCTTTGCTTCCCAGAATATTTGCTGGTGCTCATTTTAGGCTGGATGGACCTGGGAACTAAGGCCAGTTGTAAAAGTTTAATTTGGTGTGGTTTCAAACTTAACACCTTTGGCCATACAGGCAAGTATCCAGCCTGTAAGACAAACTTTATGGCACTGGTGAAGATCTAACGTGAATCATCAGGTTTGTGACCCTTGCCAAATTAGCAAACTTTGATCACTAAAGAAAAAAATTGGTTGATGTGTGGATTGCATTTGTCTCTGGAAATATTCTGTGTTTAATCCCAGTGTGGGTTCCGGGACCCCCCTTTTGGGGGAAGAAGAAATACTTTCCCCCACCCCGCCTCCCAACCCCTCGCCTTGCCACCAATAAACATGTCATAAAAGGGGACGGTTTAGGGGTGTTTCACTCGGTCAGAGTGCATCTTCAATCAAGGTCAGTAACCACCAGCTTGTATTTAGTATAAAAAGCATATATGTAAAATGGAAATTCTGTATTCAAGTTCTGGAATCAGAATAAAGTCCCCCCTGTGTGGGTTCCGGGGCCCCATTGTGGGGAAAACAAGAATAGACCCACTGCCTCCCCAAAAGCATGTCGTAAGAGTCGACTAATTGGGGAGCTTCCTTTGAAGTCGGAGTGCATCTGCCGGAGAGGCAAGGAACCAACAGTGTGTATTCAAGAGAATTAGATCTGTAAAACTGATGCACACGCAACACTCAGCTTCTGGAGCAGGACTGCAGTTCAGTAGTGGATGAGCAACCAGAACCTTCCGCCAGAGTTTACAACCGGTGAACGCGAAGAAGAGAAGAAGATTACCACTTTATATAACTTGATATATTTTTGTCATTGAGAGTTAGAAAAAGAATTCTTGCTTGCTACATACATCCAGTTTTAACATACGGCTGTGAATCCTGGACAATCGGTAGGCAGGCCAAACAATTTCTGGAGGCCTCGGAGATGTGGTTTTACAGAAGAATTTTTTTTTAAAATGGAACTCAGTAATTCATCTCCCAGGCTACCTGTTGAAGTATATTCTTTTGTTTCTTTCTATTTAGTCCTCCTGGTGACAGAAGCAAGCCACTGAAAGCATTTGTGTTTGATTCCTGGTATGATCGGTACAAAGGCGTGGTCGCACACCTAGCCATCTGTGATGGTGTTATTAAAAAAGGTGAGTTGATAGCAGGGAATTTATTTAAAAGCAAAAAAAAAAAAAAATGTATGTGCTCATCACAAAGTGGTCTAACAGAGTAGCACTGAAAAAAAAATACCTTACAGAGTGATCTGTTGGGGCAGCACTGATGAAAAAATTTCCTTAAATTAGCGGCCCTCATCAAAGTGTTCTATTAGAGTAGCACTGGGGGGAAAAGATACCTTAAAAGGTAGCAGTGCTTACCACAAAGTGTTCTATTGGAGTAGCACTGGGGGGAAAAGTTACCTTAAAAGGTAGCAGTGCTTACCACAAAGTGTTCTATTGGAGTAGCACTGGGGGGAAAAGATACCTTAAAAGGTAGCAGTGCTTACCACAAAGTGTTCTATTAGAGTAGCACTGGGGGGAAAAGATACCTTAAAAGGTAGCAGTGCTTACCACAAAGTGTTCTATTAGAGTAGCACTGGGGGAAAAGATACCTTAAAAGGTAGCAGTGCTTACCACAAAGTGTTCTATTGGAGTAGCACTGGGGGGAAAAGTTACCTTAAAAGGTAGCAGTGCTTACCACAAAGTGTTCTATTGGAGTAGCACTGGGGGGAAAAGATACCTTAAAAGGTAGCAGTGCTTACCACAAAGTGTTCTATTAGAGTAGCACTGGGGGGAAAAGATACCTTAAAAGGTAGCAGTGCTTACCACAAAGTGTTCTATTAGAGTAGCACTGGGGGAAAAAGATACCTTAAAAGGTAGCAGTGCTTACCACAAAGTGTTCTATTAGAGTAGCACTGGGGGGAAAAGATACCTTAAAAGGTAGCAGTGCTTACCACAAAGTGTTCTATTAGAGTAGCACTGGGGGAAAAAGATACCTTAAAAGGTAGCAGTGCTTACCACAAAGTGGTCTATTAGAGTAGCACTGGGGGGAAAAGATACCTTAAAAGGTAGCAGTGCTTACCACAAAGTGTTCTATTAGAGTAGCACTGGGGGGAAAAGATACCTTAAAAGGTAGCAGTGCTTACCACAAAGTGTTCTATTAGAGTAGCACTGGGGGGAAAAGATACCTTAAAAGGTAGCAGTGCTTACCACAAAGTGTTCTATTAGAGTAGCACTGGGGGAAAAAGATACCTTAAAAGGTAGCAGTGCTTACCACAAAGTGTTCTATTAGAGTAGCACTGGGGGGAAAAGATACCTTAAAAGGTAGCAGTGCTTACCACAAAGTGTTCTATTAGAGTAGCACTGGGGGAAAAGATACCTTAAAAGGTAGCAGTGCTTACCACAAAGTGTTCTATTAGAGTAGCACTGGGGGAAAAAAGTTACCTTAAAAGGTAGCAGTGCTTACCACAAAGTGTTCTATTAGAGTAGCACTGGGGGGAAAAGATACCTTAAAAGGTAGCAGTGCTTACCACAAAGTGTTCTATTAGAGTAGCACTGGGGGGAAAAGATACCTTAAAAGGTAGCAGTGCTTACCACAAAGTGTTCTATTAGAGTAGCACTGGGGGGAAAAGATACCTTAAAAGGTAGCAGTGCTTACCACAAAGTGGTCTATTAGAGTAGCACTGGGGGGAAAAGATACCTTAAAAGGTAGCAGTGCTTACCACAAAGTGTTCTATTAGAGTAGCACTGGGGGAAAAGATACCTTAAAAGGTAGCAGTGCTTACCACAAAGTGTTCTATTAGAGTAGCACTGGGGGAAAAAAGTTACCTTAAAAGGTAGCAGTGCTTACCAAAAAGTGGTCTATTAGAGTAGCACTGGGGGGAAAAGATACCTTAAAAGGTAGCAGTGCTTACCACAAAGTGTTCTATTAGAGTAGCACTGGGGGGAAAAGATACCTTAAAAGGTAGCAGTGCTTACCACAAAGTGTTCTATTAGAGTAGCACTGGGGGGAAAAGATACCTTAAAAGGTAGCAGTGCTTACCACAAAGTGTTCTATTAGAGTAGCACTGAAAAAAAAAGATGCCTAAAAAAGGTAGCGGTGCTCACCACAAAAGAATAAAAATATGCTGTTACCACAAATAGTCTGTTACAGCAGAGTTGTAAAACATAATACCTAGAAAGAAAAAAAAGGACTGCACAGGATTGCATACCATCAGAGAAAAATCTTGTTGGTGGAATTAATTCTACAATGTGAAATCACTTTGAGAACGGTCTAATGTGCTGAAGAAAAAAAGTATTTATTGTGTACAGATCAGTGAAATTGCAGGTCTGCAGGCCACTTCCTGCTGGCCTCTGAAGGGGCAGTCCATGATGGATAATCTCAATAGAAGGATGTCTTCTTCTCCGTGTTCACAGGCTGTAGAGCGGAAAGTTCTAGTTGTTTGTCCACTTTTGGACTTTGTGGTCTTGTCCCAGAACACCAGCATACAGTCATGAGGTTAAGCAGTCATGAGGTTAAGCAGTCATGAGGTTAAGCAGTCATGAGGTTAAGCAGTCATGAGGTTAAGCAGTCATGAGGTTAAGCAGTCATGAGGTTAAGCAGTCATGAGGTTAAGCAGTCATGAGGTTAAGCAGTCATGAGGTTAAGCAGTCATGAGGTTAAGCAGTCATGAGGTTAAGCAGTCATGAGGTTAAGCAGTCATGAGGTTAAGCAGTCATGAGGTTAAGCAGTCATGAGGTTAAGCAGTCATGAGGTTAAGCAGTCATGAGGTTAAGCAGTCATGAGGTTAAGCAGTCATGAGGTTAAGCAGTCATGAGGTTAAGCAGTCATGAGGTTGAGCAGTCATGAGGTTGAGCAGTCATGAGGTTGAGCAGTCATGAGGTTGAGCAGTCATGAGGTTGAGCAGTCATGAGGTTGAGCAGTCATGAGGTTGAGCAGTCATGAGGTTAAGCAGTCATGAGGTTAAGCAGTCATGAGGTTAAGCAGTCATGAGGTTGAGCAGTCATGAGCAAAATGTGTTTCTCACAGGAGCAGTTGGAATGTTGTGTTGTGGTGTACAGCCAGGCTGTGATATCTGCACCTTTCACCACAAGACATCTAGTTTCAGCAAACCTCTAATTGGTCACCTGGTACATTAAGCTTGTTAGGGGACAGTAAAAAAAAGAGTAAAGATCCCTCTCCACGCCCTTAGGCGTATCGGGCATATGGGAAGAGCGCCCTTTTTTTTTACAGACCATCAGCACTCGGTGGGTAATGTGGTTAGCATTACGCCGGCTGTCTTTACTTTCCCAGGACAGCCCATCCTGGTACCCATTTGAGGCTGGGTCGACCTGCGACGTCCCATACCACGATAAAAATCCACGCAGCCAGCAGTGGGTTTCGATCGCGGTACGCTGGATTACGAGTCGGACTTGCAACGCCTTAGCCATGGACGCCGTTAGGGGACAGTGGGTTTATTCTCTTTCCCCCCTAAAATGGGGCCTCAAGAACCCACATTGGGACACTATGTGTCAGTTGCTTGTATGAGCCCATTAGCAGAGCACTATCTATCGGCTCTGCATTTATGGAAGCCTCTTTATATTGTGGGGAATGCTCATGTTCTTTCCTGCCATATCTTACCAGCACCACATGGCTGCTCTTGACCAGCATGCGGAGGAGGGGAGGGGGGAGGGGATTAGCTGTGGATGAGGAAACAAAGATTGGGATGCAACAGTGAGGCTGTGCAGAGTCCCACAAAACTAACCCGGAAGGTCAACCTGGCCAACAGATGCTTTAAGAAATCGGATGTGTCAGTCAAAAAGTGCACTATTTGCAGCTAAGCTATAAACGAGCATAACACAGTTACATCCTAGGATGAACAAAAGAAGAAAGAATTTATCTGCTGCTGTCATTTTAATATTTACTTGATCACCAAGGACTACCATTTTGGTGAAAAAATAATAATAGACCCCCCAACCCCTAACAAGAGCGTCATGAAAGTTGACTAATTAGGGGCGTTTTCCTCAAAGTTGAGTGCCTCTGCCTGAGAAGCAAGGAACTAACAGTCTGCATACAAGTAAGGCTAATCTGCATTTGGGATAAATTAAAATGTGGCTCTCCTAGCACATTTGGACGCAAGCGGGACGGCTTCGGTCGGCTTAGTGGGATTTCTCTCCCTTGGCATCACTCAAAACAAGTAGCGGAAAAAGTCACGAATCAAACAAGACAGTGAGGTCGACATCAGGGCTGCCAATGCTTGGTTGTGTCCCCCAGATCTGGGTTTTTCTTTTGACGCTGCGGGGAAGTCAAGTTTTTTTTTTTTTTTTTTTGTGTTTTGCCGATCTGTATGCTTTAATGACCGATAATTTTGCGTGGTTAGGGGTAGGGTTAGCGGTAGGATTGGGGTTAGGGTTAGGATTAGAGGTAGCGTTAGGGTTAGGGGTAGCGTTAGGAGTAGGGTTAGGGGTAGGGTTACGGTTAGGGTTAGGGGTAAGGTTAGGGTTAGGGGTAGAGTTAGGTTTAGCGTTAGATGTGACAATTTTGATGCCGTAGTTCCCAATAATCGCGCACAGTCACATACACACCCAAACAGTCGACGGACGGTGGATGCTACTGACACGGACAATTCGCCACCGATTGGGCACCAGCCGCGCCCTATTGCCGTCATATTTGGCACACTTCCAGTGGCGCCACTCCCACAAGCATCAGATTGTCGCCAAGTATTTGGAAGTTCTACGTCACCATTTTCACATCTAACCCTAACCCTAACCCTACCCCTAACCCTATCCCTAACCCCAACCCACACCCTACGCAACCCTACACGCAACCTTATGATGATGATAGACACCCTATGCAGCCCTACACGCAACCGTATGATGATAGGTAACCCTAGACGCAACCGTATGATGACTACGCAACCCTACACGCAACTGTACGCAACCCTACACGCACCCGGATGTTGATAGGTAAGTATGTCATTTGATTCGTGACTTTTTCCGCTACTTGTTTTGAATGCGGCCAAGGGAGAGAACTCCCACTAAGCGGACCGAAGCTGTCCCGCTTGCGTCCAAATGTGCTAGGAGAGCCTAAAATGTTTTTTTTTTTTAAATTTTAATCCATCTTGCTGCGAAGTTGAACCTATCACCCTTGGGTCTCAAGAAACATGATTACAGGAATTTTTTGTGGTAAATTATAATTTCAGGTGAAAGGATCACTTGTGCGAGCAGTGGTAAGACATATGAGCTTACAGAAGTTGGCATCATGTACCCAACTCAAGTTCCTTGTGATACTTTGTGAGTACCTTATCATTTGTTACTGGCTGCTGTTGTGTTATTTGCCATACTGATATCTTATCAATCTTTACTGTATTGTCATGTGCCATGTTGATATCTTACCATTTGTTACTGTCATGTCATATGCCATTCCTGCATCTCATAATTTGTTGCTGTCATGTCATGCAATACTGATATCTAATGATTTTTTTACTGCTTACTGTCGTACCATGTGCCATATTTATATAATTGTTTACTGTCGTGTTGTGTGCCATATTGATGACTTACCATTTTTACCTTCATGTCATGTGCCATTCTTATTTCTCATAATTTGTTACCGTCATGTCAAGGGCAATACTGATATCTAATAATTTGTTACTGCTTACTGTCATGCCATGTGCCATATTGATATAATTGATTACTGTTTAATGTCATGTTGTGTGCCATACTGATTGCTGTTTGCTGCCTCCTCATGTGCTGTTCAAATAATCAATACTTTTTCACTGTCATGCATCGGATAGAAACTTCATAATTTGTTACTGCTAGCTGTCATGGCAGGTGCCATAAGATTAACCTTTGTTACTGTTTACTGTTATGTTGTGTGCCATAATACCTAGCCATTTTTAACCAAACTCTGTCTTGTCATTTAAAACAGTAAAGGGCTCATTTCTACCTTTAGACAATTAGGTCTAGCCCCCATGTTTTTTTTTTAAAAACCAATTCACACTCATTGGATAATGTGGCAAGTATCTCTGGCCACTTTTGCTTCCTGTGACATTTCCTAGTACCCGTTTTAGACAGGATAATCCTTTAAGTCTTGGTTAATTTCAACCTCACTGAGTACTTGGACTTTTGACCACTTGGCCAACAAGCAGGCGTTTTAGCCTGTATTACCAACAGCTACCATTCTGCAGCATGGTAGATTGCAGTGTTACTATTCTTTGCTTCGTTTATTACCCTATTAATTTCTCATGTGGGTTCCAAGAGGGTGGTGGTGGGGGGTTGAAGAGAATAGATTCACTACACCTTACAGGCATTTTTATAAAAGGCAAAGAAATAGGGCTTTCCTAAAATTGGATGCGTTGGTCTGAAAGATCACAGCCTACCTATGTAAGGTAACTATGCTGTGGATACTGCCTTACTTTAGAGTCCCAGAAGTGAAAGAGCTGATAAACTAGCTAAGGAAGGTGCAACCTGACATACCAATCTCTCATCAACAGAAGAAGAGAATAATCAAATCAGTCAGAAAGCCACCAAAAACTGGCACAGCGTGATTACCATTTTATGGACAGACCAGAGCAAGTTATTATTCTACACCTTAGAACAGAACACAGTCGACTTCGTAGTGAATCAGCCATGTGCACATGTGGACTGGCACCTAAAACAACAGATCACATCCTCCAAGATTGTCCCAAATACAACATTTCCAGGCAAAATCTGGCCAAGAGAGACACTGGTTTACAGGCTGCTACAAAAGACTGAAAGACTGTGAAGTTTGTACCAGAGACAGCATTGCAGATTTAGATAGTTTATTTCAAGGGAACGAAAGAAGAAGAAAAAGAAAATCACAACCTGACTGTAAACCACAGTACAGTGTGCCAGCCGCCTTTTTCTTTTAAGGGTAAACTCAAAAGAAGATCCGGGTGGTGCATAATTACAGCAAGCGTGCTTATTAAATCTCTATCTTGTGAATTCTTGTTACTTTCCATGTGGGTTCCGGGGCCTATAAACCAGTTGTCCTACTGGCCCCAACAAGCATTTAGTAAAAGGCGACTAATTAGGGTTTTTCTGAAATTGAATGTATTGTGTTGAAAGGCATAGATATTACATCCTAGCTGTAAGCGACATCACAACATGAGTTTATTACATTTTTATCATGTGAATTATTGTTACTAAAGCTTGAGTGGCTATGAATTATGTAACTAGAAATTTCTTTATATTCGTCAGGTATGCAGGACAGGTAGGATACGCGATGATGAATATGCGTAATGTTGATGAAGCCCAGGTAGGAGACACATTCTTTCATGAGAAAGTCCCAGTCCAGCCATTGCCAGGTTTCCGGAGTGCCACTCCTATGGTATGAAGTTTATGTCTTATTAAATCCAACTCTCCGTCTAGGCATTGGGTTGAAGTTTGTAGAATGGGGATATTTAACTGGTAGTCCATGGGCAGAAGTTATTCCACAGAGGCCTAGCTAGCAGATGAGGATCATTGCTAATTGTATTAATGATCTTTCTATGCCTCTCCAGCCTCTGGCCTGTGACGATTCCCATTTTAAACAGTTTGGCCCCTGAGTAAACTTAGTTGAATATCCTGCTGTAGACAATGTTTACTGCCTGTAGCTACCTATATGGTTCTGGGGCCATGCTTGGAGGTGGGTGGGGAGATAGACCCTTTGCCCCCTAACAAGCATGTCCTAAACGCAACTAATGAGGGGCGTTTCCTTCTAAATCAGGTTTTATGTGCCTTAGAATGGAGGAACCAGCAGTCTGCATACAAATAAACTGTAAAATGGATGTGCACACTGAACGAGACCACAGTCCAGAAGTGGACAAACAGCCAGAACTGTGCATTTGATTTACAGCTGATGAACGAGAAGAAGAGGAAAAAGACTGTCTGTAGCCACCACTTTTTAGAGTTGTGTGGGTCAGGTGATTCATGAGCCGAGGGGTTTAGGGCCACGTGGCTAGTGCTGTCACCATAGACTGTGCAGGTTAGGATTCAATTTTTTGCCCCCGACAGAAACAAATCATTTACTTTACTGAGGGTTTGAACTTTTGTCTCTCAAATGACAGGCTAGTGTTTTTACCCACTGGGCCCAGCTGTTTGTCAGTCTGTAGTTAACTACAACCCTCATGTAGGCCTTTTTTCTTCTTCTGTCTTTGCCATTAAACAAAGAAGTTGGCATGTTGTGTTGTGGTTTACAGCTAGCCCGCAGTATCTGTGGCTTTTTTGGCCAACACATACTATTTCAACAATCCCTTAATTAAATTTGAGCAGATCTTATAATTAGATTTCAGCACATCTTTACCTAAATTTTAGCAGTATTGTAATAATATTTCAGTGGATCTTTAATTATATTTCAGTAGACCCTTCATTAGTTACCTTATGGGATATGTTTATTAAGGCCGTAGGTGTATTCGTTTTTTTCTCCTCTCAAAATGAGGCTCTGGAACATACACAGGGATCAGCCTGGTTGAATGTTGAATTAGGAATTGACATCACAGCACTCAGGACACCCCCATAAGCACTCCGCCCCCATCTTCAGCAGCAAACGAAGAGTTCCAATACCGATGGCACCAGTAAATTGTATATCTGTCTCGTCCTTCCCTTGAATGTTGGGCGTCGGCCAGATCCCCTGGTAACTCCTCAGGGCGCCATTCTCCTCAAACCATAGTAATGATCTGTTTGCGCTTCCGCACTGTTCACTCGCTCCCAGAGGGCACTCCCAACGTCCAGCTTGTCATACATCAATTCACCGCCACGTGGTGCAGAACCAGCCAGTCTATCTGCCGGTTCATTTCCCAACACACCGGCATGACCTGGAGAGAATATCTGAAGGATACTAACTACCCAGGACCTCTGAAGTGATGCTTCCACTTTGCACGGAGCCTACCTGTCTCCACCTTTATCAACATGCTCTGTGAGTCAGTTACAATCACAGCATGTGTGTACAGCTGATTCTCAAGCAAGCGAAGGGCAGCAATGACTGCCTCCACCTCCATTCTCAAACTAGATATTTTGATGGATCAGTCTGGTCTGTACGTGCTGTGTGGAATTATGACCTAATTAATATGCTTGTGGATTTGAATATGTGAAGCTCAAGTACAGCTTGTGGTTTCTGGCCTTGGAGAGGGGAAGGAGAGCTCTGCAGCGATTCTCTTGGAGATGGTACTAGGTCAGGTGGAAAGTCTCAGCATCAACTCACTCCAGTACCTACAGTGCCTTGTCAGAGCTCAGATGAGCCGAACTTGAAAGTACTGGCTTGAAGAGTTCATAGTGTTTGAATTATAAACACCTCTCGCTGTATCCCATCAAGTGCATTACTACAGAATGTAGATCTGCATAAAATAAAGCACACAAATTTACTCATTTAACTGAAATACACAAATAAAATTATCAATCTTACACTATACATACTTCCTTTGAAGTCGGAGGACATCTGCCTGAGAGGTAGGGAAAAAGAACTGCACACAAATAAGCCAGGAGACAGATGTACACACAAAACTCCGGTTCTGGTACAAAGTCAAAGTCCAAATGGGCGAATAACCAGGACTTTCCACTGGAATTTACGGCCGCTGAATGCAAAGAAAGAACACTATACATCCCACCACAAAAGTTTAAGGTAAAGGTAAAGTCGGGAGATGTGAAATAACGTCATTGCACACGGTTATAAACCATAAGTGCTCTGCCACCAGTACGGACCGCTGATAAGAAATTTTCTGCCTGTGTCGCCGTCCGCACATAACTCCGTAGCTACAGCGACGTTCCTCCATTTACCCCAGGGTGTCAACTCTGGTACCCATATTCTAGAGGCTGGGTGAACCCCAGGAACGGCCTGGTTTCAAGCACTGACTGTGGCCTGCAACGAGTTACAACTGGATTTGAAAGCGAGGCTCCTATTGACTGCACTAATGCGACCCCAGAATAAGATTAACCATATGATCCTTTTGTATACATGATTCTTTAGTATAAAGATATGGTGCATCCAATGACGTATAGTGAAATATAATATGTCAGACAGTAAATAGAGCAGTGTGTTGTATGTCCTCATTATTTAAATTCACAACAAGCAAACATATTTTTAGAATTTCTCTAAACATATTTATGAGAAGCTTTCTTGCTTGCATTGCTTCAGGTTTTTGCTGGGATGTTTCCCAGCGAGCAGACTGACTTCCTGACTTTGAGAAATGCGATAGAGAAACTCACTCTTAACGATCGCAGTGTTCAAGTCAAAATGGATAACAGGTGAGGGGCAAACTGCAAAATGTCTACTACTTCTTGTAATAGTCCATGCTGTGTGCTGCGATGTTTGGCAATGATGTCTACTCACAGCCTTATGTCTCCGTAACAGATTTTCTTCCATGTCCAGATGTCAGATTGTCATATATTCTCTTTCTCTCTCTCTCTCTCTCTCTCTCTCTCTCTCTCATCTCTCATCTCTCAAATCTCTGGCTTAGGCATTGTGAGGCGCTTTCTAGTGCCGGGATGCCAGGTTCAATCGCAGCTGCAGACGATTTGTCTTGCATTGGTTTCGACAGTGGTACTGAGAGCTGACCATTCAGAAGTAACGGCAAACTACTGAATGTAAAATTTCTCTTGAAAAACCACAACAGCTGAAAAAGGCTGAGGTTGGTTCTTCGTAATGTATAGGATATGTAACTAACTAACTCTCTCTCTTTTTTTTTTTTAAATCTCTGTCTCTCTATCTCTCCTGGTCTTCCCCTGCCTCTCTTTCTCTGAAACTTTCTTGATATTTCATGCTGCAGCTCTCAGGAGGTAGAGCTGCTGAACTGCATGTCCTTAGTGCACCAGGACCATGGCTGATACTGGTCTACACCTGCCTACACCTCCATGGTCATCCTAGAAACAGGTTCCCAACTGGGAACATTGTCAGCATTTTCTAAGAAGGTGGAATGCATGGGCCGGAGGGTCATGGAACCAACAGTCTGCACACAGATAAGCCAGATCTATCAATCGGATGTACATACGAAACTCAAGTTTTGGAACATAACCAAAAGTTCAGAAGTAAATGAACAACCAGGACTTTCTGCCGGGGTTAACAGCCAGTGAGTACGGTGCCAATTGACACTTCGTGGTGATGTGTTTAACATCACGCCAGCCACCTTTACTTCCCAGGACTGCACCTGGTACGCACTCAAGTCTGTGTCGATTTGGAAGCCAAGGTGATTTTTGCAAGAAAGCTGGTTCCATCATGACCTGAACTCAGGACCTTCCGATCTGCAGCTAAGCATCTAACCGCTACACCACAGCGACTGTTGCACGTAATGAGCTGGTGGAGAATTCTCTAAATAGTTAAATTTAAAATAACATTGCTCTGTCCTCAGCCCAGCTTTGGGTCAAGGTTACAGACTGGGGTTCTTGGGTTTGCTTCACATGGACGTGTTCAACCAGAGACTGGAGCAAGAATTTGATGTGTCCACCATCATGACCGCTCCAAACGTGGCTTATAAAAGTAGGTCTTTGATTGTTAGATTCTCAGTTTTATGGTTTAGGTGATAGCTCTGATGTCGTTCTCAGAAAAAAACAAAGAAAGAACAAATATGCTGTTTGTCCTCTTGTCTAGGGAGGTATTATAGTGCAGTGGCTTGCAATCTGTTTTTTGTTTTTTTTTAAAATTATTTTGTTTTCCCAGTGTATCTGTTAGATGTAGTTAAATAGCCTTGGAAATGCCGAATTCCTTGGTCAGCAACCAAGATTTTTAGAAAGAGGCGAGAGCTCAAAGAAAACTTATCAAGAACATCCAAAAGAGATAGTCATAATATTTTAGTCGAATTATGATAAGAAGGAAACTAGAACATTTTGTGACCACAAGAAAGATCTGTGGAAAAAAGAGTCAGAGGAAGATAACGTGAGAAGATTTTTGACAGCATTTTGTCATGGCATGGAGGCTTGTGAGCACACAAACTGATACATGCTGTTGGGGAGAGGCATGATCGCCCACACCAGTTGACAAGGCACTTGATTATGATGATGATCTGTTAACTGCTTCTATATACTCACATTTTGACAGCATTCATTCTTTCTGTGAAGTCTATTTCTCGACACCAGGGGTGGGGAACTTCTTACCCGTTGGTCTCACAAGACCCAAGACATCATTTGGTTTGACCCTACCAAGGCCACTGCAATTAAATGTTTGACCAAACATAGCTGGCTAATGTTTATGCAGAGAATGTTG
The DNA here is from genome assembly GCA_905116865.2 of Candidula unifasciata. Classification (NCBI taxonomy): domain Eukaryota; kingdom Metazoa; phylum Mollusca; class Gastropoda; order Stylommatophora; family Geomitridae; genus Candidula; species Candidula unifasciata. The sequence goes on along the minus strand of CAJHNH020000513.1, from coordinate 374,721 downwards.
TATGGCCAGTTAATGATGTTACAATTATTCATATGGCCTCAGCAGAAAAAAAAGTTTCCTGCCCTGCTGTACACCATATAACAATATGGAGGGTACTTAATCTTGAAGCAGGTCCTTTGCACAACAGTGTTCCTTTTAAATATTTCAGTTTCTTAGACATAATACTGTTTGTGAGCCTGTTTTCAGATGTTTATGAGTCCATATTTCACATGTTTAAATCTTGTATAATGTTGATGTATTTCTTCTAGATCTATGGTATTCTACGAATTTCTGTAGCTCTTAACCCCCTGGCCCTGAGATGCAGCAAACCTGGCATTTCCTTCTGTTACTAATCTCTTAAAAAGCTGCTTTAACCAGCATTCCTTAGTCCCTGAGAAGTCTAGTTAATGGTAATAATTCTGTTTGCGCCTGCAGGGAGTTCAGGAGGCCAGGGATTATGATTATATTCATCAAAAATAAAGTGGTGGCGGAGGGTAGTACTGTGAAAATATTGCCTTTTTTTTTTCTTTTTCTGTGAAGATTGTCATTATTCTCTCTTAAACTTTGTGAATTGTAATTCTGGTATGAGTCCTTCCCTTAATTTCAGAAAATATAAAATATATAAATAAACACATTGTTTAAATATTTATTAGTGACCTCTGTAAAATGTTTTTTTTTAAAGCATTGGGGGGGGGGGGGGGGGGTCCCCAGGGGTTCTTTGCCATTTTCTCCTAAGGATTTCTATAATTCAGAAGTCCTGAGTTTCTTCTTTAGGTTTTGCTAAATAGTCCAAGATTTATATTTGTATATTGCCACATTATATAAGATCCCTAATGATGTGGTAATTGATAATTAGAATGATTCACATATTGTGTGTTGCAGTTCTGGTGTGGAACCAAAAGTGTTAGTACATCTGATAGTTGCCTTATGCATTTTTGCTTTGCAGGTGCAAGCTTCAAGATTTTGCTCGGGCTGACAAGTTGTTTTGCTAGGTTTTAAATGTGACAGTGAGGGACATTTTGTCTGATTTTCACAGGCACATGAACGAAGCAGTTATGGGAGCAACTCATCTGCAGTGATGTTGGAAACAAGACTAGTGACTAACATATTGTGGAATACAACTTCGACTGTGATGGGAATTTTAATATTTATAGCATGTAGTTTTTAATGGGAGGCAGTAATACTGAACCACACATGGAGCTTGCTAAAATACTTTTCGTTCAGGTTTTATATCTTTTCTTGAACCACACATGGTGACGCACCAAGACCAGGGCACAAGCTGGTCAAGACCTGTCCATGGTCATCCTAGAAACAGGTTCTTTACCAGTTCAGAGTTTCCTTCAAAGTCAGGGTTTGTCTGTCTGGGGTGAAGGGAACCAACAGTCTGCACACAAATATGATTAATCTATAATAGGTAAAAGTGAGTGGATCGACTTCATTGCACTGGGTTTTATCCAATATGGCTCAGTCTCTGTCCACATAATAGCTAACTGCCTACCGAAAGCGTCGCACAAAGCATGACCTTCGTAGCTCCGGCGACGATCCCCAAGGATCTCCATAAAATTTGCACTCGTACACAGACCAGTGCCACCGTGAAATGAACCCACCACATTCAGAGTGCGAAACTAAACCCACCACATTCAGAGTGCGAAACTGAACCCACCACATTCAGAGTGCGAAACTGAACCCACCACATTCAGAGTGCAAAACTGAACGCAAAGAAGTTTTTAATAGTATTTTTATGGAAAGAGCCATTATATAAATGGAACAGTTGTAGATCTTTCAAATTTCAAATGTGCTGGTTTATTGTTTCCTCCTCAGTGAAGATAAAAGGTGAAAAGAACATTAAGTTTCATGGATCAGATGAGGTGACAGTTCTCAATCCATGTCTGGTAAGTAGAGGTTGTGTTGGTATGTGTGTGAGATACAGAGAGGAAATGAAGATGAGAATGAAAGGGAGAGAAAATAAGAAACTACTCTTTTCCACATTCTAAGGATTTGCCTCTGCTCATCTGGAAATAAAATGTTATAGCAGCCGACTTTTGATGCACATTTCTTCTTCTTCTTTTTCTTAGCATTTACTGGCTGTAAACTGCAGCTGAGAGTTCTCGTTCATTCACTCCTGGAGTTTTTTCTTGATTCAGAGCTTGAATTTTTCGTGCACATCCATTTTTTCAGATTTGCTTATTGTATATACAGACTGTTGGTTCCTTGTATGGCAGGCAGAGACACTCCGACTTTGGAGGAGACACCCCTAATTCATCACCTCCTCTCTCGTGTGGATTCCGTTGCCCCGTTGTGGAGAAAACAAGAATAGACCCCCAGCCTCCCCAACAAGCATTTTGTAGGAGTCGACTAATTGGGGACTTCCTTTGAAGTCGAAGTACATCTGCCTGAGTTTCAAGGAACAACCAGTTGCACACAAATAAATTGGTAAAATTGATGTACACGCAAAACTCGGGCCCTGGCTCTCAAGGCCAGTCTATATGGACGAACAACCAGGACTTGCCATAGGAGCTTTCATCCTGTGAACAAAGAAGAAGAAACCACTTCCTACAACATGCTTGCTAAGGGGGTATCGTGTCTATTCTTTATTATCCAAAGTGAAGCCCCAGAATCTACCCAGAGATTTGAAGTTTGAACAACAGATCAACACCATGGCACAAGGGTAGTAACCCATAAGTGCCGCATTCTTCTTCTAACTCAAGTCCGAGTCCAAAGAAGCTCAGCACAGTGCACATGCTCTGTAGCACCGGCGAGGATCCTGAAACATTTTGGGTTGATTTTTTAACTCCAAATTTGGCCCGGACAGCGCCGTTAGGCTACTCTTTTTGATTTCCAACTGCCAAGGGATTTTTTACCTGCGCACAGTACACATGGGCGTCTGATCTCACTACCCAGAGAACAGGGGTAATTACTAGAAGTCCAAGTTCACGTGAAAAAATCCCAGCCCTTACCGTGGATTGAACCCGGAACCTCTAGCACTCAATGTGCACACCATGCCTCGAGACCCTACACAGAGATGATACACATTTGATAATGCCTTTTCATGTGGAAATGGCTAGACATTGGCCTGTGGATCGGTAGGTCGTGGATTTTTGGTCCTGATGGTACATCACTTTTTTTTTTCTTTCAAAAAAATCTCCAAGGTAAACACAGCCTTGAATGGGGACCAGGTGGAGTCATGGAAAATAATGTTGGCCAGCGTTGAGGCTGACCAAATCTCCACCGAGTGCAGATTGGTCTTAGAAATATAGGCCTAGCCCTGTATGCCCAGTGCGCCTGAAAGCGTGGAAAGGGTCTTTTTCTTTTAATTTTGATTTGATTGTGCAGAAGTCTAATCGGCAAAGTAGACACGCTGTTAACCATCGGAATTGAGACTCTGCATTTGCTGCTGAAGATGAGGATGAACCATTTATGGGAATGCCTCAAATGATATGATGTCAGTTCTTACCTCATAACTCTCATGCACTCATAGTCATTTTTTATAAAGATGTTCCTCCATGCCCTGATGGCCTCTTGTCAGGGGTCAAGAGACGGTTGGCAGGGTCAGTCACGTGCATATAAAGGTCATTCAACTTGCACCAACAGACATGTCTAATTGTACTTCTCATGTTTGCCTCCGACCCCCTGAGCTTGATAAGTACCGAGAGTTATGAGTGCTGTGATAAAGTTAATTGCTGACACACTCAGTGCACATTAACACTGCAATCACGGTCAGACGACAGCAAGAACCAACTATCAGAATGTGGTCACAATTCACAAGAGGAAGTCTGTCATGTTCAGCTTTGTTACTATTAACTATATGATCCTACCGTTGCTACATCATTCTAAATAACTCAACATATTAGCTAACTCTAACACAGTAACTAAAACCACTTTTCATGTTGCATGGCCACACTACAGTTGTTCAGACCGTCCACTAGGATGTTTGGTCAACCACTATCCTCTGCCGGTTCACAACCTGGGCTCACTTCTTTTACTTAAGGTAGTTCACTTGGCTTTTGTGCACACCAGAGCAATCACATATTCAGTGCTTTGCTGACAGTCCCACGCTCACCCGATCTCCACCCCTATCATGATCACGACATGACCTTTCCCCCCCAACTATCCTATTGTTATTAAAAGTAAAAATATGCCTTCAGGCTATTGGGCATATAGGGCTAGACCAATATTTTGTAGACCCGTCTGTCCTGTGTGGGTGATGTAGTCAACATCACGCAGGTCGCCTTTACTTCTCATGACTATGCCTGGGACACACTGAAGGCTGGGTCAGCCTGAGAGCTAATGCCATTTTGGCTCTGTCAGGATCACAATCATTGGATCTGCAGATGAGCGTCTGTTGTTAGTGGGCACTGAAATATTTTTCCTTCTCTTGGTATGCCCAAAGAATTGGCACTGTCCTGTTCTGGTGCAAGTAATTCTCTTTGTTAATTTTTTTTTAGATTCATTGCAGTTTTTATTTTTACTTAAGGTTCTCATCAGCTGTCTGTAACATAATTTATATAAACTCCACGTAATTTCTCAGTAATCTGCTGGCTTACTTCAGAATGTTGATTCAGAACTCGCTTTCAAATCCAGCTGCAGCCCACAGCCAGTGTTCGAAACTGGGGCGGTTCCCCGGGTTCACCCAGCCTCTGGGTAATGGGTACCAGGGTTAACACTCTGGGGTAAATAGAAGAATGTCACAGTAGCTAGGGAGTTGCCTGTGGACGGCGACACAGGCGGACAGTTTCTTATCAGCTGTCCGTACTGGTGGCAGAGCATTTATGATTTAAAACCGTGTGCAATGATGCTGGTTCACATCTCCCGACTTAACTTTTACCTTTTTTAGCTGAGGTAACTACTGCTGTTCTAAAACCATGGCTGCTAACGGTACCATTGGAACTGGAACTCTATGCTGGCTGCTGAAGATGGGGACAGAGTGCTGGGAATATCCTGAGTGATATGATGTCAGTTCCCAACTCCAACTCAGCTCAGTACATATGAATACCATCTTCCCTGTATGGGTTCTGGGGCCCTCTTGTCGGGGAAAACAAGAATAGACCAACTGCTTACCCAGAGGCATGTGATAAGAGTAGACTGTGAACTTACTTAGAAGTCGGAGTGTCTTTGCCTGAGAGACAAGGAACCAACATTCTGCATACAAATGAGTCAGCCCTGTAAAACAGATATGCATGCAACAATTAGGTTCTGGAACAGGACTAAAGTCCAGAAGTGGGCAAACAACCAGATCTTTCGACTAGAATTGATAGCCTATGAACGTGAAGAAGAAGAAGAATACCATCTTTTGCTAATACATGTTTTTTACCCTGTAGTGCTTAGTAAAGGCCTTCAGTTAAATGAAAAAATTAATGTTCTGCTTCACTTTTTTCTACCCAGATGCCAGACCCAGCAATAATCACAGAGTATTATGAGCCCATGGTGAACGGAACAATAATATCGCCGGCAGAATACCTTAATCAACTGACAGCTCTTTGTCATGTAAGTAAAATATACGTGGGATAGCACAGATCATGCATGTAAAAAGTTGTAAAGGACCCTTTTCCACACCTTCATGCATATTGGGCATATAGAGCTAGACATATATTTCATAGACCTTTCGGCATTCGGTGGGTGATGTGGTCAGCATCCTCCTGGCCACCTTTACTTCCCAGGTAAAGATCTGGTACCCATTGACCACTGGGTTGACCTGGGAGTCAAGGCCATTTTTTGAAATAGTTCCTGAAGGACCTGAATCCACGACCTTTGGATCCACAGGTAAGCATCTAGCCTCTACATCACGGTGTCTCCCAGAACGATATTGTAACATCATCAAAAAAGTCGTGCCTTGTACAATTACAGATCATCAGAAAAACAATTTCTCCGCTTTTTGTTCTTTTTAATATTTGTTTATACATTTCATATTATTTCAGATATATTATATATATGTTTGCCATTCAGTACATAATAATAATTATTATTGCAACCTAAATAAGACTTACACACATTGAGCTCCACCCTCTAGAAAATTCTAATGGGGCATAACCCCAAATAGAAAATTATAAAGGGGCATATTGGTGACTGACTATATAAAAGGTGAAACATAAGGTTTTTCAAGAACATTGTCACAGTTGATGAAGTGGGTGTTTTGGGTAAAAGGCATTCATCTGCAAATGGATTGATGGAGCTAATTTGTTGGCTTTGAAGGCATCTATCAGTGGGACATAATAGAAGGACAGCAAGTATATGATCACCCTGTGCCTTGTTGATAAGGGTAGGCAGTCATTGTTAGCCATTCCTCACACCAGCCTCTAAGATCATGTCTGTGTTCTTGTCTTGATTATGCACATGTGACCAAGCGCCTATTTATCAGTTTGGAATTGAATGGATACCCATACCTGCTGCTCCAAACATTACAGTCCATGTCACAGTTGATAGAAGTGTCAGATTCCTTGCATAGTAAACATGTAAGAACGCTGATTGATGAAAACATAGAGGAGGGTGTAGTTTACACGGACGGATCAGTAATTCGCGGCAAGTGAACTGCATGGGTTTTCACAGTAAGTTTATAGTGAAAACCATCAAGGAGATAAATGGCGCCTTTGCTGTTACAACTAGTAGCCTTAAAAAAGAAACTGTCTCTGTAACAAGGACATAAGCATAGCTGGGACTCACGTGTGCATATTTAGTGACTCAATGAATATAATTAGGAAAATCCAGCCTGGATTTATCAGATAAGAATGGATTGCAACACTAAGCACTTCATGAATGGCTGGCCTAACCTTTATCTGTATGCCAGGTCATGCAAGTGTTCGAGACAACGAGCATGTAGAATTTTTTGTAGACACTGTGGTTGTTATGGACAGAGTCAATGTCATCAGTGTCATACACAGTACGTACTGCGAAGATGAATACCGCAGAGGGCATGGCTTCACATCCCTGACTAGGCTAATGGGCATGGGGTACAACCTGGAGCTGCAAGGAATGAAAATGTCCCAAGGCAACAAGGTGTTTGATTAATCAACACAGAACAGGCATCATCAGTCATTTTAGGCTTGTGGATCTTTTAAAAAGGAGATCAAAGCACCTGTGGATCTGTCCGGAGTGCTGTGATGATAATCCTCACTAATGATGATCCGGACAGATCCATAGGTGCTCTGATCACCTCTTTAAAAGATTTTGAAAGCAACATGTCCACATCACTGCTAAGAATATAAGAATTGGGAGTAAAGATCAGCACAGCCAAGAATGAGAGGCACACCAGACATACACAAAGTGTTGTCAACCAGCATAAGACTGGCATTATTAACCGTACTTCGCTAATGAATATGTTGAAGCTGGAGTCTGAGCACTTATGGATGTGTCCGGAGTGTTGTGAAGATAATCCAACTCATAATTCATAACTCAGTGACTTTTTTGCAAGGCATATAGTTTATTCTGTGGGCTGTTTTCGTGGCTGCACAAACATTTAAGAGATCAGGATATCAATACATTAACTTAAAAAAACATTTATAGGGTTTTCCTCTGAGCCAAATAGCTGTTTTTTAATGCTAAATTGACATCACATTTCTCCTACAAGCCTCAGTGATGGAGGTTTCATGGTCACACCATGAGTCATTTTATGCATATGTCCTTTAAGCCAAAGGAAGTGTAACCAATTCAATGCTTCATTCTGTTCATATTTATTGATTACTCCCTTCACATATCTTCAAATATTTTAGGGGAGGCAGGATGTAGATAAATAATTTGTTAATTAATTTATTAGTGACCCATAAAATTGTTGTAGTATAAAGGATTTTTGTTTGGAATTTGAAACTTTATTTTCTTAGTGTACCCAGGGCGAAAGAGTTAAGGAGTTTACAGCTAGGCAGCACATTTCCACCCAGAACATCCAGTTTAATTACTTGCCATTTATGGCATGCTTGTTCAGAGTACAGTTTGTTTATTCCGATCTTTAAAATTGGGCCCCAGAACCCAAACAGGAATCTGTATTATACAGTGTGGTTTAAATTGTTATGAATCATTTTTCTTTGTTAGGAGCATCGTGGCCGAATCAAAGACCAAGTATATATTGATAATACCCGAGTCATGATGCAGGCCAAATTTCCTCTCTCGGAAATACTGGTAGATTTCTTTGATGAGTTGAAGTCGATCACTTCAGGCTATGCCAGGTATTTTTTTTTTCAAAATAAAATTTTCCTTTTGTTATGTTATGCTAGAATGTATTGTTATGCTATGATGTATTGTTATGCTATGATGTATTGTTACCCTATGATGTATTGTTATGCAATGATGTATTGTTATGCTATGATGTATTGTTATGCTATGATGTATTGTTATGCTATGATGTATTGTTATGCTATGATGTATTGTTATGCTATGATGTATTGTTATGCTATGATGTATTGTTATGCTTTGATGTATTGTTATGCTTTGATGTATTGTTACCCTATGATGTATTGTTATGCTATGATGTATTGTTACGCTATGATGTATGGTTATGCTATGATGTATTGTTATGCTATGATGTATTGTTATGCTTTGATGTATTGTTACGCTATGATGTATTGTTACCCTATGATGTATTGTTATGCTATGATGTATTGTTATGCTATGATGTATTGTTATGCTTTGATGTATTGTTATGCTATGATGTATTGTTATGCTATGATGTATTGTTATGCTATGATGTATTGTTATGCTTTGATGTATTGTTATGCTATGATGTATTGTTATGCTTTGATGTATTGTTATGCTATGATGTATGGTTATGCTATGATGTATTGTTATGCTATGATGTATGGTTATGCTTTGATGTATTGTTATGCTATGATGTATTGTTATGCTTTGATGTATTGTTATGCTATGATGTATGGTTATGCTTTGATGTATTGTTATGCTATGATGTATTGTTATGCTTTGATGTATTGTTATGCTAGAATGTATGGTTATGCTTTGATGTATTGTTATGCTAGAATGTATTGTTATGCTATGATGTATTGTTATGCTTTGATGTATTGTTATGCTAGAATGTATTGTTATGCTATGATGTATTGTTATGCTAGAATGTATTGTTATGCAATGATGAGCGGCTGGCCGATCAGTTACAACATCAGACTCTCATGTGGGAGACCAGAGTTTGACCCCTCCCCCGGTGAAGTGATGGGTTTTTTCTTTTGGGGGCAAAAATAAACATCCTATCCTGCACAGTAGCCATACGGCCATAAATTCCCCCTATATACACTGCCCTACAAAAAGCATAAAGAGGCAGTGATCGTTGTGGTTTTACCATTGGCGTCACTGTACAGTCAGCATTCCCATGCATGTTTATTACACTGATTCAGTAGCCATCCCATGGGGGAACCGTTCCTATGCAGTATTAGTTATAACATCTCCTATCTTGACCTTGAAAATGGCATAGATGAGTTTGGTCAAATTTACTTGCAGGTGACTAGGTTAAAGATTGGTCTTTTTTCTTGAAGTGTATGCTTTGAATTGTAGTTGCATTTATTTATTATAATTAATGATTGTAATACCCATGAGAAACTCTACAGCACCAGTTTATGGTCAAAGCAGCCAGAAGAGACGAAGTTGGAAAAGGGGGGGGGGGGGGGGGGAGGTGAGGAATAGACAAAAAAGCATGTTGTAAAGGGCAACTAGTCAGGGGCATTTCCTTTGAAGTCGGAGCGCATCTGCCTGAGAGGAGAGGAGCCGACGGTCTGCATATAAATAAACCAGATCTGCAAAACGAATGTTTTATCTGTCGTCTCAATATGGGATGCAATTTGTTTGTAATGCCCCACCCCGGCTGTAGTCGGAGGCCCTAATATAACCTAATGGTTGAACAGGGTTTCTGGGACCTCTGTCCAGGTGATCCTCATCCATATGGTGGCACTTTGTCTCACCGGGTGTTTGTCACTCACCATTATCATAATAAACAAAACACTAGCATCTTATATTTGTGTTGAACCACTATTGTGAAGCTTAGAGAAAGAACTGAATTGGTCTAGCGAATTAGTATGTGAGGAGGAAATTATGGACCAAAATAGCTTACACACTGACAGTACCTGAAATAGTAGACAGAAGGACCATTCTCTGGAACCCTGAGGACAACAGAAAAAGATCGAGATTTAAAAACATATCGAGAAGGGAAAGGGGGGGGGGGGGGTATAATCTGTGTGAAATGAGCTATTTCATTATAGATATCATGTTTGGGAAAACATTATATGTCAGAAATCATGTGTGTGAACTAGATTATTGCTCCAGATGATATTCAGGATGCTTTGCGTTCTTTTATTTTTACAATCTTCCAGCTTTGATTATGAAGATGCTGGCTACGAGATCACTGAAGTTCTGAAGGTATGTTTAAAGATTAGTTTTTGTTTACTGATAATCCTTTGTAATTAGTGTGATAATGTGTCATTATAGCCAGTCTTCTTCAAGTATACTACTGTGCATACTAAATAAATACTCCAAGGAGAGGTCATATGTCTAAGTACAATTGTTTCTTTAGTACTTTGATGTAATCAGATGTATTGGTCTAAAAAGCATTGTCATTTTGACCTTTCTGTAAGCCACAACACAAGAGGCCGACCACCCTTTTAAAGGTTAATGCTGAAAAATAAGAAACTGAAGATGTGTGTACATTGTCCAGTGTGTACTCTGATGACTTTTCTTGATAAAGAAGAGGCAAGAAACAGCTGACAAGATGGACACAACATATCAAGAACACCCTGGGCTTTTGGATAGTTTTTTTTTTTTTTCAAGCATTCACCAGCTGTAAACCCCGGCAGAAAGTTTTGGTTGTTTGATCACTTTTAGACTTTAGTCTCATTCCAAAACTTGAGTTTTGCTTCTACATCCATTTTACAGATCTGGCTTATTTGTATCCAGACTGTTGGTTCCTTGCCTCAGGCAGTTGCACTCATACTTTTTAAGGAAATAGCCCTAATTCATCTGCATTTATGACATGCTTGTTTGAGGGTACAATAGGTCTTTTTCCCCCCTTACATTGGTACCCTGGAACCTCAAAGGAGATATAAGTTCAAAAGGCAGAAAAGCTGACGAAGAGGGGAAAAAAAAAGGGGGGGGGGGGCGTGTGTTTCTGGTTGCCATGATGAGAGCACCCTTCTGCAAAAGACCTGCTACATGAGGATACTCTAATCGGTATTTTTGTCTCGACTATATGTGCCTAAAATTGGTACCAGGTAAAGTTTTTGGAAGTTTAGGCGGTCAGTAGGATGTTGATCATATCACCCCTGAGTGCCAGTAGTTGGTCAACAAAAATATGAGTCTAGCAGTATATGCCCAATATGCCGCAGACTTGAAAAGGGTCCTACTTTGTACTTCACGTATGTCTAGTCAGCGCTTCTCTTTTTATTTATCTGGCAACAGTGAACAAAATTATTTCCAGATAAAGTCCTGGGAAGTAAAGGAGGCCAAGGTGATTTTACTACATCACCGATTGGTCTACAAAAATATCTCTAACGGCATATGCCCGATACGCCCCTGGCATGGAAAGCATCCTTTCATTTTTACTTCTGCACTGTCTGTCAGCGCTTGTCTGGGAGTCGTAGGTTCTGGTCCTGACGGAGCCTTGACTTTTTTCAGAAGTGACCTTGGCTGCCAGGTCAACCCACCCTTAAATGGGTACCAGCTACAGTCCGGAGAAGTAAAGGCGGCCGTCATAATGCTGACCACATCACCCACGAAGTACCAAATGGTCTATAAAATATAGGTCTAGTCCTGTGTGCCCAGTACGCTTTAAGGCGTGGAAAAGAGTACTATACTCAACTTGTACGTCTGGTCAGTACGTATGTATTTATATGTCCTGCAGCCCCGAAAGTCTTATTCTTCTTGTTCACCAGCTGTAAACTGTAGCAAAAAAGTTACGGTTATTTGTCCCCTAATGCATCTTAGTATTGTTCCAGAACTTGAGTTTTACGTGCACATCCGTTTTACAGATCTAACTATTGCTACCTCACCTCTCGGACAGGTGCACTCCGACTTCGAAGGCAACACCCCTAATTGGTAGACATTTACAACATGCCTCCTATGAGGCAGTAGGTCTGTTCTCCCCCCCCCCCCCCCCCCCCAGTTGGGCTCCAGACCCATACAGGGAACTGAACATCCGTTAATGAAGCTGAATTTCTTTTTTTGCCATCTACAGCTAACCTTTTGCCTGAATGGCCGTGAAGTTGATGAGCTCACCATGATCTGCCATGTGTCAAGGGCCAGAGAAACAGCAAGCAGGATTTGTTTGAAGCTGAAAGAAACTATCCCTCGACAGCAGTTTGTCATTAGTGTCCAGGGAAAGGTTAACCAAAAGGTCATTGCTAGAGAAGATATCAAAGCCTTTAGGAAAGATGTAACTGCCAAATGTGTAAGTTGCCGTGAGTTTCTTAGATGTGTTTTCCAATTTGAGATTAGTTAGCACTGCTTCTTCTTTGACAGGTTTGGTAGGTCGACACAGTTCTGTCTGATCTTCTTTCTTGTCCTACTGCTTATGCTGTAAAGAAGGTGCTTTATTAATATTCTACCCCAGATGAAGTCTTAGGACAGTCCAACATTATAGAGGGTGGTAAGACTGGGTTTCTCAGCTTTCTGAAGCTTTTCACAACCCCAAAATATCTAGAACTGGCCCTAACCCCAACCCACCTACATCCCACGAGAGAGTGCAGCCTAGGTCCTACGACTGCATGCAGCCTATCGTACCACTATCTCAAAGCCACAAGAACAGTCTTTTTTCTTTCCTGGAAAAGAACCCTGGTGTGTCGAGGATTGAATTACGAAACCATTTCAAGAACCTTTAAGCTACAGAGCCACACTCTGCTGTAAGAAGGCAGGCTTTAGAGTTTAGTTGGTGGCAGAGAAGGACCTGCAAGAGCTTATGATTTATTTCTTGGAGACTGAAATACTTTGGCCACATCAGACGTCACTTGGTTTAGACAACGGCAATGGAAGGAAAGACGTACTGAAATTAGTCATAGAGTTCATTAAAGAGTAACAGATGAAATGGTTTGGCCATCTGATGTGAATACAGTTGTACCAGCTACCAAAGAGGGCCACACTGAAGAAATATAATAGATACTGCACAAGGAGAAAACCATGGCAGCATTAAGAACAGCCATGAAAGAAATTAAGACCAACTTATGCAAAACAATTGGGGGCTGCATGGTCTCAAGGCATGGTGTCTGCCTCGAGTGCTAGAGGTTCCGGGTTCAATTCCCGGTAAGGGCTGAGATTTTTTCGCGTGGATTTGGACTTCTAGTAATTTACCCCTGTTCTCTGGGTAGTGAGATCGGCCGCCCGCGTGCATTGTTGCGCATGTGAAAAAATTTCTCTGGCAATTAGAAATCAAAAAGAGTAGCCTAACGGACAAAATTTGAGTAAAAAATCTACCCAGAGTATTTCAGGGTCCTCGCCGGTGCTACAGGGCCTGTGCACTGTGCTGAGCTTCCGTCGACTCAGACTTAAAATAAGATCGGGGCACTTTGTGCCATGATGTTGCTCCATTGTTCAAAACCTAAAACACATTAGATAGAACGCGCAGAAGATCCTCACCCTCACCTCCCAACGCTTTGATGGAGGGTATTGTTTCTGGAATATAAATCATGGCTGATGAACAAATCTCTTAACACAGGACATGGCCTTTTATGGTATGCTTGTTAGGGATGAGATATGGCAACATATGCCAGGCACTAAATTGTGCTGCAATCTATTGTTCGTGTCTTCTTTGTTCAGACCAGTAAAAACCCTTTCTCTCTTCTCTTTCTCAGTATGGCGGTGATGTGTCGAGGAAGATGAAACTACTAAAACAACAGGCAGAAGGCAAGAAACGCCTCCGGAGAATTGGAAACATAGATATACCCAATGATGCTTTTCTGCAAATTTTGAAGAAGTAGCTGTATATTTTACAGAGCTGTTCTTTTTTGATAAATTAGGAATCTTTATGATGTGGTGATAATTGCATCTGAAAACCTACCTGGATAGCATGGGGTTCAGTCTTTTCTAGGTGTTTTAGTGGTGATGGTTAGGCTCATTAGTACAGGGTGCGAGGACTCCCTGGAGTAGGAGAGAAAAGACTGTACTAGACTTTGAGTTGGTTCTACATCTCCAGAGTAGAGACGGAAAGACTGAACTAGACTTTGAGATAGTTCTACACCTCCAGGGTAGAAAAGATGAACTAGATCAAGATAATTCTCCAGAGTAGAAAAGATTGCACCAGACTGAGATAATTCTGCCTCTCCAGAGTAGCACCAGACTGACTAAACTAAACTGTGAGATAGTTCTACTCCAGAGTGGAAAAGACTGAAGTATACTTTGAAATAGTTCTGTCCAGAGTTAAAAAAAAGACTAAATTAGACTTTAAGATAGTTCTACACTGCCAGGATAGAAAAGACTAAACCAGACTTTGAGATATTTCTACATCTCCAAGGAAGGAGAGAAAAGGCAACTAGGCTGTAAGATAGTCAGTTCTACATATGCAGAGTAGAAAAGACTGAACTAGACTTTGAGATAGTCTACATCTCCAGAGTAGAAAAGACTGAACTAGACTGAGATAGTCTACATCTCCAGAGTAGAAAAGACTGAACTAGACTTTGAGATAGTCTACATCTCCAGAGTAGAAAAGACGGACCCAGACTTTGAGATAATTCTACATCTCCAGAGTAGAAAAGCAGAGCCTGCACTAAACTATAAAGTATTTCTATACCAAGGAAGAGGAACAAATATGCGCATATTTGTAGGCACAGTTTTGTTGTGGATCTTCATGATTGAAAGAAAAACTGAATGAATGATTGACTGCTTCATTTGTCTGCATGAATGAACAATACCTCTACACCCTTGAGGTAGAAAACGACAGATTAAATGATTACAAACCTGAACTGTTGATTGTTTTCTCAAAACAGGACATGTGAAAAGCATTCTGATGTGTTTCAGGGGTTGAACTGCATATGTCTTCAAAATTGTTCACAACTTTTTCCCCACTTGGATTCCGGGGCTCCATTTATGGGGATACAAAGAATAAAACCTCCGTTTCTTAGCAGGTATGTCATGAACGGCAGTAAATCAAGGGTTTGCTTAAATCGGGAAAAATAATAATGAAATGAATTTTTTTGTTTTGAACCCATACATTAATACCATGGAAACACAGTAATGCAAGAAATCCCTACAAATGTGGTCATATATTTAATAATCATACAATCTGCAGAAAAAGCTTAAGCAGTTTCAGTTTCAAACAATCTTACAAAAGAACATTCGTGTCTATCATTCTCTACAGATTCTGAATGATATGATCTAAGCATAAACACTATGCAACTGATAGATCTATATCTCTTCTTCTTCTTCGATCCTTCTGTCAGAAAACTTATATAATAAAGCTGATTGCCTTTATGAAAGCTATCGTGCAGTCCATATCCCCTCGTGCACCATATAGTTTTGTCTTCATTGTGGTTGGAACAGGCCAGATCCCCCACCCCACGCCTGTCGTTCGCCTGAAATAAATAGTCTTATCAGAGGTTTTGTCTCTAGGCACCTGACGAGCTCATGCAAAGTCATCATATCATTTACAGCTCACCCGATGTCCTCTTTTCCAATTCACTCTCTTGTTTTCTTCATTTGTTTTATAGTCTGCCTTCACTCTTTCAACCCAGTGGGTTCCAGTGGACATTATCAACGAGTGTCCTATCCAATACCATCATATTTTTCTTGCTTCCCGATTCACTGGAATTTGTTTAGTAATAACGAACATACAGGTTGTATATAAGTTACAAGTGAAGAATCTTCCCAATATTGGTAGAAGGAGACAACTTTCACAAGCGGAAAAGAAAAGTTATTGTCAAGAGGAATCCCAGGCAGCTGGAACATTCCTACTCAGAGGACACCTAACCCAGTGCTTTTTTTTTATGGCTGTACACAATGGTAGGCAGTACCGGCACCTTTTAAAGGCAAATTTTTTTTTCCAGCAGAACTGTAATGGTCACTTTGTGGTTAGTACCAGAAAAGAAGAAGAAAACTACCCCAGACAAAACCCATTATCAGATGTAACTGGGGGTGGCTAAACAATGTCTTGCTATGTACTGCTGTTGTTGACATTTTTCCAAAAGCTAGTGTTATACTATGTTATGCTAGTGTTTGGGAGTCTCTGTGGCAAAGTGGTCAAGCTGTTTGCCTTGTGCTTTGAAGGTCGTGGGTTCGTTTCACGGCTGCAATTTTTACGGAGATCCCTGGGGATCATCTGCAGAGTTCGTGATTTGTGTGATGGTCTCGGCCGGCGGCTAGATATTCTATGGAGGCAGGCTGGGCCATATAGGATAAAACCCGGTGCAATGGAGTCAATCCTCTCAACTTTAACCTCTTATTTTTGTTTTTTTAACCTTTTAAGTGTTATACTGTGCTACTGGGAACAGTGGAATCGCAGCAAGTGTGATGACTAGCAAGACCAACTCCCATTTAAGAAGAATCTTTCATAATAAATGCAACAGATTTGCTATATATTACTCAAACAAACAAAAACAACTAAAAATGTATTCTTGCTCCCAAAACATAAACGCATGAATATGCCAACAAAAATGCCTTGAATTGTCTTTCAACACATTTCTCAGTATGTCTTATTATACACAGCCAGCGTGCTTGCATTTTTCTCCCAACACACACTCTCTTTCAGTCTACCAAGATGTCTAGTCCAGTGTGCCACATAGACAGGGCAGTCTGTTTAGCTTTGAAGTTTTTGCTATTGCAATGTTTTGCTCATGCAGTTTCCACGTTTGAACTGGAGTCTGCAGTTTGGCTGCCTTAAGCTATTGAGTTAAATTTGTAAATGGACACTGTGAGCTGTGTATTTCATGTTGAATGCCTTTTGTTTATGCCCGCATGGGTTGTGTTGTGATATTTAGAGAATGGCGGGTAACTGGTCTGGGTTGTCATTAAAATATTCTGTTATTGTGCGGACTCCTCTGAGAAGGAAGCTCTCAATTAGTCAACTCTTACAGCATGCTTGTTGGGGAGGCAGTGAGTCTATTCTTGTTTGCCATGATGAGGCCCCAGAACCAACACCAGGGGTGAGGGCTTTTTGTCTGAATAAAGCTGTTTATTCCTCTATCCTTCCCCACATTTCTGAATAAAGCTGTTTATTCCTCTATCATTCCCTACATTTCTGAATAAAGCTGTTTATTCCTCTTTCCTTTTTCCACATTTCTGAATAAAGCTGTTTATTCCTCTTTCCTTTCCCACATTTCTGAATAAAGCTGTTTATTCCTCTATCCTTCCCCGTATTTCTGAATAAAGCTGTTATTTCCTCTATCCTTCCCCGCATTTCTGAATAAAGCTGTTTATTCCTCCTCCCTTCCCCACATTTCTGAATAAAGCTGTTTATTCCTCTTCCCTTTCTAACATAGGTTTCCCAGGGCCCAAAGAACTTCTTTTTTAACAAAACCCAAATCAATATGTGCTCCCCTTGTGGGTCCTGAGGCCCAGCTGTGGAGAAATCAAAAAGGGACCAACAAACTGCCTCCCCACCAAGCATGTCGTAGGAGTCAAACTAAATGTGGACATCCTTTGAAGTCAGAGTACATCTGCCTGACAGGCAAGGAACCAAGAGTCTGCACATAAATAAGCCAGATATGTGAAACGAATATGCATGCAAGACTCAGGTTCTGGAACAAGACTAAATAAAGTCTGAAGGTGGATGAATACCTGGAACTTTTTGCCGGACTTTACAGAAGATGAATGCAAAGAA
Organism: Candidula unifasciata; assembly: GCA_905116865.2. NCBI lineage: Eukaryota > Metazoa > Mollusca > Gastropoda > Stylommatophora > Geomitridae > Candidula > Candidula unifasciata. The sequence goes on along the minus strand of CAJHNH020000513.1, from coordinate 357,023 downwards.
GAATCAGGTGCAATCTTCAAAGTGAAGGTTAGATGCAATGGATCTCCAACACTGTCTCTCACCCCGATTGTACACTCTCTCAAATTGCCTTTAGTCCATCTTCTGATGTTATCCTCTCATTTGTGTCACCGTCTTTTGATTGATCGATCAGTTTCTCCCCTCTGGACTGCTACCTAAAGGTTTATCATACCATCCTGAGATTCAAACATCTCAACCTAGATGACAGACCCAAGATACCCTGTTTAACCTCCAAAGAAGTTATAATCAGGGCACCCGTAAAGGCTACAGCAGCCACTAATAACCTGCAGTCCTATTCAGGTAAGGACAGTGTCCTTCCGTTGACACCAGCTTTTAACTATTGCTCCAATACAGTGTTTATACAAGTATTGGGACCGCTACACCCCCCCCCCCCCACCCCTTTACAACATAAGGCAACCCCAATCAGCACACAAAAAACATCTATATACAAACATATTCATTCCCACTCTATGCTACTAAAACATAAATCAAACTTACATGTGCTGGCATCATCATTTGAGTCTCTCTCATCCATCATATCCGTGTCGGGGTCGTCATTTGTGTCACTCTCTTCCTCCTCCTCTTCACATTCTTCTTCATCCTCTTCTTCCTCCTCACCTTCTGGGTGCTTATTGTGTAAAAACATAAAGATGAAATGTTTCTAAGTAAATCAGTGAGTATTACCCCCACACACAAACAAATTATCTGAAGCATTAATATACGAGGGGAAGTCAATAAGTAAGTCCCAAATGGTTATGGGATGGCAGGAAAATGTAGTTGGTGGTTTCTAAAGATGTCATTAGGTGACAGCAAAACTGAATTTTAGGTCTTCATTTGTTAAGTGATGCTAGGTGTTGCACGCGCAACACAGAAACCAAATAGCGACTGTACTTACTTATGGAGTGTACCCTCAAAGAACAACATGCTGTTGTGAGTTTTTGGGTCAAAGGGCTGCCTGTAAAGGGCATTCATAAGGAAATGCTTCTGGTTTAAGCTGACAAAAGTTTATCCCATAAAGCGGTGTATAGAGGGGTAAAGAATTTTTCTCTGGGACGATTGTTTAAGTCCGATCTGTTCATTCTGTTGAGATTGCAACAGGTGCATCCATGCAGTGAGTGGAGGAGATGATCAGAGGTGATATGCGAGTAACCGTTGACATTGTAGCAGCTGCAATAAAGTGTTCACATGGTTTTTGGTCCACTGAAAACCCACTTTGGCGGGAGACATTTCATGAATGATGCAGAAGTTGAATGTGAAGTGAAAACGTGGTTTAGAAAACAGAGCACCAGTTCTATGTAGCAGGTTTGGGAGGACTGATATAACGATGGGACAAGTGCATCAATGGTGGTGGAAATTTTTATTTTTTATTTTTTTTAATGTAAATTACGGTTTTTAAGTTGTTATCACCTGGATTTTTTTTTAAAAACAACCATTTATGACCTACTGATTGACTTACCCTCGTAAAACTTGGAGCATAACTAAAAGAGATAAAGCCTTATTGCAAATTTTCAAAAACAGAGTGTTGTGACGAATCTTTGTAACTAACAAAGATACAAACAGTGAGTAATGGTGAGTGAGGAGCAACACACAAAATTCATAATCTGTTTAAATCACCACTGGCATCATGAGAGCTAATAGACTGAAATAGTTAGGGCATATTGAAAGAATGTCGGATGTCAGAGAGGTTAAAACTGTAGACACAAGGAGCTGAATGGCCGTAGACCACGAGGCAGACCAAGTAGACAATGGAGAGATAATATCCACACAGACCTACAAACACTTGGTGTCACCAACTGGAAAGAAAAGGCCAACCAGAGAGATGAGCTGAGGCGGGTGATATTTGAGACAATGAACCTCAAGGGCTAGGAATGCTGCAGAACAAGAAGAAGATTAACATAAAATCAGCAAAACAACAGACACTACACCAAATAATTATTATGTGAACTTTCCATCCTGAAGCTAATGTTCTCTCCAAGTTAACAGATCATCAACACTCAGCAGTAGCTGGTCATGGTTCCAACATCATTGCAGATGGGTCGCCCCACAACTGCTCCGTTCCTGCACCAGCCAAATTCGCACAAAATGTCCCTCACTGTCCCATCTGAAAATTACTTTAAAAAAAACTTTGCCAGTCCCAGCAAAATCTTGAAGCTTGTGCCCACAAAGTAAAAAAGCAATTAACCATTCTGTCTGTATGTGCATAGATCATTTCCTCAATATATCTCTGATAATACCAATTCTAAGTTTGTTTACTATTCTTCCTTGGCCTTCTGCATTGTTCTCTTGTCTAGCTTCACCTTTTCTTTTACTTCTTCTGAGTTAACTCTTAAAAGAGGGAGCTGTCACCTTGTGCTATTTACAGCTAGGCTGTGATATCTGCACCTTTTATCCCAACACATTTGAGTTCATAAAAACCTTAATAAATCGCCTTTTATGTGTTTTAAAAAAAAAAAAAAAACCCCACTAAGTTTATTCTTTCCCCAAAATAAATGGGCCTTGAAACCAACATCATCAGTTCTCGTTATGCCTAGTGGCACATGAGGCTTCAGAGAGTACTTTCCAGGCTTTCCTGGCCTGTGCAATCTTCAGTGCAGTTTTCCATGTCAAAGATGCTGCACTCAGGTCACCTTCCATCGTTCGTCTCCATGTTGAAAGCAACATGGGACACCTTTTTTGTTTAATTGTTGTTCTTGCAGTCTAGTGAAATTTTTCTTTTGAGATTTCCTGTCTATTATTGCAGCAAATGTGCTTGGATTTGTATCATTGTATGGGGCGTCGCAGGTCGACCCAGCCTAAACTGAGTACCAGGATGGCTGTCCAGGGGAAGTAATGACCACATTACCCACCTAGTGCTGATTGGTCTGTAAAAATATGGGTGCTCTTCCCATATGTCCGATGCCTGTAAAGGGATCTTTACTCTTTTTACTATTGCAGCAAACATACTTTTTTTTAACCACAGTAATTTCATGTGAGGCATGGGTAGTTTTTTTTCACATGTGAATAACTGCTAGTAAGTAACATAAAACTTTGTTTCTCATCTGGCAGCTTCTGCAGCATGTTTTGTTCCAAATGGATTTGTGTTACCATTTCTTTCGAATTAACAAGGCGAAAGAGGACTCATGATGGAGGGGTAACACATGGTCTCCACAACAGTGACCAGGCTCTGTGCTAGTGAGTTGTTGTTATCGATCCAGCGGCGCATGAGCTTTCGCCCTTTGGCCCAATGCCATGTAGTGGAATTTGCATGTTTTCACAAGCTGTTCTTTTCCTCCGTACAAGGTGTTCCACTTGTCTGGTCTCGGAGGGAGTAGCGTTCTTCTTGTCTCACTGAGTTCTGGGCACTCAAAGAGATGGTGTTCAACAGTTTCGTAGGGGTAGTTACATAGCTGGCACTCTGGGGAGTGTTGTGGCTGTATTCTGTTTAGGTGTCCATTGAGTGGAGTATGTTGCGTTCTAAGTCTAAAGATGGTGGCCTGGTCCCTTCTTGTTAGATGGTTAATGCTGTCATTAGGATCAGGGCCAGACATATGTCTATAAACCTCTCTTCCAGTGTCTCCCATGGCCCATCTGTTCAACCAAGTCTCTTTGTTTATAGCTCTTATCAGTGTTTTTGCTGTCTGGAGGGTTGTCGCTGTAGGTGGTTGTTCTTGTGTTGCTCCTTTCTTTGCCAATCTGTCAGCTCTGTCATTACCTGGTGTGCCGGAGTGACCTGGAATCCACTGCATCACTATTCTGATGTTGTATGAGGTAATAAGCTGATCAGCATCCAGGATTATCTTGGCTATATCAGTTCTGCAGCGTTCACTGCCCTCAGAGCTTGAAGGGCAGACATTGAATCTGTGAAGATGACAATATTTTGGACATTTGAAGGGTAAACATCCATTACAGTCTTTAGGTGGTATACTGCTGTTTCCAGTGCAATTATTTCAGCTTCATAGTTTGAACAGAATTCCCCGCATGCATCAAAAATCTCTTCAACAGATCCATCGGGATAACCTATGTAGATTCCGTAACCTGCTTTAATGGTAGCTTTAAATGCTGATCCATCAGTATAGACATGTATCCATTCTTGGGGGTAAGAATCAACGGTCTTTAGTGATGAGTTCATAAGAGCGATTGGGTCGGACTGTTTGGTTTCCTCGCCTACCAATTTAGTTTGGACTTCTGGAGCTTTAAAGCGAGCATGTGGTGGTAGGTTTCTTGCAACATTCTGAATTCCTTGACGTCTTTCTGGGAGGTGGTATCTGTCCTGAATTTCATTAACACAGTGTAAAACCGATTTGTGCTTTATTCTTTGTTGTGCTAGTGAGAAGAGGAACTTCATTCCCAAGAGCCATCTCAAAAGACATATGTGGTCCTGAAATCCATTCTTGGCGATTCTTTATAATGTGAGCAGGTCTTGCTAGTCATATCCCCCACCCCATGGATTGTGATATCAATGCCTCCTTTTCACACAATGGAGCATTATCGTCTGGAAAGATGAAAAAGTGCAAAGAACGTAAAGAGGTCCATTCCCCCCCCCCCCCCCCCCCCGCCCCTCCCCAGTCCTAACATTCCCACAAAGCTGTGACATATCAGCAGGTATTTATTAAGTTCCAACCCCACGTTCTTGTGAGAGAAGAAAACAGGACAAAGTAGGAGACTGCTAGGATTGGGTGATGTATGGCGTGACCTTGTGTGACGGGACTGTTACTGTAGCCATGAAGGCCATCCTAGGTCACCTAGAAACGGTCTTGCCAACAGAGCTCTGATAAAGTTGCGACAGGCCTAGTAATACTGCAGTGGATTCACTGTCGCTGCTGAAATTACGAGATTTAAACGGACCAATTCAATGACATTTGACTATGTTACTGTTAAAGTCTTCTTCTTAGTGTTAACCAGCTGTAAACTTCGACAGAAAGTTCTTGTTCTGAAATATTCAAGTACTCAAGACTAAGGGAAATCCTGTAACTTTACCCAGAGTCATTCTCTCCCTTCACATGTCAGGTTAAATCCATAGTTGCGTATCCTTTACAGGACGTTGCAGAACCAACCCCAGTATTTTTTGGCTGTTGTGGTTTTTCTAGGCAAGTTTACGTCCAGTAGTTTGCCACTGCTTTCTGCACAGTCGGCTTCTCAATACCACTGTCGAAACCAACGCAAAACGCAAGGCCTGCAGCTGGGATTGAACCCTGTACCCCGGCATTTTGAAGCGTGTTCGCAAGGCCTAAGCCACAGACTAAATCTATAGAGATGTCCAAATTTAGTTCTATTTTTTCTCAATAAGACAATATCTATGTTTAACTGTATCACTATTTGGCATCACTACCCTGAAACTTCACCGGCCAGCCAAGACAATTGTTAAAGTTCAATCCTCAACTGGGGCAGGATGATTTTTCTATGGACAGCACCACTGAGGCAGTTGATCCAGTTTCAAAAAAATGTGTTACTTAGCATCCTTAAGATTGTTTTTCCCGGGGATATAGGTGTGTTTGGAAATGTTGAGGCAAACAGATTAGCTGCTGCTGTACCAATGGGTGGTGGCTTGACGCATGGCAAGCTAGATGTGGTCGTCACAGCCCTTTGGGAGCAATATGGAAGCATGAACATATCATTATAGCATGGAGAGAATATGTCAGAGGGGAGCGACATGGGTATATGACTGATACTGTACACACAAAAGATTGCTACTCGTTCCATCAGAACTGGAACTCTTTGCTGTCTGCTGAAGATGAGGACGGAGAGTGTGAACAAGAGGGGGGGGGGGGGAACTAGAGAAGGCAGTGTGATTTGAATTTGTGTATTAATTTCTGATTTAAGATTTTGGTGTTTATGATTTGTGCTTCATTGAATGATTATACGGTGATGTAACTCTGTAGTAATTAGTTTGACAATATACGATGAAATATCCCAGACAATAATTTAAATTCTAAAAATGCGCTACGAGAAGTTTTGGGCTCTCCTCTGAACTTCTACCTGATATTATGGCAGCCATAAAATATCCTTACGGGGCTCAGGCATATGTAAAATGCGGATTTTCTGCCAAAGAACAAATTGCGGCAAAATTAGGATTACTTGACAATTTAAAGAGACGCAACATTGCAGACGATAGTAGCAGACGATAATAGCGACCGTTGACAATTTCAAGCGTTTCTGCAGACAATATTAGCAGACGTTCTTGTCCTCACACTTTTCGGCATGCGCAAAACGCGATTAAGCTCCCCGCCGAGTGTATCCCCCGCGCAGCTACGCGCGGCATGGATGGGGATCTAAACTAGATGCCTGGGACTCGCGAGCAAATAAACTGGAGGAAGTTGTAGGACATGCGGTAGCTGCTGTTCGTGAGTCCCAGCCATCTAATTTAGCCCCCATCTGCGCCGCGCGTAGCGCCGCGCGTAGCGGCGCGGGGTATACTGTCGGCGGTGAGGCATAGTCACAGAAACAGGTCCGCAATTAACATATCACTGAGACCCTGTTAGAGCATTTGTTTCGTTATACGGAGCCGGCATATTTTTAATATGACTGAACCCCGTAAGGAAAGGATATTTTATGGCCGCTATAATATCGGGTAGAAGTTCGTAGGAGAGCCAAGTTTTGAATTTACTGACATGTCACACTTGCAGAAGATTAATTCATTGCAAGACAGTTAAGACGGAAGTTGTTTTTTTGTTTTTGTTTGTTACAAAAGTTTTCTGACCGATGTTGTACTGCGCTACGTATTGGCCGTAGATAATTCCCTAATTCATGCAAACATTTCATTATAACACACAAACCAACCCAAGCGCTGTGTCTTTCCTCCAACAGTGTCAGTTCATTTTCGTCGTCCCTGGGCTTATCCACATTAAACCACAACGAATCGTCGACTTTAGGCAACAGTGACGGAAAATAGGGATTCGACATTGTTAATAATGTCTTTAAACAGATTCGTTAAATATTAATCTGTGTTTCCTTTTAATCTTTGAACATAAAGTAACATCGGCGACCGTCAACAGAAAAACAAATGTATACAGAGGTTTTCTGTAGAGTTGTCTCCCGTAAACCGAATTAAAAGTGTGTCAGTAATTCACGAAACAATACTTTTTAGTTTAGGAAAGCAGAGCACTCGAGATATTTCCAGAAACTCCCCGTCCACATCTTTATCAACTTAGCACAGCGTTCCAATTCCGACAGTAATTGTAGTCTGAGTTTATGCTCCTCAGATCCCTTGCCACTCCCAGCTGCACCATACTTTAGAGATCATGATAATGTATATGTGTCACTGTCCTGTTCACTTGCTCCCAAAAGACCTTGGAAACATCAAGCCAACATGCATCAATTTGTTGCTGCCCAATTGTTGATGCGAATTTTACTAAATCATCTGTTGCGTACATGTGTGTGTGTGCGCGCGCGCGTGCGTGTACATGCATGTTATAATACTGTTCAGTTCAGAACAACATCCTCTACAAAATCGAAATCTTCTGATTGTGTGTTTTTCACATAGTCAATGCCGTTCCACCACATTTTAACCGCATCACCTATTCAGTAGCTATTCCAAGTAACATCATGTGCAAATATATACTTAGTTACGTCCTTTTTAGGACGTAATTTTTTGTTATTAGAAGCCCCACTCTGGCTTTTGCCAGGGGCCGCAATATAGGCAGGCCATAAAAATGGCCAAATGTCTGAACGCGGTTTCTGGGACCTCTCCACGGCGATCCTCATCCACATGGTGGCACGTTGTGTCATCGGGTGTTTATCGCTTGTGTGATGTCCTAGTGGGGTAGAAAGTCACTCACTCACACACTCATGTAGCAGGTCCTTTGCAGAACGTCGCTTTCATCACGGTCTGCCTGAAAGAAACTGGGTCTCTCGCCAGCTCTCCCGCCTCATGCACTTTCATACTCAATAAGTCACTTATATCATGTGCCCATCTTCGTGTCGGTCGGCCCCTGCCCCTCCTTCCTGGTACCATGCTTTGTGCTATAATTTTTTCCAATCTGTCGTAGCGCTTGATATGGCCAGAATATTTCAGCTTTACAGACAGGATGCTGTTTATTAGCCAATCTTCCTTCATGTTCAGATCTTTCAAGATGTCAGTATTTCTCTCCTTTTTCGCTCAAGATATTCTGAGAATCTTTATTTCAAGTAACAGGGGAGATAAAAGACAATCCTATTTCCCTCCAGTTTCAACTGCAAACTAATCACCCAATCCACCATCCGTTCGCCCTGCACACCCTGAACCCTCATACGCTAACTACCCAGGACCTCTGAAGCGATGCTTGCTACTCTGCAGGAAGCTTACTATAATACGTCTCTCCCCCCCCCCCCTTTTTTTAAAACATGCTTTGTGAGTATATTAGAATGACGACACAGGGAGCAGGAACTTGGGATCTCAGTCCCTCTGTAAGTTTGGAGGGCGGGTCCCCTGAACTCGGTTTCTGGGACCTCTCCACGGTTGATCCTCATCCACATGGTGGGCCACGAAACAATTTCCACTGTTTCGGTGGGTCGCGAGTTTGCACAGGTTGAGGAACACTGATCTAGTAAGCAGCAAACGGCGAATTGTTGAAAACTGTGTTCATAATTCACGCACGAAACAATACATTTTAGTTATAAGTTAACCAAACTATGGATCATTGTTTTGTGGTGGACACGAAAAGCAGCACATTGGGATAGCATAAGTACATTATTATGGGAATAATAAGCTAGAACCTCTGTATCTTTCTACCCATATCTTTGTCATGTACTATTAAGCATGAGTTTATTTATGCAGTGCTAATGTTATAGAAATGTTACTAACTAAAATTAATAAGTCCAAATGGCGGTAGGCCCAATTAATAGCAGACGAGCTGTAGAATAAAACTTTTTAGAAAGTAAGACAGGATTCCGAGAAGATAAAGATGACCTTTACTAGACTTTGAGGAATATTTTGTTTAACTGTAATTCGAAACTTGAGAGAGTTATTATTTTTAGTCTGTGCATAGATTTGGAAATGGCAGATGAAGCAAAACCTAGGAGCCTGTTCCAGTTGAATTTTCCTGTGATGGGGAAAATTGTTTGTGGCCTTCCGCTGTTTGCCACCTTTTTCTGTGTTGTTTGGTCGCTTATGTTTGATTTCCACGCCTCCACTGCAACACACTGTAAGGTAAGTAATCATAGATATATTTACAATGACTATTACAATAATACTTAAAAGTACTGGGGTAACCAGTACCCGGAAGGAGAGGCAGGGGCCGACCATCACGAAGATGGGCACAGGATTTAAGTGACTCCTTGAGTATGAAAGTACACGAGGCATGAGAGCTGGCGAGAGACCAAGTTTCTTTTAGGAAGACCGTGATGAGAGCGACGTTCTGCAAAGGACCTGCTACATGATGATGATGACTGTGTTACCCTGATTACAGCAGACAAAACATGTATTAAAGAAGGTAGATAAAGAATAGCTCAAGCAAACGCAGCATTTAACAAAATGAAGTATTTTCTATGCAAGCTTTCTTTGTCACTTGAGGTGAGAAAGAGAATTCTTAAGAGCTATATAAATCCTATCAAGATATACGGAAGTGAATCATGGACAGTTAGACAATTAGTGAAAAATTATGTGAAAATAGCAGAGATGTGGTTTTTTAGGCGAATGATGACAGCAGCCTGGGTAAATAACAAAAAATAAAAAGTGCTATCCTCAGAATAACGATCCAAAATTATCAAGGCTAAGAAAATACCCTAACATGGCCTCAATGTTTGTGGTTGTGCCGCCAGGAAACTGCGCTAAATATTCAGTAAATAATGCGCGACTAGTGCCGCTGTAGTAACGTCACATCTGCCTAAGTTCCATCCATAACCCTTCAATTGACAGTGTCGCAGTTCCACTCTTGTGACAGATTCTTAATTGCAGTACTCCTGGCCCTAATCCTAGCCTAAACCTAGGACCCAGGGGAGAAGCTAAACCTAGGACCCAGGGGAGAAGCTAAACCTAGGACCCAGGGGAGAAGCTAAACCTAGGACCCAGGGGAGAAGCTAAACCTAGGACCCAGGGGAGAAGCTAAAGCTAGGACCCAGGGGAGAAGTTAAACCTAGGACCCAGGGGAGAAGTTAAACCTAGGACCCAGGGGAGAAGCTAAACCTAGGACCCAGGGGAGAAGTTAAACCTAGGACCCAGGGGAGAAGTTAAACCTAGGACCCAGGGGAGAAGCTAAACCTAGGACCCAGGGGAGAAGTTAAACCTAGGACCCAGGGGAGAAGTTAAACCTAGGACCCAGGGGAGAAGTTAAAGCTAGGACCCAGGGGAGAAGCTAAACCTAGGACCCAGGGGAGAAGCTAAACCTAGGACCAAGGGGAGAAGTTAAACCTAGGACCTAGGGGAGAAGTTAAACCTAGGACTCAGGATTAGTGTTTCCCGCTGTATGGGGTATATTTGCCGGAAAGAAGTCCGCAATTTACATATGGTTGAGGCCCTGTTAGGGTATTTTCTTAGCTTTGATAATTTGGGACCGTTATTAAAAGGATAGCCAAAAAATTTAATAAAGATGTCTTGAAACAAACTGACTAGCACTCTACAAAGTGTAAATGACACAGTTATATTACTGTTCTAAATCAGGCTGCCATAATAAATCTCAACTCTTTCATTTCAGTCATATTAATTTTGTTACTTTAACCACTTCTGTGTCAGGGAGTTGAGTGTAAAACAACATGTACTTATATCTGAATGAGTTTGACAGAGATACAATGGGATAGAAGTAGTTAAACTAATAATTAATTCAGATTCAAAGATTTAACATATCTACTGTCTATGATGCCCGACAAGAACATCATGTTATTTTTGTCCCATGTGGGTTGCCTCCTGATAAAGGGGGTACAATTAATTGATCCACTGACCCCCTCCCCCCCCCAATAAGTATGTCGTAAAAGTTGACTAATTAGAGGGGTTCCCTTCGAGGTAAAAACGCATTTGCCTGAGAGGGAGGAGCCAACAGTCTGCATACAAATAAGAGAGATCTGTAAAACTGACATGGATGCAAAACTCAAGTTTTGGAACAAGATTAAACTCCCACCAAAGTGGACGAAGAACTGGAAATTTCCACTGAAGTTTACAACTGGTGAATGCAGAGAAGAAGAGTCACTGGGTGTCAGTCTTTTTAAGCTGCAGTCCTGGTGGACAGTCAGTCATCAAACAGCATATCCCTTACAGAATGTCACTCTCTTCACGGTATGCCTGAAAGTATCCCTTTCCCCAGCTAGCTCTCCAGCCCCATGTGCTTTCAATGCCAGTGCATCTTCAATGTCCTGTATGGCCAGAATACTTTAAATTTCGGGACAGGATGCTGTTTATCAGCCAGTTCTCCTTGATGTTTACCTCATGTAGAATGTCGATGTATGTCCTCTTCTTGATTCATGGTATTCTGAGAACCCTTCAGAAACATTTTAATTCAAAAGCTCCAGTCTTTTTCTTCAGTGATTGAAATTTGTTTTAAAAACAAATCTATATCAGTAGTATTTTAATGCCCTGATACAAACTGTAAGTAACTATTACATTGTTTTTTTAATAGGTGCGTAACTACCTTCCATCCGTTAGTGCTGCTATTGGAGGGTTCTCCCCTCAGCGGTATGTCTGGCGTATATGCATATGCTTACATGCAACCCCTCGTTTGATGATTGCCATTGCTTACTACAGCTACCACACTTCTGTTCATTTTGGAAGAGACAATGAATTGTACAAAACTGTGGCTGCTCTCGCCAGTCTCTGTAACATTGTAGAGGTCAGCTCATTGGTGGCGCTGACATATATATCGTCCAATGAGAATCATGGTGAGTTTCTATACTGTTATTTTATCACTGTTATAGTTTTTCAGTCTCTGTGTAGAGGTCAGCTCATTGCTGGCACTGACATATATATCGTCCAATGAGAATCATGTTGAGTTTCTATACTGTTATGTAATCACTGTTATAGTTCTTCAGTCTCTGTGTAGAGGTCAGCTCATTGGTGGCGCTGACATATATATCATCCAGTGAGAATCATGGTGAGTATCTATCATCATCATCAGGTGCCTTGATGACTGGTTGGGGGATCATGCCTCTCCACAATCTGCAATCTCCTGCAGCATGTATCAGTTTGTGTGATGACACACCGCCATGCCATGCAACAAGACTGTCAAGAATCTGCTCTAGTTGTTTTCCTCTATCCCTCCTTCCACAGATCTTTCCATATTCCATTTTCCCTTTTCTCATAACATGGCCAAAAAATGATGTTTCCTTCTGATGTCTGTGATAAGTTGTCTTTGGGCTCCCGCCTCTTTCAAAACCTCTTGGCTGCTCTTTTAAGATATTTTAAGCATTCATCTATAAAACCACATCTCTGAGGCCTCAAGAAATGGTTTGACCTGCCTACCGATTGTGAGCATCTATACTGTTACGTTATCACTGTTATAGTTCTTCAGTCCCTCTAGAGATCAGCTCATTGGTGGCACTGAGATATATATCATCCAATGAGAATTATGGTGAATATCTATACTGTTATGTTGTCACTGTTATAGTTCTTCTTGTGTTCTGTTATCTCCTTTTGGCTATGGAGGTGGGATTATGTTTCTGCCTCTAAATCAGGCAGACCTAGTTCATGTTCATGGTATCAACTCTTTAGCTGTTTGCATCTGTCTTAGAGGTGAGAGACCAACAGTCTGCACATAAATAAACCAGATCTGTAAAACAGATGTACATCATATCAAACTATAATGGACATGGAAGTCTACTGTAATAAAAGTGTAATGTGCATGTGAAGCAAAGAACTCATTTTATGTTGATAATCAAAATCCCAGGTCTGCAGTCTGTCTCCTGCTGGCTTCTCAAGGCGCAGTCTGTGATTAGTGAAAGGCTTAACCTGCCGGCTGAGCCAAGCACCCGAGCACCATATATATTGGCTGTCAAGGTTTGGAAGCCTCCTCGGATAGCGGGAATGCTCATGTTCAGCTCCAGCCTTCTCATGAGGGCTGACCGTCATGATGTTGTTGCTCTGCACCGGTGTGATAGGCAGCACTACCCAGGAAACAAAGATGACCACAGAAAAAAATGAGACTGAAATATCCCACGAAACTAGCCGGGAAGGCTAACACAGGCAACACATACTTGCAGAATTAGGATGCAAATATCGCAGCTGTGTTGTAAACAGGCACAATGCAATAATGTCCTTAAATGATTCTTCAAATGAAGAAGAAGAAGAAGAAATGAATGTGCATGTAACAGTCAAAGCCCTAGGTGGTACAAGGTCAAAGTCCAGAAGTGGATAAGTAACCTCGACTGTGCTGAAGTTTGCATCCAGTGAAAGTTAAAAAGAAGAAGTATTTGCAACAACAACCAAATAAATGGATTTTATACCGCTCCCTGATACTGGGATAATGACCCGGATGACTAGCCTTTTCAGACAAGGGCAAATAACTTGGGAGGATCTTTGTACACAGGGTACAGATACACACAGAAGAAGGAATGTACTCATAAACTGCTAAATAGAAAGTGAAAGATAGATGAATGATTCATAGATAAATGAATGAAAAGGAGAGAGAGAGAGGGAGAGAGAGAGAGAGAGAGAGAGTGGGTGAGGTGTGAGAAAGGTGAAAAACAAAGATATCTTTTGCTTTATGTAGACATTGACCTTGGTTCATGTATTTGATTGCAGATCTCCATGAGAACCTGTTTATATCATTCATTGTTGCATCTCTCCTGTATATGATACTGACCATCTACCTCATGCTGAAGAGGCAGGCTTTCAAAGGCGCTCTATTCACAAATGAGGTAAAGTCAAAAAGATGAGGGCAATTCTAATCTAGAGAAAGATCATTGTTTCTCCCTCTGTGTGGGTTCCTGGGCCCCATTCTGGGGAAAACATAAGAATTGGAACTCTTCGTTTGCTGCTGAAGATGAGAATGGAGCACTTATAGGGGTGTCCCGAGTGTTATGATGTTGATTCTTAATTCAACATTCAACATTCTGGGGAAAACAAGAATAGACCCACTGCCTCCCCAGCAAGCATGTCAGAAGAGTCGACTAATTGGGGGCTTTCTTCGAAGTCTGAGAGGCAATGAACTAACAGTCTGCAAACAATTAAGTCAGATCTGATAAACGGAAGTGCACGCAACACTCTGGTTCTGGAACAAGAATAAACTAAAGAGATGGACAAACAACCAGAACTTTCCGCTAGAGTTTACAGCCGATAAACGCGAGAAGAAGACGATAATTGTTTGAAAGTAGCCATCCATGTGTAGGTTCCCGGGGCCCCATTCCCATTTTGGGGGAACATAATCATAGGCCCACTGCCCTGCCAACAAAAGTAAAGTAAAAGTAAAGATCAATTTTCACGCCTTTTGGGAGTATGGGTCCCTGCCAACAAACCTGTCGTAAAAATCATTGACTGACTATGGTTGTTTAGTTCGAAGTCCGATTGCATCTGCCTGAGAGGTGAAGATCCAACAGTCTGCATAAAAAATAAACCAGATTTGTAAAATGGATGTGCATGCAAAACTGACGCTTCTCATCATCATCACGATGGCCTTGCCAGCTGGCGTAGGGGTTCATGTATCTCCACAGATTTTGGTCTTTGGTGTTCTGGATCAATTCCACTGATGATCTTCCTCCATGCCACTGTCTTAAACCATCCAACATCATGTCTGTTGGTCTGCCTCTGCCTTTTCTACCAGTGATCTTTTCAGTAGTCACAATATTTTCCAGTGCTTCTTTTCTCATCACATTTCCACAGAATGTCAAGCTTGGTGTAAAAGGCAATAATTAGGGATTTGCTGAAATCGGATGTTTTGAACCCGAAGGTACAGATATTGCAGCCTTGCTGTTGCCCACAATACCCATATGTTAATCACCCTTTTGAGAGGGAATGCAGAAGAAGAATTCCTTTCAAGGTGTTGATTTTATTTTATCTTCCTGTGTGGGTTCCGGGGCCCCATTGTGAGGCAAACAAGAATAGACCCACTTCCTCCCTAACAAACATGTCATAACAATCAGCTTATGTGGGGCAGGGGTGTTGGTTCTTCAGAATTTGAGTGCAGGCATCTGACATGCAAGAAACCAACAGTCTGCATACAAATAATTCAGATCTGTAAAACAAATGAGCACACAACACTCAGGTTCTGGAACAAGATCAGAGTCCAGATGTGGACTTTGCATGTTTTGGATTTAAACCCCCCCCCCCCCCCCCCCCGCATGTTTTGGATTTCAATCCCCCCCCCCCCCCCCTTTCCCCAACAGGAAACAATTCATTAAATTACAGAGAATTTAAAACTGATTTCTGAATAACAGCCTAGTGCTCTTAACAACTTGACCAGCTGCTCGTCACCCTGCTACTTGCTACATTTTAAATACACAAAATTCAAAGTTTTCTGTCATAATGTTTGTCAGTTATTATTTTTGCTCATTCACTACAGGAATCCAAGTCGCTGAGACTGAAGAAACTGCTATTTACAACAAACGTTGTTGTTTTTCTTCTCTCTGTCTACATCTTTTTTCGACACAACTGGTACTGCGAGCCAGGAGGTATGTAAGATGAAGGTTGATTGTCATGAATCTCCAACACTGTGCCCTGCATGTCACCGTTACATTCATGTAGACGTATTCCAGTAGTTGATGTGTGGGAGATTGGGAGATACAATGTGGGCCATAGTACTGCCATAATTTACTGTTTGTTCACTATATGGTTGGCTTCTTCTTTCCTTTTTCTGTTTTTCCAGTAGTGAAGTCATTTATTAAAACATAAATTATAAATAAGAGTAGTTATAAATATGTGTGTGCCCGCGTGTGTGCACTGTGAGGACACAGTAAGAGAGAGGCAGAGAGAAACAAGAGGCAAGAGAAAGAGGGAGAGAGAGACCAGAAGGAGATAAGAGAAAACAGAGAGAGATGAGAGGCAAGGGAGAGAGGTGACGGAGACAGAAGAAAGGTGAGAGACAAGAGAGAAATGAGATAGAGACCAGAGAGAGCAGAGACAAAAGCGAGAGAAGAGACAAGAGAGAAATAGAAAGTCCAGAAAGACCAATGAGAGAGATGAGAGGCAAGAGAGTGAGGAGGAGACAGACACCAAAAAAGAGAGAGATGAGAGAGAGAGAGGAACAAGAGAGAAAGAGACCCACTATGGTACTGTAGTCATAATTTACTGTTAATTCACCAGCTTATTGTTTAGTTCTCTCTCCATATGCTCTGTATTCCATAGTCAAACCATATGTTATTGAATAGATTAGAAATGAGAGCAGTTATGTGTGTGTGAGAGCGTGAGAGAGAGACCTTGTTTGGTGCCATAGAGGTTTTAATAGTTTTCTTATCAGTAAACATATTTTGTCTCTCTTTTTGAAAAAAAATAATTATGTACTCCTTTTTCTAATAGCAGATATGTGTGTGTGAGAGCGTGAGAAAGAGACCTTGTTTGGTACTATAGAGGTTTTAATAGTTTTCTTATCAGTAAACATATTTTGTCTCTCTTTTTGAAAAAAAAAATAATTATGTACTCCTTATCAGTATTCATGTCACTTTGATTTTCATTTAAAAAAAAAAAAAGAATTTTTGAGTGTGGCTATATAAATTATTGCTGTAGTTTCAATACTTCTGTGAATGTGTACTGTTTCTCTTGTTGTTCTACTGGCATATCACCATATTTCATTTCAGCTTCTCTGTTTTGTGTGTTTAATTATTATTTTTTTTTTTTTTAAATTCAATTTATTAATTTCATTGCATTGGTGTTTTGGGCACTCCCTTTTCGGTCATATTAGCTAATTAAAAAGAGTAATTTTACAGTAGAGGAGGGATACCATATTTAAATAGTAATTTTACACAGCCAAGCAGCCATGATATTCCTCTTCTGTCCCATTCACGGAATCAGATGTAAGATAAATTAAATAAACTAGATGCGAGATAACAGTAGCTAGGTCTGAAAATCCATGAAAGACATAGATAGTGAGAATAAATCAGGCAAATAGTAATGTGGTTTCTCTTAATGGCACCCCACTCCAAGACGTGGAGTCCTACACCTATTAAGCAGTGATGTAGATGATGGGGGAATTGATAGAGATATTAAAATAAGAATACAAAAGGCAAGAGAAGCTTTCATAGCACTAGGGAATGTGTGGAGGTAAAAAAAAAAAATTAAAAGAAACACTAAACTTGAAATGTTTAATTCTTATGTCAGATCAGTACTTTTGTATGGGGCGGAAACATGGAGAACAACTATTGCAATTACTAATTAATTACAGACATTTATTCTGCCTATGCAGAATAGAGGGAACTAAATGGTATAAAAGAATAACTAATGTAGAGCTTTGGGAGAGAACTAAGCAAGCTCCAAGAGGTGAGGAAAATACGCTGGCATTGGAGAAGACACACATTGAGAAAACCGGAGAACAGCATAACTGTAATATCTTTGCATTGGAACCCACGGGGGTATAGGAATAAAGGGAGGCAAAAAACACAAGGAGAAGAGAGCTGGAGAATGAGGTTAGAAAGATAAGGGAGGACATGGGGAGAGCTCCATGCAATAGCGAAGGATAGAACGACTTGGCATGAGTTGGTTGAGGGCCGACGGTCCGTTGGGGGAAAGAAAGGCAGAAGAAAAAGAAGCAGCCATCCACATAAAAAAAGTAAGTGAGTGACATTCAACCTTTATCAAGACTGCACATGAACACCTGATGATACAAAGTGCCACCATTGGGATGAGAATCCCCCATGCACAAGTCCCAGAAACCCTGTTCGAACATAAAATTATATTAGAGCTTCAAAATAACATAAAACTGCATCCCATATTGAGACGGAATTCTAGTGAATAAAAAGCTAAAGCAGCCAAACTTTTTGAATGCATATCCAAAGTTTTTGCCTCTGTATTTTCAGTTATATTGCTGTTTTAGTCACTAAAATTCTCTTCTCCCACCTCTTCAGTGTATACAGCATTTGCTGCATGTGAATATGTAGTGATTGTGAGCAACGTACTCTTTCATGGCACCGCTGTTATTGATTTTGCCCCGTATACCCTGGCTTATGTCCGCACCGACCTCATCACAGGCTTCGAGCTAAAAGCTGACTAGATGTGGGTACCTTGTGTGTACAGTCCGTGTTGCTTCACTTCTTAACACTGTTGGGCTTCTTACAATGTAGCATAGTGGTTAGTTTGTAAAAAATAAGGACAGTTACAGTCAAGCAGATAGGAATAATTAGTTTGAAGTTTGAGATTTGAACAAGGGATCAACATCATGGTAGTAACCCATAAGTGCTCCGTTCTTCTTCTAACTCAAGTCTTGAGTCCGAAGAAGCTCAGCACAGTGCACAGGCTCTGTAGCACAAGCGAGGATCCTGACATACTTTAGGTAGATTTTTAACTCTAAATTTTACCCAGGCAGCGCCGTTAGGCTACTATTTTCAATTTCCAACTGCCAAGGGATTTTTTACGTGCGCAGCAATGCAAGGGGAGAATTACTAGAAGTCGAAGTCCACATGAAAAAATCCCAGCCCTTACTGGGGATTGAACCCCGAACCTCTAGCACTTGAGGCGGACACCATGCCCCGAGACCACACAGCCCCCAGCAAGAATTAGTGACCTGTGTTTGTTGTGTTGCCTATTGAGCTTTTTACTCACAATTTGTGTTGTAGTGATTTTTTGTTTTTATTTGATAAATTTTCTGTAAACAGTGTATTAAATATGAACAGTGTCAAGGGGAGTTCAAGAACTTCTTCACCCATTGGGATGGTGGTTTTTAACCTTTTTCAGGTGGTGCCCCCTTGAATATATGGTGACCGTTCCCCTTCCCCACACTAAAAAAAATTTGCACTATTAACAAGAACTTGGGGGGGGGGGGGGGGGGGGCGAACCTCCACACAAATCAGAACGACAAAATAACATAACATCCTCGACTGTTTATTTTACATATAGTTTTTGAAAATCAAAGCAATGTTTTTCCATTGTGAATTTGAACAAAGAAGACACAAACAGTAGATTGCACAATTTATTGCCTGGCATATTTCACTGTATCTTGTCAGGTGCATACTATACAGTAAGACTTACATATAAAGGATTTACTTCTCTGCCTCATTTATGTAATTGTTACTTTATTTAAAAAAAGTTGTATTTATAATTAGACAGGAACAAAAAATTTTAGTGTCACTGATTTGTCTTCTTTTGTCGATATCTGCTTATGCCGCTCAGCATCACAGTTCATCAGACGATCGGCTGCTGAGCCAGGGTGCGCTCAGTCGCTTGATATGCTGTGATTTTATGCAGTCTCAAGGTACCAGTTACTCCTTCAGTCCATCTTCTCGGTCTTCCCCTGCCTCTTGGTTTTTTTCTATTTTCAGGTTGTACGCTCTTGCTGCTGTGCTGGCATCGTTGGTCTCATTCTCATTAGATGGCCAAACCATTTCATTCTTTGTTTCTCAGTAAATTTGACGATGGATGTTGTTCCAACAGTTTTTGTGATTACGTCGTTTCTCACTTGATCTCTTCTGGTTTTATTCACAGCAGTTCTTAAACATCTCATCTCACAGGTGGTTAGTTTTCTTTCGTGTTCTTTAGCCAGCATCCAAGTCTGACACTGGTAATCTAAATAGGTATATTGTATTTATAATTTGTCTTTTTATCTATATTGGGATAGCAGGGTGTTTTAAAATTGGATCAAGTTCATATGTGACATTGTTGGCTTGTTGGATTCTCGTTTCTATCTCTCTGTCTATTCTACCATTGTGTGTAAAGATGCTTCTCAAGTATTTAAATTCTTGCGCTTGTTTTAGACTTTGATCTTTATATCGATGGTTTGTTGCTCTCTACTTATTATTAAAGTTAGTTGCGTATCCTTTACAGGACGTTGCAGAACCAACCCCAACAACAGCCCCTGGCTGTTGTGTGGTTTTTCTAGGCAAATTTACGTCCAGTAGTTTGCCATCTACTTATTATTACAAGTACAAATAAACACAATTTCAGAATTACTTGACACCTCCCATAAAACATCATCCCTCTCCCCACCGGGTGAAAACCACAGCACTAGGAAATTGCATGTGCTACAGGTTCAGCCAGACCATCGGCAGGTTACTTGAGGCAGATCAGGTTCAGAAAGATGATTGACAGTAGGCTGAGGACATAATATGGTACCAATGCCACATGGTGTGGTCTATGGGACAAATAAGAAGAAATAATTGAATCCTGTATTTTTGTCCAGTTACCCTAAATTGGCATGTTGTATTGTGGTTTACAGCTTGGTTTCAATCTGCGCTTTTTGGCCCAACACTTCCAGTTTAAGCAAATTCTTAATCAGTAGGACAGTGATTCCCAAACTGTGTGCCCTGGGGAGCTGCGACCTCTTCACAGGGGCACCGCAAAATAATGTGAAACTTCATAATTAATTTAACCAAGACACAAAGAGTCATACTTTTACTTAGGTTAGGGTGGCGTGGAAATATTTAATTGAAAAAAAGCGCTCTGACCAAGAATGGTTTGGGAAACACTGAGTTACGATATGATTGTTAAATGAACAGCGGATCTTCTCCATCGCCCCCCCCCCCCCCCCCCCCTGCCTTTCCCCCATGCCCAAAGATGGGGTCCTGGAACCCACACAGGGAGAAATAACCTTGAACTTTCTTTTGTTTTTCAGCTTACACATTGTTCGCTGGCTGTGAGTATGCAGTGGTGGTTACCAACATCTTCTTCCATTATACAGCAGTCCTGGACTTCGGACCCTGCAAACTATATTTGCTCAACCGGGTTGGGAAATCAGACCTTTCATACAATTTATTTGGCAAAAGCTCTTTGCCAAGATGACAAATTTGAACCTCATTATATGTGTGTTGTGTTAGATTCTGCATATTTGCACAAGAATTGTGTACATTTGTTTATTAGTGTTTCAAACCTGCTCTATTTCCACACTTTACAATCTCAAAACGAACATTTGTTTGTTGATAATTATCTAATCAGAACAGTGTTTCCCGCGTTCTAAATTTAAATAAAGAAGACAATCAGTAGATTGCGTAATTTATTGCCTGGCATATGTGGCTCATCAGGTGCAAGTAACAGTAACAGTAACAGGTGTAACCCATAAGTATTCCATTCTTCTTCTAACTCAAGCCTGAGTCTGAAGAATCGCAGTGCACGGACTCTGTTGCATCGGCGAATAACAGCTGAATAAAATGAAACAAATAAACCTATTTCTTTGTTCATCCTTAAAAGGGTAGTAGGGTTGTTGTTGTGGGCCTTTTGGCTGACCTGATTCCAGCAGAACCCTAATTAGTTGCTTTGATGACACGCTTGTTAGAAGGTGGGGGGGGTCGGTAGATGGGAACTAGCGCCATTGCACATGGTATAAGTGTTCTGCCACTAAGAATGCGACTCTGGAACCCATGCAGATAAAAAGGAAATAAATGAATCCCTCAAACCAGTGTTTCTCAACCATTATTACACCCGTGGCCCGCCAGAAACATAGGAAATGGATTCACTGCCCACCTGACCAAACCCAGACACAAAACTGAATGTAGATAGCATTTTATTTGTTATTTCCAGTGTTAAAAAAATTAAAACTTGTAACAAATGCAATATTTGCTGCTGATTGTGGGTTAGAATATTCCTCCCAAATAAACTGCTAAGCGGTTGAAGGAAGCTTCCAGAATTTCTACCTGAATGATTCTCATCCTTGAGTTGTTGATCCTGCAGACTCAATCCTGGAATAATTTGATTGGATTCAAGAACTGACTTCACAGCATTCAGGGTATTTCCATAAACGCTCCGTCCCCATCTTCAGCAGCTAGCAAAGAGTTCCGATACTAATGGTGCCAGTAGCATTCTTATTAAATGTCCGTCTTGCCTTTCCTCTGAGCCTCGAGCATCTGCCAGAACCTCTTGTCACTCCCCCCTGCATCAATCTCACCAGACTGTGGTGATCTATCTGCTCCTCCGAACTGTACAAGCTCTTTCCCACAAAGCACTGACCACTCTAACCGGGAAGAGGAAAACTGCCTACTCTGCCCTATCCCTAAGCAGAATGTTGGCAGCCCACCTGAACTTTTCTGCAAGCCACCAGTGGGCCGCGGCCCATGGCTTGAAGAACATTGCCTTAAACTGAATACAAAACCACCAGGGCTGACACAAGTTCACTACGTCTGACCACGGTGTGAAACAGGCAGTTACCTGGAGTGTGGTCAGTGTTGTTGTTCAATTGAAGTGATTCAGTTGTATATTTCATTTTATTTAATTGTTACTGCAGTATGCACCAGATGAGATTCAGCCTAATGTGCCTGGCAATAAATTGTAGATCTCTTTTTATTGTCTTTCTCTTCTAGGCCTTTTATGTTTTATTTTGTTGTCAGCCCTTTTTCAATTGAGTACCAGAAGATTTTCTAGGAAGGAAATAAATTGCTGAATAGAACTTGCTACCCCATCTCATTTTGCTGTGGTCGCTAACCACATTCTGAGCCAGAACCTTTCCTAGTGGTCTACCAAAACCATTGAAATTGCTGGAATTGTGAACTTATTATAAAAAAAGTATTTAACGGATAAACATGTGTGGTGTCGTAAAATGTTCAGAAAAGCTTAGTTTCATGGACCCAAGGCTGAGAGGGCACTGAGAAGATAAAGAAAAAAAAATCCAGGTTCTGAAAGTGAGGGTCACTGCAGCAGTTGCAAATAGTCAACTCTGGACACGTTTCAATAGATATGGCATGAAATTGAATGTGGTCAAGACATCACCAGAACTACAAATAGCGCCCATATCGAAGTGTACTAAGGAAAGTCTAAAACATGAAACTTTTCTGAACATTTTAAGACGCCACACGTTTGTATACGTTGAAGTCTTCTTCTATAATAACAGTATTAAATCCTAGCAAACATTCTCACAGACTGTATAAATCAGCTTTTCTTACCTCTGAGCAGCGACAGGCGTCACTTTAGCTAAACATTATAATTGTATAAAATTGGATTTCATGATAAAATTGTTAGCTGCATTTATTTATTTTTGGAGAGCAAGAGAGAGGGAGAGAGAGAGAGTGAGAAGGAGAAGGAGAGAGAGAGAGGGAGAGATAGAGAGAGAGAGAGAGTTAAGAGTTGTACATACATGCATGCTGTGAAAAAAAAAAAAATTAGTTGCTTCACAACTGACTTGCACTAACATTCCAGTAATGTTTTCTAAAGCTTAGATAAAAAATAATGATTTTTGTTTTTTTTGCTGTAAATCTGCATATTAATTAATGACCATCTTCTTCTTCTGCCTTCTAACCCCCCAATGGAGCAAAGACCCTCAATAAACTCATTCTATCCTTTGCTGTAGCTTGATGCAGCTCTCCCTGTGTCCTCCCCATCTTTTAACTTCACTCTCTAGCTCCCTTCTCCATGTTTTTTTTTGGTCTGCCTTTATTGCTTTGCCCCTGTGGGTTCCAGCGCAAAGACATTCTAGTTATATTGATTAATGGCATTACCATGTTGTAAATGTTATTTGTATGACTGTTGAAAGTTCAGTCAAGTTATCCAGATTTCCTCATCTATTCCATGGTGGTTGTTTCAAGCAAACATAGGTTTCTAAACGTGGGGACAAATAAACAAATCACCCTCGCAAGCATAACTTTAGCTGTGCTTATACATGTTCTCAGCAGTGGAAGCACGCATCAAAATGCATTTTCAAAACAATGGTATTTTTATAAGCATTTATTATTTCGAACTCGTCTGCGCTGCCATGTGTGTTCGAGTGTGGTTTCCAATGTATGGAAACCTAGAGTCTATGTGTAAGACCAATAGAATGATGGAAATAATATCAAGACAGACAGACATACAAACACTTGGTGTCACCAACTAAAAAGAGAAGGCCAACCAGAGAGGTGAATGGAGGTGGGTGATATCTGTTGCAAGAAACTTCACAGGCTCAGAATGCTGAAGAAGATGGCAACTTATGCAACACCCTGGCTAGTGATGACACAAATGTCTGCAACAGTGTTTCTCAAATAGGCCGACCCATTTTATTTTCAAAGGTCTGCCATAGTTACCTTACTTTTGAACTCTTGGTATCTAGCAGCTAACCGTAGGTCGTTTCTGTCATGTGATTGTTAATACATAAGGCATTCTCAGGTGATCTCTTTTGCTGCCAGTCTGCTACTCTTTGCCTGCAGTATCCCATTTACATTTCTTTATTCCCCTTTTCTCCAGGTTTCTTTAGGTCGTCCACATCTCTTTTTACAATCTGCCATCCACTGGAGAGCTGTCTTTGCCAATGTAATGTCCACGCCCTCTCATCTTCTTCCTTTGATATTTGCCAGTGATGAACATCTTCCTCCCATTTCATCTGTGATCTTGTTTGGCCAGAACATTTGTAGTATTCTTCTTTATCATTTATTTTGAAAAGTCTGTAGTTTTTGTGTAATTCCTGGTGTCATTTTCCAACACTGACTGTTGTGTAACAGTATTCCTAAAATTTTGCTCTTGTATAAGTAAAAAAAAAAAAAAAAAAAAGTAAAGGGCCCTTTTCCACGCCTTTGGGCATATAGGGCTTGACCTATATTTTTATAGACCAATCGGCACATGAGGGTGATGTGGTCAGCATCACGCCGGCCGCCTTTACTTTCCTGGGACTGCACCCGGTACCCACTCAAGGCTGGGTCAACCTGGAAGCCAAGGTAATTTTTGAAAAAAGTCCGGCTCCGCCAGGGAGCAAACTCACGACCTTCCGATCCACGCCGAGCTTCTAGCCGCTCGGCCACGGCGACTCCCCTGCTCTTGTATAATCTGAGTTTTATCTCCAAACTAAGTTCCTCCGGACTTTGGTCTTTTCCCAGAACTTGAGTTTTGCATGCACATGTTTTAAGATATTTGACTTATTTGTATGCAGACTTGGTTTCTCATTTCTCAGGCAGATGTGCTGCAGCTTTGAAGGAATACATGTGCTTTTCACATTTGTGTTGTTAATCATGTCATTCTGCTTCTTGTGAGCACCAGTTTGTACTTAAAATGTTTTCATCTTATTTTTTTTCTTTGTGGGATGGTTGTAACTCTTTTAGTGCATAAAGATCTGGCATCCAGTGCGAAAGTGGACACAAATTATGAAAACTTAGGCTAAACACAAAGGATGTGGTCACTTGGGTAGCCAGATTTACTTATATTCTCTGACCAAAATTAAAATTTAAGGGAACATTGTTTCCTAATTTGATGGGTATTGTTTGTGATTCTTGCGTGTTAAGATAGAATGCTGCAAACAGCTGTCATTTATATATTTTATTTGTTCAGTGTCCATAGTTCTGTTCAGCACTTTAGACATCTTATCAAAGAAGATTTTACTTTCAATTCAAAGATTTTAATAATCATTGGCCTTCAGTATCACAGTAGTGATTGTGTACATTAAACCAGGTCTGCTATATGGTTGTGAATGTTAAAATGTGTCAGAAATGATTGAAAGTACTCCCTGTGTGTGTTTCGGGAGGGGAAGGGGGAGGAAGGGAGACCCATTGCCCCCTAACAAACATGCTATAAAAGTCAGCTGATTTATTCAGAATGCCTCTGCCTAAGAGACTAGGAACCAAAAGTCTGCATACGAATGAGCCAGATCTGTAAAAATGGATAATGATATATAACTCAAGTTCTGAAACAGTATTAAAGTTTCATGCGGAGGACGACACAGGCGGATGGTTTCTTATCAGCTGTCCGCACTGGTGGCAGAGCACTTATGGTTTATAACCGTGAGCACTCACGCTTGTTCACATCTCCCGACTTTACTATCCCTAACCAGTACTAAAGACAGCTCAAATTTTGATTAGGCCTGTTTAATTTTCTGGCCTTTAAACAATTTTTTATGGGGGATGAAAACAAAACAGATTTTGTTATTAAACTGACATTTAATACATTTCCACAGGTAAAAATTACATACAACAGCATGAACAACTTTAATAACATAAAAAGTGTCAAAGTCATTGCAAAATTCAAATATAACAAACATTATACAAACACTGATCCGGCTACAGGATATACTCTTACATGAATCATGCAGGTCATACAGCTAATTTCACAAAGAACAGTCGAATCAGAACAAAATTATTATTGTCTAGCTCTACCATCGACAGTCAGTAAAAGAATCTTCACTTCGAGATGGGTTTGTACCCAGGACAACCGGGCCCACAGGCAAATGGGCTAACCACTGAGCTAATTTTTAACTGAACATGCTCCCTCCCTCCCTAATCTCTTCAATAATTTTAAAAAACATCTCCAAATGCACTAAAGGGTATTTTAACATACTATCTCGTTGTTCATAATTGTACAGACATAATGAATTAAACAAAGGAGAATTGAACACACTGCCATGTACACAATCAAAAGTGAAGTATAAAAATATATTTAGTAGAAATCATGTTTCGTATTTCAAGTTTTAAAGATGTTTAAAAAAAAAAAAAATATCACACATTTTACAAAAAGCAAACAACTGAATTACCCTGGCATAAGTTAGCCATGAAATTTTGAGAGCGAAATAACCCACTGACTGAAATTAATCCTGAAATATGTACACTACCTAATTTTGTAATGATGGAATTATGAAAATAAGTAGGAAATTAAGTTTAAAATTCACCAGATTCAGACAGTTTTGCCCTCATAAACATGCTGTGATGCAACAAAACAGAGCACTTAGGTGAAAACTAAAACATAGATTCGCAGCGAGCAAAATGTTACCTCAGAATAGAGTACACAATAGGGAAACATAAAGTGTAATTATAATGTCTCTTCACTGGAACACACAGGGAAAAATCAAGAGAGGCATAAAATAAATGACACACTAAATGAAAGAAATATGAATTGTACATACTGAGGGCGCTGCATTGTTTATGACAGAAAATGAGAATGAAATCATCTAACAAGACATAAGATACATCACCATGGTGACAGCATTTCTGTTGACAACAAGAAATGGTATGACATAAATGACAAATGAATTTGTGGCGAAACCTGTTCAAAATTAAATTTAAAAAAAAAATTTATTCACTGCTCTGTATGGTGGTCGTAAGTCTGAAGATTTCAGGCTGCAAGGCTAGTTCATGGATTGTAATCCTCCATGTTTGTGAGGATTTGAACCCTGGTCCTATGAGAGTACGTCATTTCTAACCTTCAGCCAGCCACTCATCAAAAATTAACTAAGGTCTAACATGAAATAAACCAAGAAGACAAATTAAGTGAGACATTTTTAATACTTCTGCGTTCATCAGACATTTTTAATCAGAAACTGTCCATGTACAATTAAATCAATAAAAACTTTTTTTTTTCATGATGACATTTAGTTAGTCGGTTGACAGATTATCCTTATCGCACATCGAACCATTCAGTCCATCAGTGCTAGAATATCCTCCTCAGTAAATCTCGCAGCGTGGTGCAGCGGCAATCGACACCAGTTATGTGTTGGTATCTTATACTTCTTTGGTTTCCCGCAGAGTACTATTGTCTGGCCACACCCCTTTTAGCACACACCCCCCCCCCCCCCCCCAAAGATTTTCACCAGTGCAACAGAGTTCATACATCTGTGCGAAACCATTCTTGAGTCTGTTTCATGACGACAACATACTGCTAATCATATCTAACAAAATAATGAAGTATCAGCCATTGAAACAAGAAAAATGTCTGTTGACTCTTTAATGAAACCAATAGTTGGATAGCTAACCAAGAGTAGGACAGTCTGGCCTCCTGGCACGAAAGTACATCTGTTATCAGAATGACTGGCACTACACGAGACAGATGCCAGTGGAAACGATACCACCGATGCGCAGGATCAACTACATTAAGCAAAAGTCCTCATGTGTGTGGGATTTTCTTCCTTGGTGCAGGATTTTTCTGCCTCCTTGAATTAGGAAACATGCTGAGTTTTCCTGAAACTAAGACCTACACCCAAAATAATCCGTTGCATGATTGTTATGATGCTTTTATAAGCCCTTCTTCTTCTTCTTCTTCACTTCCTTTTTTACCACTGTGGGTGTCGAGAGAGATATAAGGTTCTGTTTCTAGCTCTTCAGGCCGCCTCGACCATAGGCACATCGTGCTGTTGTAGAGTTTCTCTGATGTTATCCTTCCATCTTGTTCTTGGTCTACCTCGTACTCTACGTCCTTCTTCTCTTTATAAGCCCGACCTCCCAAAATAAGCCCTAGTTAAGTGACTCGTCGTGACCTGGTTGGAGAATTCACAGGATAAAATCACTGACAGTTGTCTTACCAATGCACTACAGACTGACAGGCTAAATGGACAACAAATGTCCACGGTTCTACAGGACACGGAGTCTCAAGACATTCAGGCCAGAATTTGGGATTTATGTCAATGTGGTCCAGATAAAGGTGACTTGGCGTAATTCATAAAAAAATGTATAATTTTGTACATGAATAAATGTAGATGTTTGTATCGGGGGAATAACATCTCAAGAAAATATGGCCTAGAACATTTTTTTGGAAGAAGAAGTTAATATGAGACCTGGTCTTAGTTTCAGGGAAACATGATTTTTGATGTTTACATTTATTCTCAGTTTGTCAAAACTGAGGTGATGTAATACATAGATGTAGCTGACATATAACGTACTTTCTATTTTTTATTCCTCAAAAAATGAACTGAGGTAATGCACACTTATAAAGGAAACAGTTAAAAAGTGTGAACAGGCAGACAACAAAACAATAGTTACCGGACATGAATAATAATGATTGTTTCCGACTTCCCATAACTGGGCCCAAATATGACTGGCAGTAAGCTCCGAGAAGATACGTGTTACGTTATATTACAAGAATAAGACAATCAGATATATGGTATCGTATGTGCTTTCTACTTTTATGTTCTTATGTGTGTGTATCGGTTACCCACCCATATATAGACAATATAATCGTATGGTACTGTACATTATCGATATTCTCTGAACACTGAAATGGGAGGGATCTGTTTACGTACATGGTGCTGGTAAATTAGAATGGGAAGATGCTATGACCCTGGTGTTCCATACAAACACAAGCTTATAAAAGTACAAGGCAATTCATTCCATTTTAATTTGCTTCTCAACATTTCCATGAAAGCTCACGTCAATTACTCAATCACTGGTTCCAGTTAAGAGCCACACTGCTCCAGCATGTGTGCCCGGGTTAACGCTTTCAGCTCCTGTAGTGTGTAGTCCTCTGGCATAGGCAGGTCGGGAATGTGTTTGCTCATTACTCTGAATAACAGAAAGTAAGGTTTTTTTTTTTTAAATATTTTTTAAAACTAAACACACACAAACTGAACTGGAAATAAATTAAAAAAAAAAAAAAAATTAAACACACATTTAACTTTGAAGAAGGCTTTCGTAACTGTATATTCCCTATGTGGGTTCCACGACCCGATTGTGGGAAAAACAAAATTTACCCACCTCTCCCCAACAAGCATGTCATATGTCGACTAATTGGGGTCTTCCTTTCAAGTCGGCCTCCATCTGCCTGTGAGGCGAGAAACCAACAGTCTGTATACAAATGAGTCAAATCTGCAAAATGAATGTGCATGAAACATTCAGGTCCTGCAACACAAGCCCAGAGTTCACAATACACCCCCCCCCCCCCCTTACTAACGGAGTTTACAGCCAATGAAGAGAAAGAACAAGAAAACTTACTTGCAACGGGATCGGTTTCATAATATATACTGCTTAAAACTATTGATGTATCAGGATAAAACAAACAACAACATATTAGGCTTAAAATTATGATATGGGGGAAAAACAACACACAAACTAAAGAAATGGAATGATTAAATTGTGAACAAAAAATCAAGTTTGAAAAAGTACCCACTTGACAAGTGATCCGCCAGTTAATGCATGAAAGGTCCTCAAGAGATTTGCAGACATCTTGGAAATTTCTGACTGACACAGGCGGTCTTTGGAGTTGAGGCAGGTCAGTCCTTTGATGCGGGAAATTAGAGATTCTATGTCTGGTTGCAACTCTTCCAGATCGTAGGTTGAAGGCTGTGACTGCAAACAAGAAATATTGATAATTTTCACAGAAAAATTAAAAGTTATGATTGGAGACCCTCCAGTTTGCCAACAACATGTCTGCATTGCATTTTCTCTTTCTTCTTCGCCTTTACCAGCTGTAAACTCTAGCGCAAAGTTTTGGTTGTTCGTCCACTTTTGGACTGTGGTCCTGTTCCAGAACTTGAGTTTTGCTTGTACATCCATTTTACAGATCTAGGCTATTTGTATGCAGACTCTCAGGCAGACGCACTCCAATTTCTCAGGAAATACTTAGTCGCCTTGTTCGACATGTTAAGGGGGCAGTGCCCCAACCCCTCTATGGGGCCCCGGAATCCATACACAGAATTTTCTCAACATGAATAATTATTTTTGTCTCCAAAAGTGATTTTCTTTTTAAAAATCATGTTTATTTACATTTGTTTGTGAGCTAAGGCTGCAAAAAAATATTGAGCCTAATATTTTATTTAAGTGTTCTCCCTATGTGAATTCCAGACCCTATTCTGGAGTAAAGTAGATAACAAACATGTTGTAAAAGGTAATAAATAGGGGTGTTTCCGTCATTGTACATCTGCCTGAGAGACGAGAAACCTAAAGTATGCATAAAGATCAGCCCAATCAATAATAGGATCTGCATAAAAAAGTTCTGAAATAAGACCAGCTGTAGAGGAACAACCAAGACTATCCGCTGCAATTTACAGCTAAAGAAGGTTTCATTGCTGTAGTGTACTATTTTCCTTTGAATGGGGTAAAAAAAAACACACCCCAGTACAGCTAAGAAATGATACCAAAAACTACAAACCTGTTTCAGTTCTTCCAGACGTTTACGAATGTTGATGAAGTCAAGAAACACTTTCCCATTGCTGGCCCAGTTGAGAATGCTGATACTCCGCTCAGGGGCTGCCAAATCATCCAGATAACTTTTTAAATAGTCATAATTTTCTGAAACAAAGAAAAAAGTCCTAGTGGTAAAATTTTCAATTTTTGTAGGCCGCAGATGCAAAAGAATTAAAAAAAAAAATATGTAAAGAAACACTGTTGTAAAAAATGAATGAATGAACAAATGAATCAAGAAGTGACATCATTGCACTAGGGACATTGATAAACATGCTCCGGTCCCATTCTCCAGTAGCCAAAGAAGAGTCGACATGCTGAAAGTTGTAAAGAATATGCAACTAACTTGTATGCTAGCCACTCCTTTCCTAAACTACAAATACACACAGAAACAGAAGGAAAATTCTTCTTCAGTAATCTTAGCCCTAGAGAGTAACTGCTACAGATATCCCCAGCCTCCATTCAATGCTCTTGAGTGGCCTCATTTCAGCTGGTGACTCCAAAGGTTTGTAGG
The DNA here is from genome assembly GCA_905116865.2 of Candidula unifasciata. Lineage (NCBI taxonomy): Eukaryota > Metazoa > Mollusca > Gastropoda > Stylommatophora > Geomitridae > Candidula > Candidula unifasciata. The sequence continues at coordinate 325,771 of CAJHNH020000513.1, read as the reverse complement.
TCTACCCGTGTATTATCTTTCCACTGCCTTCTTGGTCTGGCTCCTTGTCTACACCCCCCCCCCCCTTAATCAGTCACTTTCTCTGGCACCTGTTTAAGCTGTCTGCATCAATGATGTATCAAAAAATGTCTTAAGATGAAGGAAACATTGCTATTCTAAAATCATGTTTAAACATTTCAAAACTGAGGGTAGAGCCTCTGCTCCAACAGGGAAATAAAGGACAAAAGAAGAAGAAGAAGGACAAAAACGGCACAAGAAGAGACAGGTTTACGAATTCCAGCATTAGAGAGAAAGTTAAAATAAGACCATGTCTGGATTATACTGACAGACAAAGAATGAAATGGTTCAGCCTCTAGTGAGAATGCAGCCAGACCAGACTGTATATGAGACCTTTTACAGCAGAACATCTGGGAGGAGGACCAAGAAAGAGACAGATTTGATTTAATGCTACAAAGTTCATGCACTGCGCTGAGATTCTTCGGACTCAGGTTTGAGTTAGAAGTAGAACGGAGCACTTATGTTTACAACCCCTGTGCCATGATGTTGATCCGTTGTTCAAATCAAATCAGAAAGAGATAGATAAATGGCATAGCTGAATCCTACAAAAAAAAAAAAAAAAAAAAAGATGAACAAATCCGCCACCCGAGAAGTGCTTGCTAGACAAATACAGAAAACGACACTGGACCACAACCTGGTATCAGCGAGACGACAAAAGAAGATGGAAACCAGTGAGTACCGTTAATAATTGCATCTGCTGCAATGTGCCTGACGACAACAGTATGTCCAGTATTGTAGTGGCCAGCAAGAATCCAATGGGAGGCCTCGGCATCATGGTCCCCTTCATGTCGAGCTCTGATGGCCTGAAATTGTACAAACACAACATGTTGATGCTGCTTATCATAACCTTTCTTATAGCAGAGTGGTCTTTCTGACTGATGCTATGTCAGTTCTACAAGCAATTGTTAACCCAACTCAGTTTGTAGACTTGATGCAACAGTTGATTTACTTAGGCTCTTCAGTAGAACAATCTATACTGCAGTGGATTCCAGGTCACTGTGGCGTGGAAGGCAATGAAATAGCGGACAGATTGGCCAGAAGCGGCAGTGACATGGTACAACCAAATAGCGACTTAACCCACCAAGAGATGAAAACATTAATACAATCTAGTATCCAAGAAAGGTGGCTGGATACCCACACCAGATTTTCTCCCCAAGACTCACTTCATCGCCTCTCTAGAGTATTATATTCAGACTAAGGACAGGGCACAACAGATTTCGTCAACATATGTTCACATTTTTCGGTGTAGGAAATACGGAGACGTGTCCCTGCAGCGTGGCACCCGAAAATGCTGAGCATGTGCTCCAACACTGTCAACTGTATGCTGACAACAGAGACGCAATCTGGCCTGTTCCAACCACACTGAAGACAAAACTGTATGGTACACGAGAGGATATGGATTGCATGATAGCTTTCATAAAGGCTACCGGCCTCCTGATATAAGTTTTCTGACAGAAGGATCGAAGAAGAAGAAGAAGATAACCTTTCATGGTTGCCTTTACTCACATATGCTGATATCTGTCCAGGCAACAGTGTTCCTGTGTGCTCAGTGTTGGATTTAGGCATAACTTAAGTTATCTCCAGGAGCCTCAAATTATTCCCCTTCCCCCCCATAAATGCAGTTTTCTCTCAACATGTTTGAAGAAAAACTCAGCATACATTTTTCAATTTTATTAACATTATTTTGGGTATATTATCTCGGGCTTTTATTTATTGCAACTTGTAGCCTATTTAAAGTGAATAAAACAGCCCAATGTGTCAACTTCTACCTTTTATTAACATATAATGTTATGTTTTATGATATTATCTGGTGTGGAGTGTAGTTTAAGATGGTAGGGGTCTTGGGGCTTTAGATATCTTAAGGCCTCATCAAATCTAAATCTGGCTCTGCCTGTGCTATATGAAGGCATAGAAATCACAGCTCATGTTGATGAAGAGTATGCTGGCAAGACCAGTTCACTTTGGAAAAGTCTTCCATAATTAGAGCATGGGATTTCACGACTATTGTTGCCACAGCATGTATTTCACAGGCTGCTTCTCAATCTGCAATAATTATTAATTTTGTCCTTATCCCCATTCCTTTTCTGACACCCCCCCCCCCCCCCCCTTTTCCCCCAATAAAAAAATATTTAAAAATTTGGAAAAGGAAATATATGGTTGCATGGCTTAACCATATCGCTTGACCAGAACACTGCCCCCTTCCAAGAGAGTCATTTATTTGTTCTCATAAAAACTTTTATTACTGTTAAAAAAAGACAAAAGCAGTAATATTTTTCGCAAATGTGAAACCACAACCTACCTTAACCTGGTGAAGCCACTCAGCTGGCAGGTGTAACCTGTCAATCAAAAACTGCTCCCTGTCCGTCATCTCGTCGCCAAAATCCAGGTGGCGCTGCAGCAGCGACATGACGGCACTGTGTCTCTGGAAGCTGTTGTCGATGTGCAAGAGGACAAAGACGGCCCAGTGCCACAGGCCGAGAGACTCCAGCTGGGAGGCAAAGCTGACGTGGGTGGTGTCTGTGTGGTACTCCGACAGGTGTCTGTAGTCAAGCCCCTGCAGGATCTGAAGCAGGTGCCAGCTGGCAACAGTTTTTGAACATTCAGTTTGACAATTTAAAAAAAAAAAGTCCATAAAAGTGCGTGCATATAAGCCGAGGAAAAAAAAAACTCCCCCAAAAATTAAAGTATAAAATAAAGTAAAGAATAAAGTCAGTTAAGGTCCTTTTTCCACGGCTTTAGGCGTATGAGGCTTAAAGGGCTAGACCTCTATTTTTATAGACCATTCGGCACAAGATGGGTGATGTGGTCAGCATCACGTTGGCCGCCTTTACTTCCAAGGCTGGGTCAACCTGGGAGCCAAGGTCATAGTGTTAGAATACTGAGCTTCCCCGTGTGGGTTCCTGGGTCCTATTATAGGGAAAACAAGAATAGACCCACTGCTTACACAAAAGCATGTTGTGAGAGTCGACTAATTGGGAGCTTCCTTCACAGTCTGAGTGCAAGGAACCAACAGTCTGCATACAAATGAGTCAGATATGTAAAACCGATGCACACGCAACACTCAGGTTCTGGAAACGGGCTGCAGTCCAGAAGTGGACGAACAACCAGAACTTTCCACCAGCACAGCTGGTGAACGCGAAGAAGAAGAAGAATACTGAGCTAATATATTGAAGTCGAACTGAACACCACAATTTACAGTACACATATATCTCTTTCATTCACTCACATTTAACCTGTTCTAAAAAAAAAAAAACATAAGGACCTTTTTTCATGCCTTTAGGCATATTGGGCATATAGGGCCAGACCTATATTTTATAGACCAACCGAGGCTCCGTCGGTGATGAGATCAATACCACGCTGGCCACCTTTACTTTCCAGGACTGTACCAGGTACACATTTAAGGCTGGGTCAATCTCAGAGCCAAGGTCATCCCTAAAAGAAAGTGTAGCTCCGTCAAGAACTGAACCCATGACCTTCTGCCCTGCAGGTGAGCGTCTAACCACTACACCAAGGAGGCTCCTGTCAACTTATATAAAGTAAGTAAAGATCCCTCTTCATGCCTTTTAAGCACATCGGGCATATGGGGAAAACACCCATATTTTTACAGACCACTAGGCAGAGGGTGGGTTATGTGGTCAGCATTACGCCGGCCGTCTTTACTTCCCCAGGACATACATCCTGGTATCTATTTTAGGTTGGGTCGGCCTGCGACGCCCCATACCACGATAAAAATCTACACAGCCAGCAATGGGTTTAGATCGCGGTACGTTGGAGTTACAAGTCATCAACTTATATAACGGGTATAAAATGTGTTAGGTGAGTACAGTGTTAGCTGAGAAGTTTAAGCTAAATATACTGATGTCAAATTGTACACCACAATTTACGGTATACACATAACTCTTTCACTAAATCTGTTTTAATAAAAAATACCCCTCTCACATATAGAGAGAGGAAAGTAAGAGATATGAGAGTGAGGAGGAAGGAGGTGGAAAAAGAGAGTGTGGGTGTGTAAAACATGTATGAACCAATGGAAAGGCAGAGAGATAAATATTTGGATGGCTTGATCAGAATGAGGCAACAACACTGACCTGATCCGTGATTGTGTGAGATGGCAAAACACGACAACCTTGGCTTATTGGCATATCACATAAAGACGACCATACAGTCAACAGTGTCATTCATACCAACTGTATACATACCTCAACCTGAAGTCTAGATGTGAAGAGGTAGATGACGTTGGCGACAGCAAGGCTTCAAGGCCATAAGATTTATCAGCATAAAGACACAACAAGTGGTAAGCAGTGTCAAAGATCTCGTCGCTGTCTCCTTGATCTTCTAGGTATGGAGGTAAAGGTGCTGCACAGTAAGCCTGGCTATGATTGGTGCCTCGGAATCCTTGCTGGTATTGGTGCAGTGCTGTCTGGATGGTTGAATTAGGGGGGCACTTGTACCTGGTATCAGAAACATATCAGCGTAATCATCATCAAGCAACAAGGTCATATCAATAATAAAACACAAATTGCACGCAGTCTTCACAATGGACTGGTTTAGTCACTACTGTCTTTTGTAGGGTGACCATCATCTTAAGCCTAAACGGCACATTCCGATATTTGAGACGAAAACGGGACCTCCCAAACAAGTCAGTTTACCCCTTCCTTTTTTATTAGAGATCAGTGGGATGAATGGGTCAATCACTTGTTCAATAATGGTATTTACACTCTATATACGGATGCCAGGAAATAAACAAAAAAAGATTTTTTCCCCTTAAGGTTAATTTAAAAAAAAAACACACACTAAAGTGAATATTTCTGTCAACACATTCGAGATAGTAAACGTATCCAGAACTATGATATCTAATAAGGTCTACAGATACAAGTGTATCTTCTATTCTTGAGCTTATTTTGATATTTTTATAAAATGGGAGAAATGGAGGTTTTTTGAAAACATGGTGGAACAAACCCGGTGAAAATGGGATGTATGGGCGCCATAGACTTTGGGGTATACTACGCGACAAGGACCCAATCTCTTCCATGTTGCGACTGTAGTACCCAACTGAAAGCCATGAGAATGATATTTTTTCTAAACCGCCCATCATGGGAACTGAACCCTAGTATCCTGAATTGTGAAACGATTTTACCAACCTTTAAGCCCCAAGGACATATCATACAATTACCTATAAATAAATATTCATAATATTTAACGTCTCAAAGGTCCCCCCTCTATTTATTTTTAGGAATGACGTATACCCACCGGGACCAACTAATCAAATACCTTTCTTAAATGTTTGTGTATTATTCTAGACAAGGCATTAAGGTCTACTGTGTTCGTAAATTGTTTCTGTGTTTGTTATTCGACATATGCTTCGTTAATATAAATTTTTTTTAACCTATGGTGCTATTTTCAATGGTTTGAAATGAATTCTATCCGTATTCCATAATTGTGGATTTTAAGCTGTACGATAGATATGGCCAACAAGACATGGGGGGGGGGGGGGGTGTGTGTGTGTGTGGGGGGGTGTGTGTGTGTGCCTAGTTGACCATGTTCTTAGTGCACTTGTATCCATGGCGAGGCGCAGATGCCGTCTGGAGGTGACAGGTTCAATTCCCGGTACAGTAACTAAAGCTTTCGATTTTTATGTTGTCTAGTGTGTTCTATCTTTCTACTTCTTTCTATGAGTGCCGATCAATACACTTTCTGTTACTTGATTAATTCATCATACATTTACCTGTGTTTATCTGATTTTTGGTTTGGACGTAATTGTGTCTGGGTGTGTGTGTGTGTGTGTGTGTGTGTGTGTGCCGGCACAGCCAGCATGATGCTGACCACATCCCCCACCAGGTGCCAATTGGTCTATAAAAATATAGGTCTTATGCCCAATACGCCTGAATGCACAGAACATGTCCTTTACTTTTCAACAGATCCTCATGTGGATTATAGGACCCTATGTTAGAGGAAAACAACAGATCCTCATGTGGGTTATAGGACCCTATGTTAGAGGAAAACAACAGATCCTCATGTGGGTTATAGGACCCTATGTTAGAGGAAAACAACAGATCCTCATGTGGGTTATAGGACCCTATGTTAGAGGAAAACAACAGATCCTCATGTGAGTTATAGGACCCTATGTTTGAGGAAAACAACAGACCCTCATGTGGGTTATAGGACCCTATGTTAGAGGAAAACAACAGACCCTCATGTGGGTTATAGGACCCTATGTTAGAGGAAAACAACAGACCCTCATGTGAGTTATAGGACCCTATGTTAGAGGAAAACAACAGATCCTCATGTGGGTTATAGGACCCTCTGTTAGAGGAAAACAACAGATCCTCATGTGAGTTATAGGACCCTATGTTAGAGGAAAACAACAGATCCTCATGTGGGTTATAGGACCCTATGTTAGAGGAAAACAACAGATCCTCATGTGGGTTATAGGACCCTATGTTAGAGGAAAACAACAGATCCTCATGTGGGTTATAGGACCCTATGTTAGAGGAAAACAACAGATCCTCATGTGGGTTATAGGACCCTATGTTAGAGGAAAACAACAGATCCTCATGTGAGTTATAGGACCCTATGTTAGAGGAAAACAACAGATCCTTATGTGGATTATAGGACCCTATGTTGTAGTAAAACAACAGATCCTCATGTGGGTTATAGGACCCTCTGTTAGAGGAAAACAACAGATCCTCATGTGGGTTATAGGACCTTATGTTAGAGGAAAACAATAGATCCTCATGTGGATTATAGGACCCTATGTTAGAGGAAAACAACAGATCCTCATGTGAGTTATAGGACCTTATGTTAGAGGAAAACAACAGATCCTCATGTGGATTATAGGACCCTATGTTAGAGGAAAACAACAGATCCTCATGTGGGTTATAGGACCTTATGTTAGAGGAAAACAACAGATCCTCATGTGGGTTATAGGACCCTATGTTAGAGGAAAACAACAGATCCTCATGTGGGTTATAGGACCCTATGTTAGAGGAAAACAACAGATCCTCATGTGAGTTATAGGACCCTATGTTAGAGGAAAACAACAGATCCTCATGTGGATTATAGGACCCTATGTTGTAGTAAAACAACAGATCCTCATGTGGGTTATAGGACCCTCTGTTAGAGGAAAACAACAGATCCTCATGTGGGTTATAGGACCTTATGTTAGAGGAAAACAATAGATCCTCATGTGGATTATAGGACCCTATGTTAGAGGAAAACAACAGATCCTCATGTGAGTTATAGGACCTTATGTTAGAGGAAAACAATAGATCCTCATGTGGATTATAGGACCCTATGTTAGAGGAAAACAACAGATCCTCATGTGGGTTATAGGACCTTATGTTAGAGGAAAACAACAGATCCTCATGTGGGTTATAGGACCCTATGTTAAAGGAAAACAACAGATCCTCATGTGGGTTATAGAACCCTATGTTAGAGGAAAACAACAGATCCTCATGTGAGTTATAGGACCCTATGTTAGAGGAAAACAACAGATCCTCATGTGGATTATAGGACCCTATGTTGTAGTAAAACAACAGATCCTCATGTGGGTTATAGGACCCTCTGTTAGAGGAAAACAACAGATCCTCATGTGGGTTATAGGACCTTATGTTAGAGGAAAACAATAGATCCTCATGTGGATTATAGGACCCTATGTTAGAGGAAAACAACAGATCCTCATGTGAGTTATAGGACCTTATGTTAGAGGAAAACAACAGATCCTCATGTGGATTATAGGACCCTATGTTAGAGGAAAACAACAGATCCTCATGTGGGTTATAGGACCCTCTGTTAGAGGAAAACAACAGATCCTCATGTGGGTTATAGGACCCTATGTTGTAGTAAAACAACAGATCCTCATGTGGGTTATAGGACCCTCTGTTGTAGTAAAACAACAGATCCTCATGTGAGTTATAGGACCCTATGTTGTAGTAAAACAACAGATCCTCATGTGGATTATAGGACCCTATGTTACAGGAAAACAATAGATCCTCATGTGGATTATAGGACCCTATGTTAGAGGAAAACAACAGATCCTCATGTGGGTTATAGGACCCTATGTTAGAGGAAAACAACAGATCCTCATGTGAGTTATAGGACCCTCTGTTAGAGGAAAACAACAGATCCTCATGTGGATTATAGGACCCTATGTTAGAGGAAAACAACAGATCCTCATGTGGATTATAGGACCCTATGTTGTAGTAAAACAACAGATCCTCATGTGGGTTATAGGACCCTCTGTTAGAGGAAAACAACAGATCCTCATGTGGATTATAGGACCCTATGTTGTAGTAAAACAACAGATCCTCATGTGGGTTATAGGACCCTCTGTTAGAGGAAAACAACAGATCCTCATGTGGGTTATAGGACCCTATGTTAGAGGAAAACAACAGATCCTCATGTGGGTTATAGGACCTTATGTTAGAGGAAAACAACAGATCCTCATGTGGGTTATAGGACCCTATGTTAGAGGAAAACAACAGATCCTCATGTGGGTTATAGGACCTTATGTTAGAGGAAAACAACAGATCCTCATGTGGGTTATAGGACCCTATGTTAGAGGAAAACAACAGATCCTCATGTGGGTTATAGGACCCTATGTTGTAGTAAAACAACAGATCCTCATGTGGGTTATAGGACCCTATGTTGTAGTAAAACAACAGATCCTCATGTGGGTTATAGGACCCTATGTTGTAGTAAAACAACAGATCCTCATGTGGGTTATAGGACCCTATGTTAGAGGAAAACAATAGATCCTCATGTGGGTTATAGGACCCTATGTTAGAGGAAAACAATAGATCCTCATGTGGGTTATAGGACCCTATGTTAGAGGAAAACAACAGATCCTCATGTGAGTTATAGGACCCTATGTTAGAGGAAAACAATAGATCCTCATGTGGGTTATAGGACCTTATGTTTGAGGAAAACAATAGATCCTCATGTGGGTTATAGGACCTTATGTTAGAGGAAAACAACAAATCCTCATGTGGATTATAGGACCCTATGTTAGAGGAAAACAATAGATCCTCATGTGGGTTATAGGACCCTATGTTAGAGGAAAACAACAGATCCACTGCTTCCCTAACAACCATACAGTAAACATCAACCAATTAGGAGTGTTGCCTTCAAAGTCAAAGGGCATCTGATTGAAAGATAAGGAACAAACAGCCTATACAAATAAACCAGATTTGTAAAACTGGTGTGCAAGCAAAACTCAAAGACCAAAGTCCAGAAGTGTGCAAACAACTAGAATTTTCCACCAAAATTTACAGCCAGTGAACGCAAAGAAATAGTAATTTACCCACAAACATCAATTCATATTAACAGAATGATATGCCAATTTACCCTAAAAGGGAGCTCTCCTTGGTGAAGTGGCCACACCATTTGCCTCACATTCTAATGGGCGCAGTTCACAAAAGCAATTTTTATAAAGATACTTTGGGACTGTTAGTGGAACTATTGAGTTCGTGCTGGCATATGATATCACAACATCTAGTTTGAGAATGGAGGTGGAGGCCGTTACTGCTGCCTTCCCGTGGCTTGAGAATCAGCTGTACACACATGCAGTCATTGTAACTGATTCACAGAGCATGTTGAGAAAGGTGGAGACAGGCATGCTCCGTGCAGAGTGGCAAGCATAACTTCAAAGGTCCCGGGTAGTTAGCATCCTTTGGATATTTTTTCCAGGTCATGGCTGGCTCTGCACCGCTTTGTGGTGAAATGATGTATGACAAGTTAGATATTGTGAGGGCCCTTTGGGAACGGGTAAAAAGGGCGGAGGCACAGATCGATCATTACAGTCTGAGGAGAATGGCGCTGCGAGGAGTTACCAGGAAATCTGGCCTACGCTCAACACTCAGGGGAAGGATGAGATGGATATACAATCAGACGGTTACTGGTACCATCTGAATGAACTCTTCGCTTGCTGCTGAAGATGGGGACAGAGCGCTTATGGGGTGTCCTGAGTGCTGTGATGTCATTTCTTAATTCAACATTGAGTTCATGCTTTGTGACACTCTCAACAGGTGGACAGTCATTCTGCAGAGCAAGACTGAGCCATATGGGATAAAACCCAGTGTTATAAAGTCGATCGACTTTAACTCAACTTAGCTAAACCAACGATAAACCAATTCATGCTATAACAATGCTATGCCTGAATGTGGCATTCACACAACTGACCAGAGATGTAAGGCCAGCGCTCGCTTCCAGTCCAGGTCCCGGCAGGTGTTGATCTCTAGATCTTGGCAGCACCAGACCAGGTGTCCTCCCAAAAGGCAGTAGATTTTCTGTCGCACTTCATGGATGAACTGAAAGGCCTGAGAATAATAAAAGCCAGCAGAAATATTATTTTAACCAGATTATATAAACTCCACTGTGGGTTTATAGGGTCCAACTGGGGCGGGCGAGAGGGAGAAAAACCAAATGCCTCTGAACAAGCCTGTCGTAAAAGGTGATCAATTAGGGGTTATCTGAAATCGCTGTTGGGCCGGAAAGCACAGATATCGCAGCTTGGCTGTAAAGCACAACAAAATGAACCAACTGCTCTTTTAAGGACGGATGCAGAAGAATAAAATGTGCACGCAATATTCTTCTTCTTTGCGTTCACCGGCTGTAAACTCCTGCGTATTCGTCCACTTCAGGACTTTAGTCTTCTTCCAGATCCTGAGTGTTTTGTGGACATCCATTTTACAGATCTGCCTCATTTGTATGCAGACTGTTGGTTCCTCGCCTCTCAGGCAGACGCACTCTGACTTTGAAGGAAGATCCTAATTAGTCAACTCTTATGAAGTGGACAAACAACCAGGACTTTTTACCGGGGTTTACAGCCACTGAAGGTGAAGAACAGGACAAGAAAGAAGTAATTAACCTTCAAGAGAAGGGTTTTGTGTCTATGAGTGAGTGTCAAGATATTTCAGCCCCTTGTATGTATGTTTGTGAGTAGAGGTGGAGAGAGAGAAAAAAGAAAAAAAAAAGAGAGAGAGAGAGAGAGAGAGAGAGAGAGAGAGAGAGAGAGAGAGAGAGAGAGAGAGAGAGAGAGAGAGAGAGAGAGAGAGAGAGAGAGAGAGAGAGAGAGAGAGAGAGAGAGAGAGAGAGAGAGAGAGAGAGAGAGAGAGAGAGAGAGAGAGAGAGAGAGAGAGAGAGAGGTGGGACACATATACCACCTCAGTAACTAATGTCCTACAATTGAAGAAAAAAAACAAAAACAAAAAAAAAACTGGACAAGCAAAGTCAATAAAAGCTGGAAATTCCAAAACAATGACCAAAGGACAAACTGATAACTTACATCCATTTCCGCCCACTTGTCCAGCTGCATGCTGACCATCTGCCTAGTCACAGTGTTGCCTGCGGCCTGAGCCAGTAGCAAGGCCAAACGGTGGTCCCTCCCTCTCTGTGCCAGCATGCAGGCCTCTGATATCTCTCTCACCGTCAGCTTTGAGAACACAGCCTTCAGGTGACTGTCAGTGCTCTGTTGAGAAACCCAGCAATCAATCAGACATTATTTACCTGTTATCATGTTACATATTTACTATGGATGACTCTTAGACTATTTCACAATCGCTAAAGAAGAAAATTGATATTTCTGAGCATTAACACTTTTTGTACTGACACGCTGGGTGAAAACAAGAACAGAACTCAGGAACTGCTAAAATAAAAATTCCTTGAAAAACCAAAAAGAGCCATTTTAAAAAGGTCAATAATAAAGTTAAGAATTTTTTTAACATTTATAAACATGTGCAAATTTTGACAATTATTTTTAGAATTGTTTGAGTCCTTTGCATTGTTTCATAGGGGTTGCAAGACCCCCTTTATGGGTCTCTCTCTGCCTCTACTCCCCTCCAACTTTTCCACGGTTACAATGTACTCCAGTCTTCTCCTTCTCATAACATGACCTTAGAATACAGCCTCCTTCTGACATGGGCAATCAGTTCTTTTTTATCTGTCCAGGGCAATGCTTTTCAAATAAGTTTACTCAGAGGTCAAAATGCTGAAAAATTGGGCTTGTCGCGGATCAGGAGCCCAAGCACAGAAAGATCATATTTGCAATACAACAGGCAATAACTCACTAGCCATTAGCTAGTCCTCTGTGGGCCATTAGCTAGTCCTCTGTGGGCCATTAGCTAGTCCTCTGTGGGCCATTAGCTAGTCCTCTGTGGGCCAGATATAGCTGCATAACCCTGGTCTAGCACGTTCTCGTTATTTGTCTCAGGTAACTGTAAGTTATTCTGCCTATCCGGGGTATTCACAACTTTACAGCTTCAGACATTTCCGAACAACCTCTCCATCAACATTCTAAAATGTGCCATGCATCACAACAAGTTCAACGTAACCTTTCAGAATTCTCTTCACACACACACACATTTAGACAACTCACAACAGCACTGCAGGCTTCCATCTCTGTGGCCACTTTCCTTGAACTTGCATCTGACAGCCACTGTGACAGCGCCTCTCTTCTAAGCTGCTTCTCTCGATAGATCTCATCCTTTTCTGAAAAAAAAAAAAAAAAAAAAAAAAAAAACATCAGATTTGCTATTTGTGTAGAAAGGAAACACACTGAAACAGAAGTTATGAGTTGGTTATTTTCACAGCACTCTGGAAACGTCCATAGCAACTCAGATTTCCCTTCAACATATCCATCAGCGGATGTATGCCCTGGGAAAGTAAAGACGTCCGGTGTAATGCTGACCACATTACCCACCTAGTGCCAAGTGGTCTGTAATAAAATGGCTGCTCTTCCCATATGCCCGATGCACCTAAAGGCGTGCAAAGGGATCTTCACTTTACTATACTTATATACATCAGCATCCCATGGTTAACAGTACCACTTCTATGCTGGTTGATAGCAAACTCTGGGTCATCCTTGAGGTCTGGTCAACTGGTTCTTGGCCTCCCTCTGATTGTCTCTCCTTGTGCATACATACAGGAAAGAACCAATCGGGCATCACACAATGTGTGGGACTAAAAGACCTGAAAAGTCAGAAGAAAAATGTAATGAAAGAAACAAAACAAAGTTTTACCTAGGTCAGGAGCTTGCAGTATCTTGCCCCAGAGAGCAACACACAAACACAACACTCTCTTCATCTGTAGCTGAACGCTGGCGTCTGGGTGGGAATCTGAAGTTGCAGATGACAAAATGGATACATTTTAGAACAGTACACATCTTTCTTGGCTTGCAGAATAAATATCTTAGCACTCGAGGCGACCAGAGATGCTGTGGCTCCCAAGGCATGAGAAACAGATGTTGATTATTCCAATAACATCAATGTGTGGGTTCCAAAGTCTTTTTTTTGAGGAAAAAGACCCACTTCATTTTGAATCTTTCACCCGACAACACATAAAAAAAAGTTATGATCCTGTTCTAGGAAATTATGTTTACAAAAAAACACAAAAAATTTACATAGATCACTAATTAATTCATTTAAAATGTGAATAAAAGCAGTAAGCAATCATTATGAACAGGGTGAAGCAGTAAATAAAATACATTCCATAGGGCCTGAAAAAAAAAAAAACATGCATTGGTTTGACTATTTAGGGGAACTCTGAGGTTAACCTGGCTTTAAAAAAGCCATGTAGCTCAATGGGCCCACCCCCCCCCCCCCCCCCCCCCCCCCCCCGTTAATGTATTCATATCCTGACCTCCTAGACATTTGCGCAGGCATGAAAACAGCCAAGAGCAGTGACCCCCGTAAACAGGGCACTAGAGATAAGCCGAAAAGTGAGGGAATTGGACCCAACTGGCAAGTGTTGGGTTTTCAGCTTTTCAGGGCTAAAGGGTATATTGTGAAAGGCTGACTAGTTAAGTTTTCGCTGAAATCAGATGTGTTGGGCTGAGAGGCACAGCTATTACAGTCTAAATGTAAACCACAATATGCCAACTGCTCTTTAATGAGCGAAGGCAGAAAAAAATTCACCTGCCTAAACCCACTTACTTATCTCCGCCAGCCCATCTGCCACGCAGTCTGCAAGCCGATGTAGAGCCTCCACACCCGGCTGGGGCACAAACAATGGACATCCATCTTCCAGGCTGAACTGAGACTGATCCAGCTGGATGTTTAGCATGTTTTCCTGCTGTTTCTGGGGACAAAAGTGAATCAAGTATCAATGTCAGTTTGTTGACAATTCTTCTTCTGAAGAGAGGCTAGATAAATGAAACTGATATCTATGTGCCTATATAATAGTGTAATTTGTATTAACTGTCTCATTTCATGCTACGAGAGGAAGTCAATAAGTCACAAGTTAGTAAGTTGCGTATCCTATACAGGACATTGCAGAACCAACCCTAGCATTTTTTGGCTGTCCTGGTTTTCCTAGGTAAGTTTACGCCCAGTAGTTTGTCATTGCTTTCTGGACGGCCGGCGTCTCGATAACACTGTCGAAAACAGCGCAAGGCCCGCAGCTGGGATCGAACCTGGCAGCCCAGCATTACAAAGCACGTTTGTAACGCCTAAGCCACAGATGCCGACAAAAGTCACAAATGGTTGTTTAAAAAAAAAAAAAAAAAAAACTACAGATGAAAACAACTTGAACACTTTTTTACACATACACCGTACTATTGTTTTATCAGTCCTTCAAATCCTGCTGCATAGAACTGGGTGCTCTGTTTTCTAAACCACACTTTTTCTTCACATTCAACTTCTGCGTCATTCACAAAATGTCACTCACTCATAAATGTGGGTTTTCAGTGGACCAAAAAGGTGGAAATCGCTGGGGGCTAAGTCGGGGCCTTTAGGTTGATGTTTCAGGAAGTTCCCACCCTAGATGGTTAATTTTTCCCCTGAGTTACCCAAGCCTTGAATGGTCTAACATTCTCATGAAGGAGCAGTACTCCTCTAGTCAGTAGTCCTGGACATTTTCCTTGAAAAAAATTGTTTTACCCAGCTATGCACCCCTTTACGGGATAAACTTTTGTCAGCATAAAAAAGAAGCATTTCCTTCTGAATGTCTTTTGCAGACAGCTCTTTTGCCCCCTAAAAAATGAACAAAGCACATTGTTCTTTGAGGGTACACTTCGTAAGTACAGTTGCCATTCTGTTTCTGTGTTGCGAATGCACATGCAACACCTAGCCCCACCTAACAAACAAAGTCATGAAGTTTGATGCTGCCGTCCCCTAATGACACCTTTAGAAATCACCAGCTACATTTTCCTGCCATCCCATAACCATATGTGACTGACTTCCCCTTGTATCTTTGTTAACACCCTTTATATAGGGTGCAATGATAAATAATGACGACGACCCCCCCCCCCCCCCCACCCCCCCTTCCGACTTTTCAACTTGTTTACTCCCACATGAAGAGAGTGCTGTGGTTGTGTGTTACTGTCTGGGTCAAGACACTGCAAGCTCATGACCTAGGTAAAATTTCTTTCTTTACCTTTCAACTCCTTTAGTCCCACATACCATAGTCAGCTTGCTGACACAAAAACACAAAAAATTATTAAATATACAATGCTAAGTATTTCTTCATCTGTGTGTTGCTCTCAAAAGCATGGTCGGCACAGTGTGATGCAGTTAACAGCTAAGCAGCCATATTCGCACCTTTCAGTCACACACATCGGATGCCAGCAAACTTTGAATTAGTGGCCCTACATGATATTTTTGAGGTGACTGGCCTGATTCATTCTCCCACAGGACTTTCGGAGCATGAAGCTAATGAGCTGACCAACCTCTGTTTAAAACTCTTTTCAAACAACGATGCAAATCTGTTATTCTTAGCACTCACTGGCTGTAAACTGAGGTCAAAAGTTCTGGTTGTTAGTCCCCCCTTATTGTTTGGTTTTGTTCTAGAACCCGAGTTTTGCTCACACATAGGTTTTATGCCAGAGTAACTAACGATTGCTTGAAAGAAGCTAATGAAAGTAGATCTCTATATACAGCAATAAGAAAGAGACAAACACTGTTCTTTGGTCACATAATGAGAAGACAGACGTTGGAGAACATCGTGACAACTGGAAAGATCAGTAGAAAAAGGGGGGAGAGGCAGACCAAGAGAGAGGATGCTGGATGGGCTGAAATGATGGCATGGTGGGATATCATCAAGAGAGCTGTTCCAGGCAACTAGGGATTATGGCAGGGCACATGAGGTTGATAGGTTTTATGGAAACATACAGGTTGAAGGAAACTCTAATTAGTCATCTTGTGCAATGTACCAATAAGATAGGCAGTGGGTCTAATTCTTTTGGACTCTACTGGATCTATTCTTCTGGCACAACACACATGACTCAAACCCCCCCCCCCCCCCCAGCAGGAGGCATATACAATCCCTATGGAGGAATCCCCTCTTCCACCCACCATTAAACAGTGATAAACCATCAGTTTTCACATGAAACAACTCTTACCACGATGTCGACACTCTGAGCATCCATGTAGTCGGATACCTGGATCTGCTCAACGTGGGTCATCCAGCTTTTCAGTCGCGGCAGGGCTTTAACTCGCCCTTTGGCAGATGGAAGGATAGATATTTCTTCTGTGTCGTCCTCTGCAGACGTAACGTAAACAGCATTTGTATCGCTAATTAGGACAGGAAATTTCAAATAGTGGTTTCTCTAAACAAGCCAAAAATCCACAAAAGGCATGAATACAAACAGCTTTAAAGAACTGTCCATATTAAAATTACTGTAACAGAGATGTAAGACGCTACATTAGAAGTGTACTGTAACAGAGATGTAAGACGCTACATTAGAAGTGTACTGTAACAGAGATGTAAGACGTTACATTAGAAGTGTACTGTAACAGAAATAAAATAATAATATATTAGGAATGAACTGCAAAAGAAATATAATGATAATACATTAGCAGTGTAGTATAACAGAAATCATCATCATCATCATCAGCTGCCTTGCCGACTGGCGTGGGCGATCATGCCTCTCCATAATCTGCGATCTCCTGCAGCATATATCAGTTCGTGTGCCGACACACCTCCATGCCATGCAACAAGACTGTCAAGCATCTTCTCGTTGTCTTCCTCTATCTCTCCTTCCACATATCTTTCCAGTTGTCACAACATGTTCTATTTTCCCTCTTCTCATAACATGGCCGAAAAATGATGACTGTCTCCTTCTGATGTCTGTTATAAGTTGTCTTTGGGCTCCCGCCTCTATCAAAACATCTTGGTTTTGAAATAACAGAAATATAATGATAATAAATTAGCAGTGTACCGTAATAAAAACTCAATGATAATACATTAGCAGTGCACTGTAACAGAAATATGATGATAATACATTAGCAAAGCACTGTTAGAGAAATGTAAGATACAGCTGCAGAGATAAATAAATAACAGACAGAAACACATGTCATGGAAGATTATTTTTTCCCCCTACTGACCTGGGATGCCTAACAGATTTCCACTGTGAGCCAACGTCCAACAAGGACCCCAGCCAACTCTGAAGGACCTCCCCATGAAACATGCAGCGTCAATAAGTGGCTGCTGGTTTCGGTACAGCAGCGAATCCTTCACTTGCAGAATCCCATGCCTGACTCTGGTGCCAACAATCCGCGGGGGCAAATCCTTTGGCTGCATCCCACTGGGAATAAGTTTGTGTTCATAAACAGGAGGGTGCAGGAATGTTTGTGGAACCGGGCGAAGGAGGTCTCTGGCAGGACCGACATCAAACAACCCTGAAAAGAATATCTGAGGTTAATAACTAAACATCTATACATCTTCCCACATAATCTAAACATCTATACATCTACCCTTATAATTTAAACATCTTCCCATATAACCTAAACATCTATACATCTTCCCTTATAATTTAAACATCTTCCCATATAATCTAAACTTCTATCCATATAATCTTAACATCTATACATCTTCCCATATAATCTAAACATCTATACATCTTCCCATATAATCTGAACATCTATACATCTTCCTATATAATCTGAACATCTATACATCTTCCTATATAATCAACATTTTTTTGTTAACAAATTATTTAGTCTCTCATTCCTATTTTAAAGCTTCGAACAGAGTGGCAAGCTTCACTGGGAAGGTCACAGGTAGTGAGCATACTTTGGATCTTTTCTCCAGGCTATGCCAGCGTGGTGGGTAATAAACAGGCAGGTATATTGGCTTGATCTGCATGACTGGGTGGTGAACTGATACATAACATGGCAGATGTGGTCAAGGCCCTTTGGGAATAAGCAATGGAATCAGTACAGAAACAAGGTTATGGCCTGGAGAGAATGGGGCACTTAGGTGTAACCAGAGGGTCTGGCCGGCTCACTACTTAGAGGAAAAGCAAGACGGACATATAACCAGATTGTGACTGGTGCCATCAGTATTGAAACTCTGCACGGGCTGCTGAAGATGAGGACGGAGCACGCATGGAAGGCCCTAAGTGTTGTGATGTCAATTCTTGACTCAACTCCTCTTTTAAAAAAGTGATTCAGGGTCAAATGACTGATCTTCTTGCATCAGGTTTCTTCCTGCTAAGTTTTCATACAGCTGCTCTTCACCTGTTGAGAAAACTGCACAAAGGATGACCTCTAATAGCTCCAGCAATGACTCCCTGGAACCTACGAAAAAAAACTGCACTCAGTAAATAACTGTCCATACCGTGTCCCCCCCTCTCCCGCCACCAAAGATCTTCACTCAAAAACAAGACCTAGCACAATTTTCAGGATGTCTGTAGTAGAAGCCCTACCCACACAATAAAAGCCTAAGATAAGACTGCCAGATTGAGAAACCTGTTGCCCAATGGCCAGTCAGAGTACAGATGCCACAGGTCTGCACCAGATAATAAACTGATATGGTTCATAATATGCAAGAAATTCAGGCCATAATTCGAGATCTGGAGAGGTGTGAGGCTAATCCCCCGTGTGGGTTCCGGGGCCCCATTGTGGGGAAAAACAAGAATAAACCCACTGCCTAACCAAAAGCATGTCGTAAGAGTCGACTAATTGGAGAGCTTCCTTTGAAGTCGGAGTGCATCTGCCCTGGGCAGATGCACTCCATTCAATACTATGCTGTGCAATCCCTTCGATATCACAGACGGAATCCTTCCTCTTCTTCCTCACGTTCACCGGCCGTAAATGCCAGAAAGTTATGGTTGTTTATTCACGTCTGGACTTTGGACTTGTTCCAGAGCCTGAGTGTTGTGTGCACATCCGTTTTACATATCTGTCTTATTTGCATGCAGACTGTTGGTTCCTTGCCTCTTGGGCAGATGCACTCCAATTTTGAAGGAAACTCCTAATTAGTCGACTCTTTTGACATGCTTGTTAGGAAGGCAGTGAGTCTGTTCTTTTTTTCTCCCACAATGGGGTCCCCGAACCCACATGGTGAGGATGGAATTCAGTACAGCACCTCTGGCATCTCATCAAAACTTCTCTCGGGGTTTCTCTTGGACCTCATTTCCTCAATCCTTCTATTTCATATTTCAGTGCTTGTTTGATGACTTTCTGCTTGTCTCTACTCAGGATGTGCTGAACAGAGCACCATCTTCTCTGTCTTATAACTGTTGACACAAGTGTTTGTTTAGACATTTCTCTTGTTTTTTTTTTAACTTTTCTTGAACTCATCCCATTTTTATGTTCATCATTTTCTCCGAGGTATTTATTTTATTCCAAGCACGGACACACAATATCGTTATCTGCTAACAGAACAGATGTGACTGCACACTGGCCAGTCTGCAAGTTATCATTCTCCCTCGCATTTCGTAAGCTGCAGTTTTATAGTTAAAGGTAAAGCAAGCTCCATAACATATTGCAAATGCAGTGTGGGGCTTCACATTTCCTAGGTCATGACATTTGAAGTAGGGCTGCTGATTCTCTTCTTCTGCATCTTACCCACTAGGAAATTGTGCATCTCTAATGTTACACTGTTAGGTGTTGTGAACCCGCTTCGTTCATTTCAAGCTACACAGTTCCATTAAAGCTGTGAGCAATTTGGCACCAGACTGTCTTGCATTAATTTCGACAAGAGTTATTAAAGCTTAACATTTCAGCAAGAAATGGCAAACTACTAAATGTAAAACTGCCTAGTAAAAAACCTAAAAGAGTCCCCCCAAAAATACTAGGGTTGGTTCTGCAACATCCTGTAAAGGCTATGCAAGTTTCAAAAAAAAAAAAAACTTTTGTGACGAGCCTTCAAAGCTACAAACCTTGTGTGTGTGTGTGTAAACATGTGTGGGGACACACACATGTGTACGGGAGTTGTCCCCTCCCCTCTTTTCCTAGTGACCCAATAAAACAAACTTTAATGACAGAAAAAAACATTAAACAAGTGAACTAAACAAGAAAAATGTCAGTGAAATAAAATATTTTTTTAAATTGTATACTTAGACAAAACTTGCATAAAACAAGGCCTTTTATGATTACATTTTCAAACAATAGATTTGGGTCTTGATGTGTTGATATGAATACTTGAGATCTGTTTTGTTTTTGCAGAATAAAAGAATGAAGGAATGATGTTACTGCACTCAGGACACTCCCACACATGCTCTATCCCCGGGAGCCTTCAGCTAATTCTCACTCTTTCGTTTTCAACGTGAGAGAGGAAAAAAATTCATTATCATCATGTAGCAGGTCCTTCATAGAACGTCGCTCTCATCATGGTCTGCTTGAAAGAAACTCGGTCTCACGCCAGCTCTCCCGCCTCACTTACTCAAGGAGTCACTTATATCCTTTGCCTATCTTTTTGTTGGTAAGCCCCTGCCCCTCTTTCCTGGTACCATGCCTTTGCTATTATTTTTTTCCAATCCGTCGTGGCGCTTGGTATGACCAAAATATTTCAGCTTCCGAGACAGGATGCTGTTTTTTTAGCCAATCTTTTTTTAATGTTCAGATCTTTCTTCAACATCAAGATTTTAATTACTGAAATGAATTCAGCTCATTCACCCGCTCTTTTATTCCTGTCTGCCTTGGTTGTTCTGGTTTCTTGCTTAGGTTAAATATAACAGTTAAGAGTAAACAAAAACCAAAACCAAAAAAAGGGGGAGGGGGGAGAGGATTTGAATGAAAATACTAAAACTGCTGATACAAATTTAATACTGATAGAAGAGTCTTGTTAAAAAATAGCACTGTGCTAAAAGCAATGGTAAATCCTGATTTTCAGTTAAGAGTTTTTGAATGTTCATATAAAATCATCACAAATGAAACAAGAACAAACAAATGACTCAAGCAAGATTAAATGTATGATAATAAAAATTAATAAAAAAGGCAACAAATGAGGAACTTTTACATTTTATTTGTTAAAAAAAAAAAAAAGACTAACATTGGTGTCAAATTTTCATATTCACGTAGAATAAAACTGTTGGCACTAGGCCAAAGTCACCCAAATGGAAAGTTCTTGTTTTGAGAACACCACGTACGTACATTGAGATCTCTCTTTTAAAATTTTTTTTGAATAAGTGAGTGAGTGAGTGAACAGTTGTAAACCCCCCCCCCCCCCAATCTGCAGTAGGAATTTGCATGTGCGCCACTGGCATATGGTAAAGTGGCAAATAACAGTCCTGAAAATGCACTCAAGTGAAAAGTGCAACCAGGTGGTATAAAATAACGCTAATTTGTAAAAATTCATTACATCAGCAGTTTAACAAAGAAAAACCTGGTGTCTTCACCCAAAAAAAAAAAAACTATTAAAAAAAAACTACCTCTAATCTATCTGTAGCTTTCCAGTTATCTTTGGTGCCCGCACAGCTGTCACTGTCCACCTATATTTACAACTGTGACAGAGGATGACTGGTAGAGGTTGTGATGTGGGTGATAGCTGTTTCAGTTTTATCTATCCTTGTTGCCACACATTGCAATTCAGCTCTTTTAGATGAATTCAACACTCCTTATGTTCAATGTAGACACCCTCTTGGTCTAACATTTGAATTTACTCAGTATATACACCTTCTCCGTCTCTCAGACTCAATATACTCCAACACTATTAAACAACCTGAACCCCTTTGGCCCCCAAGATGCTGCTAATCCAGCATCACCAACTATACACATCCCTGCAAAGTCATTTAACAAGCACTTCTCTATTAGCTAGTCTCCGGCAAGCCTCGTAAGCTCCACTTGTTCCGTACACATCTATATTTTACACATGTACAGTGTTCGGCCGCTAAATATCATGGTATTTTTTATTTTTTTAACAGGGCGGCAGTATAAGAGAGAGCTAAAGTTCATTTATTGGATTTCAAATTAATTTCCACATTACAGCTGTGGTATAAACACTGAATTGAAATTTAAAAAAAGAAATTTAGTTTTGATCTCAGGACTAATGAAGCTCTCAGTCTGCTAGTGAGGTTCCACCAAATTATATCTGTATTAAATAAAACCTTGCTATCTCAAGCTGAAAGTTTAAATTTCTTCTATACAGCAATCCATGAACTAAACTTCTTCGCCCCTTCTAGCCCATCAAATTTGATGCACCTACCCTTTTCTATTAGTATCCAACACACAAAATAACATGGATTTAAACCCAAGTTCCTTGTGTGGGTTCAGGGAGGCCCATTTTAAAGGGGGGAAAAGAATAGACCAACTGTTTCCCTAACAAGCCTGTCACCAAAGGCAACTAATTAGGGTGTTTCCTTCAAAGAGGTATCTGCCTGGGAGGCCAGAAGTTCATGCAAAACTCAAATTTTGTCTGGAAGAAGAATCAAGTCCAGAAGTTGACGAACAACCATAAATTTTCGTTGGAGTTTGCAGCAGGTGTGCGCACAGAACAAAAGTTAGAAGAAGAAAACACAAGTTTTTGGCTACATGACAATCCAGAAATCAAATCCACTTGTACCTTCTAAGCCCTGCAGTCCATCTCCAAAGAAGGAGGCCTTCATGCCTTGAATGTTTTTAGCACTGACCCCCATGGCTGTAGCAATGTATTTGGAGTCCATTCCTGAATCCGCATCTGTAACAAAACAGAAAAGATAAATCAAACTGTGCAGGAAAGAATGACATTTTATTCTGCATACTTCTTTTGCGTTCATCTGAAAAATATGAATGTGCTGTGTCCGTTTACAACATGGCTGCAATATTCGTGACTCCGGCTGACACATCCAAATTTTGCAGGCATGTGTCGCCCAGGTAAGCCTACCCTGTTAGTTTTGTGGGACACTGCAGTCTCACTCTTGTGTGGTCCTCTCTGCTTATCAGTCCACAGATGGTGCCCCCCCCCCCCCCCCCAATTATGCCAGACCAGATCTGAATGTAATGCCTGTCAGCCCTCAAGAAAACACAGGAGCAGGACATCAGCATTTCCAACCATCGAAGGAAGAATGCGGAGTCAACATATGGTGCTCTGGAAACCAGACTCACCTGAGGAATCCTAAAGTCCTGCTCATGACTGGTTAACTTCAGTTCTGCACACTAAACTTCTCATTCATCACAGGCTATGCCTTTATTCTGAATGCAAAAATTATCATTCTCCCCTTGTGCCATAGATACATCACACAAGCCCTGTAGTCCACTCCTCCTTACGGTTCTAATCTATGCAAACTTTCTGATATCACAGATGGAATCCACTCCAGCATCTTCCGCATCTCTTATCGACTTTCATCTTGGGATTTCTCTTAAACACCACTGTTTAACCAAATCATTTGTTTCTCATTTCAGTGCCTTTTTTGGTGTTTCGCTGGCAACTTTTCCTCAGGATGTGTTGTGTCTTGTAAGTGGCAACACCAGAGGTTGTCCAGACACTTCTCTTATTTGTTGATCCTTGTTGAATTCACCTAATTTAATGTTAATCAATTTCCCCCTGGTGATTGTTTTCATTCCACGTTTGAAAGTTCTGAAATTTTTGGTGACATATGTTATAATTGTAATAACATTATAATTTGAGTTCATCTTTATCCAGCGTGCAACAGCTTACAGTAAGTGCTGTGTATGGTACAGTGGCTTTGCTGGGTTACTAAAGCATTTGCCAAATAATGTGCGTGAAACTGAAATTAAATGAAGCTTTTTTTTTCTCAGACCTCGGATTTAGATCATCAGTACTGAGATTAGTGGACTCCGTAGAGATGTGGTTACGGAAGATTAGTGGACAACATCAAAGCCCAGAAGTGGGTGAACAACCAGATTGTTCCACTGGAGTTCACAACCAATGAATGCTAAAAAGTTAAAAAAGAAGACATTAACAATAGGTAAACTATAAAACCAATAACCTTCCCCATCGATGATGGACACGAGAAAGAAGAGGATGAAAAGTACAACAGGAGAAGAAGAACAGCATGATGAAGAAACAGATGATGAAGAAGAAACGGAAACAAGATAAAGAAGAAGAAAAAAAGCTTCTTAATAACTAACTGTCAACTTATGTAAATGAAGTACCTTCGTCATCAAAACCTGCCAGGCGTCTCTTCAGACTGACATTCATGGTCTCGGACATGTCATAGCTGTTATCATCCAACATGTCATCCTCCTCTCCCTGTAGCATATCTTGGTCATCCTGCTGGAGGTCACCCTGAGCAGGTGGAAGACAGGTATAATTATTTTAAACAGTCCTCAAACATTTTATAATTAGTCAGATTATCCAGGTAATCGCAGTTTCAACTGCACAACGAACGGGTCATGAGAGACTGCAAGGGTATAATGCAAGAGCTGTGAATGGGAAAGATTACATTCCACAATATCTAATATACAAACTCATACAATCTAAATCTGCAGACCGTACACATACAATCTTTACTTGCAGACCTTACACATAAAAACACATACAATCTTAACCTGCAGACTTTATGAACAAAAAAAAATAATAATACAATCTTAACCTTCAGATTCTACCTTAACCTGCAGACCTTACATACAAAAACAGATGCAATCTAAACCTTCAGATCCTATGCACAAAAACACACATAATCCTAACCAGCTGATCTTACATATGAAAACATACAATCCTAACCAGCAGATCTTACATATAAAAACCTACAATCTAAACCTGTAGATCTTACATATAAAAACACACAATCCTAACCTGTTGATCTTACATATAAAAACACACAATCCTAACCTGCTGATCTTACATATAAAAACACACAATCCTAACCAGCAGATCTTACATACAAAAACACACAATTCTAACCCGCAGATCTTACATATAAAAACACACAAACCTAACCTGCAGATCTTACATATAAAAACACAATCATAACCTGCAGATCTTACATATAAAAACACACAATCATAACTTGCAGATCTTACATATAAAAACACACAATCCTAACCAGCAGATCTTACATATAAACACACACAATCCTAACCTGCAGATCATACATGTGAAAACATACAATCATAACCAGCAGATCTTACATATAAACACACACAATCCTAACCTGCAGATCATACATGTGAAAACATACAATCCTAACCAGCAGATCTTACATATAAAATCATACAATCCTAACCTGCAGAGACATCTGATCTTCCTTCAATAGTGAACCTTGACCCTTCCTGAGCTGACCTTTCTCCTTTGCTGCTATATTTTGCTGTTGAACGGTGAGTTTCTGAAAGACAAGTTTAGACTATTCTAATGTGATCCTTAAACAATACACCATCATCATCATGCACAATATCTTACAATCACTGTTACTTCATTTGAAACAAAATAACTGATGAACACTTGTTAAATGATTCTGCAGCAAAGACCAGTTAAAGTAGTTATATCAGTTAGTCGAAGTTCCAACTTTACGCAAGCAGGCCACCACATAACTGCCAAATTTCTTCGGAAGCGGAAATTAGTGAGCCCCTTTCGCACTGAGAAACTTAAATAGTCACTTACTGTGCTTCCTGAACCTGAAGATTTAAGGTCGTATGGCTAGAGATGTTGCCAGAAACTGTGCAAGGTTAAGATTCTTCTTCACATTCACCAGCTGTAAACTCCGGGGCAAAGTTCTGATTGGTTGTCCACTTCTGGACTCTAGTCCTGTTCCAGAAACTAAGTGTTGCGTGATCATCTGTTTCACAGGTCTGACTCATCTGCATACTGTTGGTTCCTTGTCTCTTAGGCAGATGTACTATGACTTTGAATGAAGCTCCCAACTAGTCGACTCTTATGATAAGCTTTTGGACAGGCAGTGGGTCTATTCTTGTTTTCCCCATAAAAGGTGCCTGGAACCCAGGCGGGGGAGGTTAAGATTCCTATTTGTGGGTCCCTGACAGAAAAAGATCTCTAAATCTGACCAAAATAATTTTCTTTGTACTGCATATGTCAGATACTTTTCCATCGCTGGACTGACGACTGGATGCAATGCTATTTTAAAGCTGTATCAAATTTCTTTCTGACCTAATTGTAAAGAAAAGGACACTTTCCATGCCTTCAGACGTATTGGGCATATAGGGCTAGACCTATCAGCACTTCTTGAGTGATGTAGTCAGCATCATGCCAGCCGCCTTTACTTTCCAGGACTCCATTTGGTATCCATTCAAGGCTGGGTTGACCTGGGAGCCAAGGTCATTACAAAAAAAAGTATGGTGCCGCCAGGACCCGAGCTTACGATCTCCCGATCCGCTAACACTAAATTCTAAATGAGATTGTATCTGACAACATAGCAAACATTTTACACCAGCTAACACTAAATTCTAAATGAGATTGTATCTGACAACATAGCAAACATTTTACACCCGCTAACACTAAATTCTAAATGAGATTGTATTTGACAACAAAGCAAACATTTTACACCAGCTAACACTAAATTCTAACTGAGATTGTATTTTAATTTTAACTCCAAATTTTGCCCAGGCAGCGCTGTTAGGCTACTCTTTTTCTATTTTCAACTGCCAAGGGATTTCTTTACGTGGGCAACAATGCACATGGGCGTCTAATTTCACTACTCAGAGACCAGGGGAAATTACTAGAAGTCCATGTGAAAAAATCCCAGCCTTCACCGGGGCCTCCAGCATTCGAGGCGGATGCCAACAAACATTTTACACCCGCTAACAAGATGGTCATTTTACGGTCAACAGTTCACCTGGACTAACAAGACATCCTTAGACGGAGACCCAGCCAGAAGCTTCTTCTGCTGGTCTGTGAGAACCTCCTCATCTGAATCGTCAAGAAGGCCGTACTTGGAAAAATGGTTGACCTAGAGAGAGAAAAAAGTGTTATTACAACTATACAACTTCTCAACCTACGACCATTCATATTTTTGACCATAATTATTAAGTTTAACCCCCTCTCCCCCTCAAACTTTTCCCACGCCCTCAGGCATACTGGGCACATAGGGTTAGACATATTTTAAAACCAACTGGCATTCGGTGGGTGGTGTGGTCAACAACCCACCAGCTGCCTTTACTTCCCAGGACTGCATCTGGTACCTATTTAGGGCTGAATCTACCTGGAAGTCAAGATCATTTTTTTGGAAAAAGGTCTGCCATCAGGTTCTGAACTCATGACCTTTTGATCCCACAGCTACTCCCAAATAAAGACAACAGAGAGAGACACAAAAAAGGGTGTACACAAAATGGTTGAATAGGAGTAGACCACAAGGCACACCAAGAAGACTAAAAAGAGATAACATACACGCAGACCTACAAAAACAAGAAATCACCAAATGGAAAGATCAAGCATTAACGACTAAACAAGAGAGCCGTCAGAGTTACTTCAACCCTGTCCACACCAAATCTGAGAAATATACATGAAAATAAGCAGTGGAAATATTGTTAACAAATCAGACATACTATTAGGAATGAAAAAAAAATTAAATCAAACTAAAATAATCTACAATTAAATTGTGACACGTCAGAAGAAAACAGAGAAATGCAAAAATTCTTCATGTTTGCTAACCTGGAATACCCAGGAGCCAGTCTCTGGGCGATAATCAATGAACTTGCCACCAATTTTGGCTGCGGTTTCCTCCAGTTTCTCTGCGTAGTTCATCAGCTTCAGTCTATCTGGGTTCTGAAATTATGATTAGCAAACTCAATAATTGTGCTATATCACTCTGTGCACCCAGACATATCCACACTGGACTACAGGCTATTCTGTAACCGTTTTTTTTTGGGTGCCCCATTATAACTGTGCTGTATCACACTGTACCCAGACATATCCACACTGGACTACAGGCTATTTTGTAACTGTTTTGTGATGCCCCATTTTAATTGTGCTATACCTGTACCGACATATCCACACGGGACTATAGGCTTTTCTGTAATCGTTTTTGTGGAACTGCATCATAACTGTGCTATATATGGTTATGCATTTGGACAGGGTTTCTGGGATTTGTCTAGGTTTGATTCTCATCCCTTAGGTTTTAATACTACTGCAATCCTGGAGGTTAAAAAATAAAAATAAAAAAAAGAAATAAGAAAGGAAAAGGCCCCATAGTACAAACCACTGTGATAATACAATGAAGACATATCTTTTTATTCATTTATTCATTCAATGCTCCATTGTGCCATTATAGATCACATTAGGCTCACAGTTTATTCTCCATTCCATCCTTCCCTGTGCAATCAGTTCTATATCATGGGTAGAATTCAGTCTAGCAGCTTTGGCTTCTCCCATCAACGTTCACCTTAGAGGATTCTACGGGATGTCATCGTTTCTTCAGTTTCCTATTTCAGCGCTGACTGACTGGTGATTTTCTGTTCGCCTCTTCTTAGAATGTGTCCGATACAGCGCCATCTACTGTCTTATATAACTTGATACTAGTGGTTGCCCATTTCTCTTTTATTTCTTCACCATTACTGAATGGATCCCATTTATGTTCCTTATTTTTCACAGGCATTTGATTTCGAATAGATTTAACTTTGTTCCATATCTTTAGGGGTGCTCCAACTGTCACTGGTAAAACAGTAAAGACACAACAAACTAATTAAAAAAAATTTTTTTTTAAAAAGACAGCTGCTGGATAGAATCAAGCAAATGACCAACCTTGATTGGACTTCTGGTAGATTTGTCAGATGGCCACACACAGTCTAGTGTGATCTCAGCTTTCTTGTTCAAACCTTGACCAAGTGGGGGTTTCTTATCATCATCTGGGTATACCACAACCTCTCGGCGCCGGAAGTGAACTGTTTGAACACAAGAGATATTTAGCTATTTTCACAAATGAAGCTCAACGTATCATCACTCGACAATGCATTGAAACCACAAACTTCTGTTTACAATGAAACCACAAAACTCAATTGTACAGACATTTAACAACATCCACTGGCCTCCCCAAAAGGATACTACAGGGTTATGTAGAAAGGAAGTTTGAACAACAGATCAACATCAAGGCACACGGGTAGTAACCCATAAGTGCTTCGCTCTTCTAACTTAAGTCTGAGTCAGAAGAAGCTCAGCACAAAGCACAGGCTCTGCAGGACCGATGAGGATCCTGAAATACTTTGGGTAGATGTTTAACTCCAAATTTTGCAGCGCTGAAAGGCTACTCTTTACGATTTTCAACTGCAAAGGGATTTTTTTACGTGTGCAACAATACACTACCCAGAGACCAGGAGTTACTAAATGTCCAAGTTCATGCCTTACTGGGGATCGAACTCGGAACCTCTAACACTCAAGGCCCACACAGCCCTTGCAGAAAGGAAGGAACAGGAGATGAGGCAGACCATGAAAGACCTGGATACAGAATTCAGCTGAACGGACAGGCCCCTAACATCAAATATATTGCATGTGACCAACAGAGAAGGAGTGAACTGATCAGACGGTCAATAACAACTGGTGACCCAAAAATATGCGGTGTTAGGGGAACTATGATAATTACCGTTCATCTTCCCAGTGTGGGTTCAGGGGCTCCCATTTTAGTGGGAAAAAGAAACAGACTCACTCTCCTTTAATATGCATGTCCTAACAGGCGACTAATTAAGGCTGTCTACTTTGAAGTCGGAATGCATTGGCCTGAGAGGCCAGGAACCAAAAAAAGCACATTGTGCTGAAGTTTACAGACAGATAATACCAATAAAACAAAAGACTATTTATGTCTTTTCTTTATTCAAACTAAGACATTTATTTCAGTTTCTATAACCACTGTATCTACCTGTGTTCTATATCTACCTCTGAAAGAAATGTAAACATAAGAATAAGATCATACCTATTTCATCCAGGTTTAATCCTGTCACATCTGT
Organism: Candidula unifasciata; assembly: GCA_905116865.2. Classification (NCBI taxonomy): domain Eukaryota; kingdom Metazoa; phylum Mollusca; class Gastropoda; order Stylommatophora; family Geomitridae; genus Candidula; species Candidula unifasciata. The sequence continues at coordinate 295,727 of CAJHNH020000513.1, read as the reverse complement.
GACCCCGGGAAAGAAAACATTTCCGTAGCCGACTCGGCCGATGACGAGATCCTCAACCAGGCAGTTGCCATTTTCGTCGATCAGGTCAATCATTTCATCCAGCGACGGGACTGTGTAGTAGCCAGGGCGGGTCAGTGTGATCCCTGTAGGGTGTGGGGTGCTCCGGTCCACAGGCTGCCACCATGATAAATTTAAAGAACAAGAATTAATTGGGTAAACAGAAAGACATGTCTCACTTAACAGTCAACAGTTTTCCCTGTATGGTCTCAGGTGCACCATTTGGGGTGGGGGGGGGGGGGGGATGCAGAAAAAAAAAAAACAGTTGCGTATCCTTCATACGACACTGTAGAACCAACTCACATAATTTTTATGGCCATTGTGGTTTTTTTTCTAGGCAATTTTTTTTTTTATTACCTAGATCAGTTTGTCTTGCTTTCTGAAGGGCCAGCTCTGGGTGTCACTGTCAAAACCAACGCAAGACGCTCTGCTGCCGCATCACCTGCAGCTGGGGTGGGAACCGGTACCACGGCAGTGGGAAGCACATCTGCAACGCCTGAGCCACATACGCCTCTAACAAGCATGATGTGAATGGTGACCAAATCCTTTTCACAACAAAGTCAAGGACCCCTTTCCCCAACTTCAGACGCTTTGGGCATATGAAGCTGGGCCTAAATTTTATAGACCAATTGACACTCGGTGAGGTGGTCAATATCATGCCGGCCGCCTTTACATCCCAGGATTATACATGGTGCCCATTTAAGGCTGGGTCGACCTGGAAGCTAGGGTCATTTCTGAAACTAGCACAGCTCTGTTTAGATTTAAACCCACGACCTCAAAACCGGCGACCAGTGTATAGCCACTATACTATGACAGCCATATCTTTCTTTCAGTGACAGGTCTGACCAACGCAAACTGTTGAATTTCTCTGATCTGTTTCGGTTTTTTTTGGTCTGTATGGGTTCAGGGGTCCAACTGTAGGGAAAAAATACAATAGACCCACTGCCTTCCCAATAAGCATGTCGTAAGAGCTGACTGATTGGGAGCTTCCTCAAATTCAGAGTACATCTGCCTGAGGCAAGGAACCAACAGTCTGCATACAAATAAGGAATATTTGTAAAATAGATGTGCACGCAACACTCAGGTTCTGGAACAAGACTAACTTCCAGAGGTGGACAAACAACCAGAACTTTCCGCCAGAGTTTACAGCTGGTGAGCACAAAGAAGAAAGAAGAAATCAGAAGAAGCTCTCTATCTGGCTCCCAGTTCACAGCAAAGAACAATGTGCTGTAGTGCTTTGGGGAAAAAAGGGGGGGGGGGGGGGGAAACTGCCTGTAGAGGGCATTTATAAGGAAATGCTTCCTGCTTATGCTGAATAATGTTTATCCCCTAAAGCGGTGCATAGCTGGGTAAAAAATCTTTCCCAAGGACCCTCTAGAATTGTCGATGAAGTCTAATCTGGTCGTCCTGATTGCAGTAGACGTATCCCTGCAGCGGGTGGAGTAGATGATTAGAGGTGACAGGTGAATAACGGCTGACTCTGTAGCAGCTGCTCTGTAGGGTGCTCATGTGGTTCAGCATTCACCATAATGTTCCACTGAAAATCCACCTTGGCAGGAGACATTTCACGAGTGATGCAGAAGTTTAATGTAAAGTGAAAATGTGGTTTAGAAAAAACAGAACGCAGTTCAATGCAGCAGGTTTAGGAAAACTGATAAAACAATGGGACACGTGCATCAATGTTGGTAGAAATCGTGATGAAAAAATATAGAGACAGTGTACCGGTAAAAAAAAAAAACTGTTAATAAGTTATCATCTTTAGCTTTTTTTTAAACAACCATTTGTAACTTACTGAGTTACCCTTGAAGGTATGTATATATGTATGTATGTATGTATGTATGTATGTATGTATGTATGTATGTATGTATGTATGTATGTATGTATGTATATATGTGTCCACGTGCATTTGTTTGTGTATGCATATATGAATGTGTTCGGTATGTATGCATATTTGAAGGTATGCATTAACCATCCATGTTGTGTGTATTTTATTTGTAATACTAATGTTGTTATACTTTATGCTTTAAAGATACAACACAATTACAGTTTGAAAGCTGAGCATTTGAAAGTGCCAGCGTACCCAATCTGTGACCCTTTGAAAATAAAGAGTGTTCGTTCACTGTCTTACATGCATAACACAGGTTCTGTATAATACACTATACAACTCTTTCTCACTGCAACCCTTTTAACCAAACATAAAATAAGAGTAACAACATAAAATAAGAGTAACAGAGAAAGAAAAAGAGAAATGAACACACACAAATATGGAGGTTCAATTTACCAAACAACTGTTGTCCAGATCAGAGTTGCTTAAAAAGGATGTAGTATCTGCAGCACTCAGCCTGTTGCCTCCATGATTTGGGTTCGAATCCTTTCTTTGTTTCATGGCCAAAATACTGTCATCAAGACTGTTGTTTCTGTGGAGAAAAGCAACTTACAATGAAGGGCTACAATTACAAGTGTAATTGCGGGTCATGTAAACAGGCAGTAACAGATCTCTAGGAAGCGGTAACAGAATGTAAGGGCTGCAAGACAATCGAGTAATTACGGAGTGTGACACAGGAGGTCTTAAGAGCACCTAAAAGAGCACTTGGCCCTGACCAATAAGCACGACCAATTAAAGAAGGGTAAGATGAAAACTGCTGTAGCTAGAAGCTCTTTTAAGAGCTTGAAGGCCCTTGGTTTGAATCACATCAAGTTTGCCCCCCCCCCAATACCTATGCTCTCAGGTCAAGCCAGCCTTATATGGGCATCAGATAAAGTCTTGGGAAGTAAAGGAGGCTGACGTGATGAACATATCACACATTTATCGTCCAACATTTATGTCCGATGTGCCACTGGTGCAAGAAAGGTACTCCTTTAATTTTACTTTCCAAAACAATTACCTCCAATTTGTATTGCTGTACTCCCTTTTGTTGTTGTGATCACTGGTTGTAAGCTCCAGAAGAAAGTTCTAGTTGCTCATTCACTTCAGGACTCCATAGGAAACTTCCCTAGAAGTCGCTTTATACAACATGATTAGTGGGGGGGGGGGGGGGGGGGGGGGTGTATGTCTATTACCCCCTCCCCCATAACATAACCCTTGACCTATTAGGGTCGTAGAGGTGTATTGATTGAAGAACTAGCACACAAAACCGGCTATCTTTCTCTGTCTTCTGCTTGATAAATAAGTGTATGATAACTTAGTCCTGCCCATTTCTTGATATTGTAATTCTAGGTTCTTCTTTACCCTCTTCTTCGACCCCCACCCAATGTTCTTTGAAGTACAGTCTTTGCAACCGAATCATGTCACCAAGCTAGCTTGCTACATTTCAAAACTGCCAAGAGAGGTTTCTGATGTCCCGCAAATTTGTATATTTTGTCTCACATTTATTTGTTTCATGTTCTAAAAAAAACTAATTCGTAAAATACGTCTGTAGCATTTGCAGCCCCGGAACCCACACTGGGGGGGGGGGGGGGGGGGGGGGAGGTGTGTGTGTCCTGTACTCATAAAAACAAGTTCCACCTCTCTCTGACCCAGATGTTTGGATGTAAGGAAACTGATTATTTATGCAGCATTCTGGTTATGTTTCACATTCTAGGGCAAGTTAATACTTTAACAAAAAATGTGAATGAAGTGAAAGTGTTTTTTTTTTCAAAGATTGTTATGAATCACATTAATATGGCCATTAATAGACAATAAAATGCCTGAGGAAAATGAACATATAATGGGATGAGTTCAAGATGAGTGAAGAAATACGAGAAATGTCTGGGCAACCACTAGTAACAACAGTTATAAGACAAAGAAGATGGCGCTACAGTGGACACATTCTGGGAAGGAACAGTTACCAAACAGGCACTGAAATGGGAAATAGGACTCAGGAAGCGTGGATGTGCAAGAGAAACTCTAAGGTGAGCGATGATGACAGAAGCCAAAGGTGCTGGACTGGGAGGATCCATGATATTGAAGTGATTGCGCTAGCACATACGCTGAGACAGCAGTCTGTCAATCTATCAACAAGGGAGTGTGATAAACAATTTTGGGTGTTTTTCGTTGGCACAGGAGCGGAGCAACTGTGGGGTGACCCGTTTGCTATGAAGCTGAAACTAAGATTACCAGATCTAGCGCATATGCTGAGACAGCAGTGTGTCAAGCTTTCCACAAGGGGGACTGTGATAAACAATTTTGGAGGTTTTCGTTGGCACAGGAGCGGAGCAACCGCGTGGTGACCCGTTTGCTATGAATGGCACAACAGGCCAGGAAATAAATGAAGGAAAAGACAATACACTTACTGAAGAACAGCCCCATTTCGACCAGTTGGTGTCTGCTGCTCAAGCACTATGGCATCTGCCTCATTGTCCGACTCGTTATCTTCCCGGCATGTTCTTAGTGGCCTGAAAATGTACACACCCATCAAAATGACAGATTGCAGGTCTATATTAACCCAACAGCCTACAATACTAGAAATGCTAAACTGCATTAACTTTCTGATAGCAAACATTTCAAGGGATGCTAAATTGTATGAACTTTCCAACAGCTTACATCATTGGGGACGATAAGTTATATGGACATTTAGATAGCATACATTAAGAGGAACGCTGGAATGCTACAGACCTTCCAAAAGTACACATTACTTAAAAAAAAAAAAAAGAAGCTAAAATGTTACAGACCTTCCGACTGCATACATTGCTAGAGACCTGATGGCACACATTACTAAAAACACTAAAAGGTAACAGACCTTCCAACAGAAATTACTAAGGATCCTAAATTGTTAGACTTTTCAACAGCAGACGCTAGCGAACTCTTAATTGTTACGAACTCAGCAGACATTCCTAAGTATGTTAAAGACCTTTAAATAGCTTTAAATACTAGGGATGTTAACAGAGAATTACTTATATAAAAATTTTTTTTAGGAATCAGGCATGCAAATCTGTTACAGATTTCTGAGACCACAGAAGACTATGATCTTGCCGGGTTGAGCTGAATTGTTCTCTTGTTAATAATTTTCCTATTAAAAAAAAATCGGAGCTGCTGTGGTGTGGCGGCTAGACATTCGCTTGTGGATCCAAATCCGAATGAAGCCTGAGACCCCCCCCCCCCCCCCTTCAAAATGACCAGGGCTACCAATTTGACCCATTCTTAAATGAGTACCACAGTAAGTCCTAGGAAATATAGGCGGCTGGCATAATGTGACTATATCACCCACAGAGTGCATGTAGTGCTATAAAATACAGGGCTAGCACTATATGCCCAATATGCGTAAAGGCGCGGAAAGGGATCCTTTCAGGAGGCTGAAGAAACTCACAAAAATGACCCCAAACTCACCTGGTAATGGGTGTAACTGCTGGGCCATTACTGTTGCAGGACTCGTCCAGCTGAGATGTGACATCTCCAACTGTGTCACTGTAGACCGAGCTTGACTCTGCAAGTGACTTGTTACTTGTCCTTTTTCCCAGGACAAGTTTCTTCACACTCTTGCGGGGAATAAAGGTGTCATCGCCGAAGCTAAAGTCTTCATCTTCTAGCCCATCAAACAACTGTGCCTAAAGATGCAACGGAGAAATGTGAAGACAAATAATGTGCCTACTACAACAGAGAAAGATGAGTTAAATAATGTGTCCACAAATACAACACAGAAATTGGGGTTTAAAAAATGTCCATTCAGACATTTTGTTTTCTTGTATTCTAATAACTTTTCTATGAAAACTATGTCCAAAGGTCATTTTTATTTTTAGTGTTTATTATATCACAAATGATTCACTTTCATGTTGCCTCAGAGGAGTTAACTTAAAAGAATATGATAACAATAGAAAAACTGTTTCAGACAACAAAAATATGAAAAACCAAATTTAATAAAAGCGTATAAAAAAAAGAATGTGAATTCAGCTCATTTAACATTTCATGTAGCAGAAATTATGTATCTGTATAGATTTCTTACCTTCCCTCCACTAAGAAGGGAGTGAAGTGATTTTGGCTTGATCTTTGTAGTCGGTCGAGGGCTAACCTTTGGCCGATTTGCTGAGAATAAGGCAGCTTTCTGGGCGTTGGGGTTGGTAGGTTTCAAGGCGTCATCTCTACGATCTTTACTTTGCTGGAAAATAAAAACAGAGAATTGACAAGATTTAATCACAACACCAAAGAAGTCGAAAGAAGAAAAAAATACTGGAATAAATTGTTTTTGTTTTAAACAAAAAAAAAAATTGTTATACTGTGCCTGTAGCCACAGAAATAATGGAAAGTTTAAGCTAAATGTTTACACTGACAGCTCCCTACACATCACATTTACAATAAATATTTTACGAAGGCTGCATAGACCATGAGAAAAGAAAAATTTTCAAGGTAACCTAAAAATCAAATTACTAAATCCTTTGTGGATTCCGGGGTCCTATTTAAAAACAGACCCACTGACCCCTTAACAAGCATGTTCTAAAAGTTAACCTCTTCTTCTTCACGTTCACCAGCTGTACACTCTGGCGGAAAGTTCTGGTTGTTCGTCCACTACTGAACTGCAGTCCTGCTCCAGAACCTGAGTGTTGCGTGTGCATCAGTTTTACAGATCTCATTCTCTTGAATACAGACTGTTGGTTCCTTGCCTCTCCGGCAGATGCACTCCGACTTCAAAGGAAGCTCCCCAATTAGTCGACTCTTACGACATGCTTTTGGGTAGGCAGTGAGTCTATTCTTGTTTTCCCCTACAATGGGGCCCCGGAACCCATACGGGGGTAAAAGTTAACTAATTAAGGTGTTTTCTTTGAAGTCGGAGTGCATTTGCCTGGAAGGCGAGGAACCAACAGCCTGCATACAGGTAGGACAGATCTCTAAAACACTGTGCATGCAAAAATCAAGTTCTGGAACAAAACTGAAGATGAAAAAAACCAGAACTTTCTGTGGCTGTTTACAGCGGGTGAACGCAAAGAAGACATTACAAAAGTTAATTAAACTAACCCATGAAGCTGATGATATTAACCCAGAAAGCTGATGAAACTAACCCACCAAGTTGATGAAACTAACCCACCAAGTTGATGAAACTAACCCACCAAGAAGCTGATGAAACTAACCCAAGAAGCTGATGAAAGCAACCGACGAAGTTGGTGAAACTAACCCGAGAGTTGATGAAACCAATCCCATGAAGCTGATGAAAGCAATCCATGAAGTTGGTGAAACTAACACACGAGTTGATGAAACGAATCCCACAAAGCTGATGAATGCAATCTATAAAGTTTGTGAAACCAACCCACAAATAAGATGAAACCACAAAGTAGATGAAACTAACCCAAGATGCTGATGAAAGCAATCCACGAAGTTTGTGAAACTAACCCACAAAGTTGATGAAATTAACATAAGATGCTGATGAAAGCAATCCACAAAGTTGATGAAACTAACCTGTAAAGTCGATTAAACTAACCCAAGGTCTTCTCAACATAAGGCAAATGGACTGAACACTTTGCTGCAACAAATTCTTCTAAACATTAATTATCAAACAATGAATTTACTTACCTGCTTCAGGTTCCAGAACAAAGGGTTGTCCCCATAAGGCGAGGAGGCTAGTGCCAGAAGGTGCTGGTTGCTGTTGCTCTGGGTAGGTGCTGTAGCACCCCTGCACAGAACAATTAAGATAATACTGCAGAAGTACCTTTCTCAAAATTAGGAATATCTTATACAACTTGTTTATACTGAAAGTTAGAAAAAGATTCTTGCATGTTAGACAGAACTATTTTTAACTGTGATAACCAAATATATATTTTAACTTCAAACACAAAAAAACTGGCACATTTCTTTAGCATATCCTATCCAAACATAAGGGGTAAAAATCACACAAGACACATGACTGGTACACGTCAGAAATAGCCAATTTGTTTCTTATTCCTAACAAAACAATTAAATGACGATTGAGTTTGCTTGGCCTTATGGTATAATTTGGACAACAACAGAGATATAACTTTCTTCTTCTCGTTCGCCGGCTGTAAACTTTGACAGAAAGTCCCGGATGTTTGTCCACACCTGGACTTTGACCTTGTTCCAGGCTCTAACCCCTTCTTCCAGTGAAAATCTTTTTTTTTTTAAAAGAACGTTTGACTCCATTTCATTGAAGGAGTCTCTAAGTCTCTTAAGAATTGTCTTATTTGTCAATCAGGTTCTCTCTCTTAACCCTCACCCTCTCAGAAGGTCATAGTTGATACACCAATTAATCAGTTGTGAAATCAACAAACTTGGTACTACATCCACAGGGCCCAAATATACATCCCTTGGTGGAGACAAATGTGTTTTAGCTGGCTCCAACTAAACAAAAATGTACAAGCATTTGTTAACTGGTGCATATCAGTAAATCCAGCCACACATGGTGCGTTGTTTGGGACTACAAGAGTTAACTATGGAAAAGTGTGAGCCCTGCTCCTGGTGCAACAACACATGGTTCAGAACCACTTTATCCAAAACAGCTTATCACACATGGTGAGTGTGAGGCAGAAAAGGGTGGTGGGGGGGGGGGGGGGGGAATGAAATGTACTGACCCAACCAATGAAAGGATAAAATAATAAAAGTAACACAGAAACAAGCAGTCAGTACTTACATGCCCAAATTAGTGCCAGCCCCTCCTAGATTAAGACTGCCGATCGGATTGTTTGTACTTCCTAAAGTGCTGCCAAATGCTGTGAAAAAAAAAATAATGAACAAATTATCTCAAAGTCGGGTTGGTTCATTTCTCATAACAATACAAACCAATGTTAAATTAAGAATCAACATCATAGCACTCAGGACACTCCCATAAGCGCTCCGTCACCCATCTTCAGCAGGAAGTGAAGAGTTTCAATACTGATGGCACCAGTAACCGTCTGATTGTATATCCATCTTGCCCTTCCCCTGAGTGTAAAGTGTCTGCCAGATCCCCTGGTAATTCCTTGCAGCGCCATTCTCCTTAGACCGTAATGATGTGCCTCTGCACTGTTTACTAGCTCTCAAAATCTAGCTTGTCATGCATCAATTCCCCATCAAGTGGTGCAGAGCCGCCCAGCCTATCTGCCTGCTCATTTCTCAACACACCAGCATAACCAGGAGAAAATATCCAAAGGGTGCTAACTACCCGGGACCTCTGAATTGATGCTTACCAATCTGCACGCACCATGCCTGAATCCACATGCTCTGTGAGTCAGTTACAATCACGGCATGTGTGTACAACTGACTCTCAAGCCTGCAGGAAGCAGCAGTGACTGCCTCCACCTTAATTCTAAAACTAAAAGTGATATCATATGCAAGGCTTTGTTGCATTAAGCGACGTCCATTCGCTTTTGCTATGAACCCCCCTTGCACTTCGTCTGCCTCTCAACACAAAGCCATCTGTATAGATAATCACATCACTTGCGCTGGAATTGTCATGAATCGTTTGCTGAACCTCTGATTCTGCAGCACCAGCTGGCCAGTCCCTGCACTCACGACTCAAAGTGATTAGAACCCTACACAAGTCTGGAACGCCTTGATCCACTTGTCTCCTTCTCCAAATTTATCATGTCTGCCCACATGTCCAATTGTGTCTTCTAATACAAACCACAAGACATTTATTATAGTTTTCATGAGCAGATGTAGTACTCTGTTACGTTCGTCTGTTAAGATACTTTACTGGGTGCCCCCTTGCATCTGTTAAGATACTCTACCGGGTCCCCCCATACATCTGTTAGATACTCTACTGGGTTCCCCCTTACATTTGTTAGATACTCTACTGGGTTCCCCCTTACATCTGTTAGATACTCTACTGGGTTCCCCTTACATCTGTTAGATACTCTACTGGGTTTCCCTTACATCTGATTAATACTCTGCGGGTTCTTCCTTACATCTGTTAAATACTCTATTGGGTTCCCCTTTACATATGTTTGATACTCTAGAGGGTTCCTCCTTACATCTGTTAGATACTCTACTAGGTTCCCGCTCACATCTGTCAGATAATCAACTGGGTTTCCCCTTACATGTGTGTGATACTCTAGAGGGTTCCTCTTTACATCTGTTAGAAACTCTACTTTTTTCTCTGATTACACTATAAGACAGACGCTCAGGAATTTCTGTGGTCTATACACTTTTGTATTTAGTGTGGACTGAGTTGGGCAGTTTATCTCTCTGAACTCACAGCACAGAGATGCATCTGTCTGAGTGGGCAACTCAAGGTCTTGATAGGGTGACTGGTTTTTGTGTGTTAATGCTGGGGGGGGGGGGGTGGGGGGGGGGGGGGGGGGGGGGGGGGCGGGGGGGGGGGGGGAGAAATAAAAACCTAACTCGTACAGCCTGTGCCGACTGCACTATTCATGTGGCCCTAAATCCTCAAGACCTAGAAAATGGTAAATAATGGCAGTAAAGCAGCCTTAAATGGGTAGCAGGTAAAGTCCTGGGAAGTCAAGGTGGCTGGCATGATGCTGACCACACCACTCATACTAATTAGTCTATAAAAATACGAGTCCAGCCCAGTGCGCTACTGCCATAAAAAGGGACCTTCACTGGTAATAAAGACAGATGGTCAGTCCGCACAAAGGATGATCATGCAGAGCATCTTCAGGCATGGCCATTTAATTAACTGTATGTGTCGATTGCTTCTTGCCCAAAAAAAAAGTCTGCTCTCTAGTTTCAGCCCCCCCCCCCCCCCCCCCCCCCCCACATAAGATTCTGTCTTCTCAGATCATAATAGTACGAGCACAGCGTGGTCAAGACAACCACAATACCTGCTGCTCCCATGAAAAATATAGTATCCAAAAATGGAAACGAGCATAAAATAGCCGCCTGTGACAAAGGAACAGAACAATCTCAGAATAATCACAGCCCCTGGAAAAAAAACACAGCCATTCATCGCCATTTAGAAAATGGAATTGAATATGTTTAACAGTCTTGCTATATCCACATATTTACAACAGTGAGACAGTTCTCATTAGAGATGCAAAGGATACTACTTTGCAAAATCTATCAAATACCTCAAAGAAACAGGTTTCAAACCGACCAATCAATCAAGCAATTACCTGTGGTTCCGGAGGTTCCACCCCCAAATGAGAAACCAGTTCCAAAGGCTGGTTTTGCTGCAGGTAAACCAAACGTGTTAGTTGCTGTTCCTGTACCAAGCCCAGCCCCAAACCCAAATGATGATGTTCCAGTTCCCAAGCCTGTGGTTGCTGTACCAAATCCTGTAGGCTTAATACTGCTGAAGAGACCACCTCCTGTTGTATCTGCAATAGGAAGTGAAACAGCAGACTACTTAGCAAACATTGGGAGCAATAAAGAACATCCAGATATAAGTTGCACTAATGATGAAAACAAAACTCAGATCAAGGCAGCCGTTGGAACCCATCTCATCCAAAAGACAATCCTGAAGACTCAGTGGATCTTCTCAAAGCAACAGACTACTGTGTTGAATGTCGAATTAAGAATCGACATCACAGCACTTGGGACACTCCCATAAGCACTCCGTCCCCATCTTAGGCAGCAAGCGAAGCGTTAAAATTCTGATGGTACTAGTAACTGTCTGACTGTATATCCGTCTCGCCCTTCCCGTGAGTGTTGAGCGTCAGCCAGATATTCTTGTAACTCCTTGCAGTGTCATTCTCCTCAGACCATAATGATCTATTTGGTCCTCGGCACTGTTCACTCGCTCACAAAGGGCCGTCACAACATCCAGCTTGTCATACATCATTTCATCACCAAGTGGTGCAGAACCAGCCCTTCTAACCGCCTGCTCATTTCCCAACACATCGGCATGACCTGGAGAAAATATCCAAAGTATGCTAAATACCCAGGACCTCTGAAGTGATGCTTGCCACTCCTGCACAGAGTATGCCTGTCTCCACCTTTCTCAGATTACTGTGTCTAAACTGTAAACTGACACAACACTCACGGCAATGATATGTACAAGAAATTCAAGACTGTGGACATGGAACTTTGCCTATGTGGAAAGGCACCACAGAATGCTCAACATGTGTTACAGGCATGCTGTCTTCATGTGGTAGAGAGATCACTTGTCTGACCAGTCGGCATTCCGGATTAAAGTAAGCCAGTGTACCCAAACTTTTCTTAGTCGCGGCGCTTTTTTTCAATTACATTTTTTCCGCGTCGCCCTAACCTAAGTAAAAGTATGACTATTCGAATGTAAAAAGAAGAAAGAAAAAAATTTAACTCATGTATCTGTGAATGTTTTGCGGCGCCCCTGTGAAGAGGTCACGGCTCCAGAGGGTGCAGCAGAACACAGTTTGGAAATCACTGAACTAAGCTGTATGGATCAACACAGGATGCATCACAAGACAGTCTTTACTGAGGCCTATGGTCTTCTAATCTGGAAACTGGGAGGAAGAACAAACAGCACAACACAAACAAGGTGTAAAATAATTCTGACATCTGTGTCGTACTATGAGCCCTTCTGCTTCTAACCCAGGTTCATTGCAGTGGTGCAGATATATCACCCACCTCTCCTGTGTGCAGTTTTTGCCTCTCTAGTGTCTACTATCATCTCTATATGCCCCAGCAATTTTAATCTATTGGCCTTCATGATGCCAATGAGCAATAGTGATTTAAACGTTTCATTCTTTTGTGTCTGCAACTTAGATGGGTTTAAAGATTCACTGTAGTGCTGTTTTTGAAAATCTTTAACAATCTAACTGATGATGATTATAAAGGTGTGTAAAAATGTATAAAGAAACTTACTCCCAAATCCAGCAGTGCTAGTGTTAGTTCCAAACCCAAACGTTGAGGCTTGTGATGTGGGCTTGGCAAACAGGCTTCCTCCAGTTCCAAAGCCAATCGACGGTGTGGTGGCTGTGCCGAAACCTGTTGGCTTAGCTGCTCCAAACAATCCTCCCTGTTTATGGACAAGATACAAGTGAAATAAACCTGTTTACGTGACTAAAGGTATACTAGGGATATCTATTCCTTCTGTTTTTACCTATTATCTCCTAAAGGATCACCACAGGCGTCAAAGCCTACTCCTCTGAATTCAGAATACAGATGACCGAGAGGCTCTGTACCAGCAGTCAGCATACAAATAAGCCAGAGTTTACCGCCGGTGAAGACCCAGTGTAGACTTTTTTAAATTTGGCATACACAAACAATACACTGCATAATTTACTGCTTGCCATTGTTGTACACTTTGTACACTGTATATTCAACATGTATGTTTACGCACTGATACTCCTTAGTATCAACAACCAAGTATTTAGGCCTAGGGTGTCTACTCTAACATTCCGCTGGATATCTCCTTGATGGATGTGCTACAGTGAAGTCCTGCATACTGGCACACTTGGCACAGCATCATCTAATACAGTTGTTATCTTTACGAGTCAACAATAACGCTTGTGACAGGCCACATAAACTTTAATGTCATTAACATTACACGTCACAATATGATGATGATTATTCATTTAAATATGTACGATAATAAATCTCTATTATCTACTTTGATGATATAAAAGATTACAATCTTTTCTCAATGTATTCCTGCCAGACTAAACAGACATTAAACTGTCTCCCGCAAACAACGGTAAATCAAAACCTCACAAAGAGGAACGTCCGACTTGGACAATGGAAAAATCTCAACTTCCTGGGCCTTTGTGTTCTACGCCCAGAATTCAATTAGCTCGTACGTATCCTAGGTAACGACTCGTGGCTACTGTGTGAACCTTCAACTGTGGTGTTACCACTAGAAGAAACTTTAACTCTCGGCCAAATAAGATTACAATAGCCATTTTTCGCTGTACCTCATCTACTGGATTACTAGTTATATCAACGTAAGAAGCACTCTCCCCTGAAATATACAAATCACATTGTCTTCTCTGGGCACATTACACCTCACAACCTGAAGATTAAGAAACCTACATGGCTACCACAGAAATTGAAACACGTTTTTTTGTGTCTTCATAATGCAGGATTTTAAATTTATATTTCAATTGTCACAGTTTCCATCAGTTCAGTCCAGGAAAAAAAACTATTGTGCTACAACTCCTGAACTCGGGCATAGAAAGAGAGTGACTTTCCTTGCCATTTATGCCATGTTGAGCCTGTCCTATGTTGCGGGAGGTGTCACACTTAGTGAGTGTCCAGCAACACAACAAACACTATGCCATGTCGTCACCAGCCAGCGATATCGTATGGTATATATTCCACGATGTGAGCACTTTTAACGATCCAAAACTCTCCTATGCCACAGCCTCAAGAGAGAGTGCAGCCCACATCTTAGGACTGCATGCAGCTTATGACAACAATGCGAAAAAATGTAATGCGTGACACCCCTGCAACATTGGGCAGTCCTACGACACGACAGGGATAAATGGCATGTTTCGTACTACATATATACTTTTTAAATATATTTTTTTATGGCAAGTTCCGTATTGCAACTATATTACAACTCCCCCCCTCCCCCCAAGCAAGATATAATACTACTGTCTTGAAAAATGGAAAGTTGCCAACAACAGTATTCAATTGAAAGAATGACAATTAGCCTACACCGCCCTCCACCCATGTATCTGTACTGATACAGAAACAAAAAGCCAAACATTACTCACACTTTGTGTGCTGGTACCAAATCCGACTGGATTGGATGCCCCAGCAGCTGATGCTCCAAAAAAGCTGGATCCTCCAGTCAACGAGGGCTGGGTTGAGGTTGTACCTCCAAACAAAGGCTGGGGAGAAAATGACCAGCACTTGTATAATAATGTCAATAATAAGAACACAAGCAATACAAATCACAATGTACAGTGCAATATATTGTATTTCATCTTATCCCAAGCATGATGCAGTAACTTATAGTCCATGCTGTGTGGTGCCGGTAGTCACATCTATCAACCACCTTCAGTTTTGTGTACTTTCAATCAGTTCTGACAAAAATAATCTTCCATGCCATGATGTCGAACCATCCAGCATCTTCTCTCTCAGCCTTTTTCCCTTTCCAACTTTTCTACCTCCACGATGTACTCCAGTTTTCTCCGCCTCAAGGCATGACCACAGAATGTAGACTGTTCCTTTCTAGAGTCACTTCTTTCAATACATCTGCATTAATCTTTTGATCAGTCCAGGGTATACTCTCATCATTCGTTTATAAAACATCTCCACTGCTTTAAAAAAAAATTTCACTAATCATCTAACTGTCCATGATTTATTTACACATCTGCCGTAACAACATAAACAGATAATGAAGTGACTGACTGTGAGTTTACTGGTTAGTCCCCCCTCTCCCCCCCCCCCACTCCTCGTAAATTACCTCTCTACCTTCTTCTTAGTCCGTCTCGTAGTCTACTAACGCTGAACTCTTTTGTATACAGTTTAAGCCCTCATGATGCCAGTGATCAATGATGATATAAACAGATTATGAAATCTGTTGTTGCTTCTCCCTCTCCTTTCTCTACTGTTTGCATCTTTGATAGGTGGAATTTTTGTGTGTGTGTGTGGGACGGTTCTCAAAGGTCTGTAATAAGGCTTCATATCTGAGTTGTACTCCAGGCTGTACAGCCAATTAGAACAACTAGTCTAACCAGCGTTGTACATATTGTGACTTTGGTTTTTTACGAGACAGAGCATTTGATTTGAGCAGATGTAGGGCACAGTATACCATATTTCTTCTTCTTCTTCAAATTTACCAGCTGTAAACTCTGGCAGAAAGTTCTGGTTGTTCAACCACTTCTGGACTGCAGTCCTGTTCCAGAACCTGAGTGTTGCGTGTGCATCCATTTGTACAGATCTGCCTTTCAGGCAGGGCCCGACCGACACGAAGATGGACACAAGATATAAGTGAGTCCTTGATTATGAAAGTACATGAGGCGAGGGAACTGGTGAGAGACCGAGTTTCTTTCAGGCAGACCGTGATGAGAGCGACGTTCTGCAAAGGACTTGCTACATGATGATGAGTCTTACAAAGTCAAATAAACATTAATATGCCCTATGATCAGACATGTCTTCCTCTGGCTTTATTTTCATAATGGAGCATAGGCCCACAACCTAGTAACATCAGACATGCTCAGTACTGGCTCGATTTTACAGGTAATTTTCCTATGGGACAAGCTAGTCAGTCTCTTGCCTACTAATTTTAGGTCTTTGCGTTCAACGGCTGTAAAATCAGGCAGAAAGTCCTGGTTGTTACCCACTTCTACCTACAACTGCCATGTGAATGGCATGGTATCAACATAACTACAGGGTCTCTTCAACACATGACCTAGTTCCATTCCGACCAATAGATCATAAGTTGAACTTATATTATTTTAATTTAAAGGGTTATAAAAACTCTACCCCACCCCCTGCAAAAAAAAAAAAAAAAACGTCTGTGTACATACAATTATTATACACAATGTAAAAAATACATTATTTGTACTCTATTACATTTGTTCCAGAAATTGTCTGACCCTACCAAAGCAGTTATCTTTCTTTCTTTACTTTTGTGTGTGTGTTTGTATGTGGTTGTAAGTGCGGATGGTTGATAAGTCACAAAGGTCATAAGTCAAGAAGAAATGTATTAAGGAAGACACAAAAACAAAATTACCCTAGCAGGACTTCCAAAGAGGGAGGAGGACTGCTGAGTCGCTGTTGAAGTACCGAAACCAAACCCGGACTGGGTTGTTGTGGCTGTCCCGAACAGAGGCCTATTTTGGCTGAAAGGTGTTGTCGCTGCAGAACTAGTGCTGCCAAAATCTGTAAATAGTTTTGAAAAAAAATAGGTTGGTTTACAAAATTATAATCAGAATGAACAGAGGATATGTCAGTGACAATCCTTATTGGCAATAACAGTTAGAAACAAGAGTAACTAATCGCTGCAAAGAAAATACAAACAGGCTATCGACCTACTTCCAAAGCCTGTTGTGCTTGTCTGAAGACTCGAACCCAGACCACCTCCAAACACAAAACTTGTGTTTGCCTGAGTAGCTGGAGTCTGACTAAATAAGCCCACTGTGCTGGTTGAGCCTGCCTGTTTTGATTTCCGGTTAGCGCTGTAATCTTCCATTCGAAGTTCCTGCAGAAAAATGCCACAAATTATTGAATGTACACGTTTTATAGAAAGTAACATCCAAAAATCACAAGCAACAGTGCTTTCTAGCACACACACACACACAGAGACAGAGAGAAGAGACAGAGAGAAGACAGAGAGAGAGAGAGAGAGAGAGAGAAAAGAAAGAGAAACAAAGCATCATATGTTTTGACTGGTTGCTAATCCACATCTGGACTTTAATCTTGTTCCAGAATTTGAGTTCTGCGCGCACATCCATTTTACAGATACTGTTGGTTCTTCGCTTTTCAGGCAGGGGCACTTCAAAGGAACTGCCCCTAATTAGTCCACTTTTACCACATGCTTGTCAGGGGGCAGCGGGTCTATTCTTTTTTTTTTCTGCCGCCACAATCTACATTGTCAAGCTAGGACCCCGAGTTTCAACTCACTTTCTCATCACCACCTTCAAAGTCATAACAGTACCTAACCATGCTGCGTTTCTTCTCCTAATGTGTTCACTCTTGAAACAATGTTGGTGTATTGTGGTTAACAGCTAGACTGCAATATCTGCATATTTTAGCTCTATAAATTTATTTCTGTAAAGCCCTAATTGGTAGCCTTTTATGACTGACTTTTTGATGGAAGGCATTTTTTTCTCCCACATTAAGAATGGTTGTTTAATTTTAAATTAACAAAGTAATTAGTTAAATACTATTAATTTAAAATTTCTTTTGACACGACGCCACCCACTCATTGTAGTCTTTTCCCCCAAGGAGACATCCAGACTGGAAGAGGAAAGATAAGAAAAGGTTAATAATGAGAAAGCTGTCCCAGCAAAAGATAAAAATAAATATTTTTTTTTTGACTCACCTCTAAACTTTTATTTTCGTACTCCTTCATGGCTGTGATACACTGGTGTTTAGTGTTGATGTTCGTGGTGACTCCACTTTTCATCATGGTATCTTGACCATTTGGTGGGTTGAAGGGAACAGTGGTCCCAACTGTGGCCATACCAGCGCTGGCCCCACCGAATGCACCAGTGGCTGAAGTCTGGCCAAAAAGGGAAGATGTGGCTCCAGTGTTCGTCCCAAACAAGCTGCTGCCAGTTTGGCCAGCGGAGGTTCCGAAACCTGTACACATTTATAGACTCTTCATGAATAGGTAATTACGAATTATAATGTCTGCTTTATTAACTGAACCATGTAAGGCGATTGAGTTCAGAGATTGGCCATATCATATGTTGGTCGCTTGGCCCCATTTTTGAGAGGTTTAAAAAAAAAACACACATTGCTTTTTAACTCTTTCATCCTGCAAATGGTATTTTAAAAAATAATTAAAATACCTTTTCACATTATTAATTTAAAATAAAATAAAAACATAGGTCACTAATAAATGCTGTTTTTAAATAGTTACATTTTTTTACAATTTGAAATATATAAAGGCATGCGGCATCTGTGGCGTAGGCGTTACGAGCTCAGCTCGTAATTCCAACGCACTGCGATTTAAACCCACTACCGGCAGCGCAAATTTTTATCATGGTATGGGGCGTTTGCAGGTCGACCCAGCCTAAAATGGGTACCAGGATGTGTGTTCTGGGGAAGTAAAGGCGGTTGGTATAGTGCGGACCACATTACCCACCTAGTGCTGATTGGTCTTTAAAAATATGGGTGTTCTTCCCATATGCCCGGTGCGATAAAGGGATGAAAAGATATCTTTAATTTTTTTTAGCGTTTTTATAAAGACATAAAGGTTGTCGCCAATAAACAGGAACAGAGGGAATTATTAAATGGAATCTACTTCCCGGAGCCAAAAAAAAAAATAATCCTTTGGCTGACTCATGCTGCGACCAACTGACTGCAACTGAGGCTAATAGGAAAATGTGGTCATCATGGCCTTAAAAAAGGCTATCTACACACATACAAATCACTCTATATGTTATTTTATAAATAAATTCAAATGCTGACCCCCTAAATGCCCCACAGGCTCAAACACAGCCAATGCCTCAGAAACATATCGCTTAGAAATGTCAGTGGCATTTATTGTGAAGTGGACCCTCAAACACGCGTAGGGGCTGCAGGTTCTCGGGGGCAAAGGGTTAACAAAAGGTGCAAGCATTGCAGCCTAGCTGTAAACAACAACATAAAGCGCCAGCCAGCCTTTCTTTAAAGACGAATGCAGAAAAAGAAATATATTGGTTACTGAGTTCAAGTACTTTACTACTGAATATAGTACTTTTACAAGCGTGGAGGTCTCTTTAGTGCATTGCAATACTTTTTTTTAGATTCAGGAACCAGAAATGGTTGGTGTGTGCGGGGAAGGGGGAGCTGCTTTATTTAAATAAATTTCTCTGTACAATAGGCATCGCAGCCTAGCTGTAAACCACATAGTAAAGCGCCAACTCCCTTTTTTGAAGACGCGGAATGCAGAAGAAAAAATATATCGGTTGCTGAGTTCAAATACTGTTATATACAATTTTACAAGTGTGGAGGTCACCTTAGTGTGTTGCAACATTTTTTTTTTAATTATGCTGTTCAGGAACCAGAAAAGGTGTGTGTGTGTGGGAGGGGGAACTGCCTTATTTACATAAATTTTTTGGTCAACACCCCCCCCCCCTTCCTGCAGTCGTTACTGGGTCACAAAGTAAGTAACAGTAAAGGAACCCTTTCCACATCTTTAGGCCTATTAGGCAACACAACATTGCCCAGTAGGACAGTGGGGGGGGGGGGGGGGGGGGCGGCGGCGCTGATTTAAGAATCGACATCCCAGCACACTAGGCATACCCATAGGTGCTCTACCTCCTGCACCAAATGCCTTGATGTGTAGATGCTATTGCCCAGTAAACCCATAAACAGGCAACAAATTCTGGGCCGTCTGCAAAATCCTTGAAGTTAGCATGCAACTATTTTTTTTTTAAACGTGTTTATTAAGTATACAAGTGAAACCCTCACCAGCAAAACCTCCGGGTCTAGCTCCAAACCCGGTGCTAGCTGCTGGTGTTGAAAACAAGGAACTTGTTCCCGTGTTGGCCTGGCTAGTGTTGCCAAACAGTCCTCCAGTGTTGCCACTTGCATTGGCGCCAAATGCTGTTATTAGAGAAGCAAATTATCCACATGAAACAACTGTAAATCTGTACATGAATAATCATAGAAAATTCCATTGTACTGCATCAGGTTAAGGCTTTAAATCCTGATTTCACAGAAAACTACAAACGTCTTCTTTCTAGTCCTGTTCTGCCTTTCAGGATAAAGTTTGGAAGAGGCATCGGGTAAGAGCCTTGTACTACATAGACGCTTGTATTTATGGCCTTGGATACTCCACCTTTCCATTGCTTGCCTGGTCGACCTCTGGATTGGATTCCATTACGTCTAAATGACAGGGCTCTCCACAGTGCACTATCTGGTGGCAGCCATGACACGTGTCCAAACTATCTTATCTCTTGATTACTATTTGATCTGCTGTCTCTTGATAATAGTATAATAACATTTGATCTGGTGTCTCTTGATATAGTTTAATACCATTTGATCTGCTGTGTCTTGATATAGTTAAATACAATTTGATCTGTTGTCTCTTGATATAGTTTAATACCATTTGATCTGTTGTCTCTTGATATAGTTTAATACCATTTGATCTGTTGTCTCTTGATATAGTTTAATACCATTTGATCTGTTGTCTCTTGATATAGTTTAATACCATTTGATCTGTTGTCTTGATATAGTTTAATACCATTTGATCTGTTGACTCTTAAAATAGTTTAATACTGGTTATGGCCCTTCTTTCCTGATATCGTCATTTCTAATCCTGTGTCTTTTAGTTATATTTTGTAGCAGCAAACTGTTCAGAGACATTAAATACAGACAGACTGTGCTTTTTCATGTATTTTATGAGAAGAAATAGACTCAAGAGCTTGGTAACGACCCGCAAAATTGTCAAAAAGGAAAGGCAAAGAGATACAAATCGATGCAGCAAGACCATAACACAGACCTGATCCTTGATTCCATTGAACCTATGAGGTGGCAAAACAACAACAGTCTACACTTATGGGCATCGTACATGACGATGAACAGTTATTCATATAAAACAACTGATTTGAGACGGTGACAACTAAAGAAAATAATAGAGATGTTTTGGGGAATTTTGGTATGTTGGAAAAACAAAAACCTTTTTGGTCATCATAGCGTCATAATTCCAGTAGTCACATAGCAACTGGACCCAAAACATTTTTTTTTTAAAGTAAGGGAATGTGATTCATTGAATTCTCTGCTGAGTCTATACTTTATTACTTCAATTTGTTTCTTGATAATTAAAAGTTTTTCTAAGGTTCCTTGAAAATTCCAGGTTCGAAGGGGACCACATAACGCTCCCTATACCGATACGAAAGGGGTTAAGCAATGGGGATACTTACAAAATCCACCAGGGTTCTGTGTCTGCCCAAACCCTGAGCCACCTACAGAACCAAACAATCCACCACCTGTACTGCCAGCGGTACCACTGGCTCCACCTCCAAACAAGCTGCCGCCTGCCAGCGGTGTCTGACCGCCAAATGCTGAACCGCCGCCAAACCCAGACGAGGCTGAAAATTACAATATTCTGGTATGCAACACTATTTTACGATAAATAATCAAATAAAAAGCAGTCATAAATATACATTCCTTATTTACTAACATGTTAAATAAACAGATACGGGAGCAACCTTCAAGTGATTTGCGGGTAAAACCAACTAAACTTCTCATAAACACAAAGGAAAAAATGAAAAATTCATCCAACGTTTCCTTCATCGCATTAAAGACAAATGAACATTAAATTTGCACTGTTTTTCTCTCTCTTTTTTCCACAAGTATTCAAACCGTCCGACAAGGTGCCGCCGTGAAATCAGTTTATGAATCGATGATTTAGCGATGCATTCAGGTATTCTTCTTTTCCTTTTGATTGTCAGTGGTTTTCAGATGAGAAGGCCACATGCCTCTAATAAAGCTGCAATGCAGTGCTAATCCATACAACTTGATCTCCAATGGAATGCCAACAAGCCAAATAGGGACTTTTTTTTTTTACTGCATGTAGAATGTATGCATGTCTGCTGATTTGATTTGATCCAAGAACAGACATCACAGCACCTAGGGCAGTTCCATAAGCGCTCCATCAACATCTTCAGCAGCAAGCGAAGAGTTCTGATACTAAAGGTGCCAGTAGCATTCTGATTAAACGTCCGTCTTGCCTTTCCTCTGAGCCTTGAGCATCTGCCAAAACCTCTCGTCACTCCCCGCTGTATCAATCTCACCAGAATGTGGTGATCCATATACTCCCCCGAACTGTACAGGCCCTTCCACAAGGCACTAACCACGTCTGCCTTATCATGCATCAGTATTCCACCAAGTTGTGCAGAGCCAGCCAGTCTGCCCACCTGTTCATCTGCCAACACATCGGCATGCCGGGTGAAAAAAATCCAGACAATACTCCTCACCCGTGTCCTCCGTAGCGAAGCATGCTGCTCTGCACGAAGCATGCCTGTCCTGATTTTCCTCAGCATGCTTTCTCAGTTGCAATTCCGATGTGTGTGTGTGTGTGTCCTCTAACCAGCGGAAAGCTGCAGTGATCGCCCCCACCTCCATTCTTCAGCTGGATGTTGTGGTATCTCATGCTAGGCTCTCCTGCACCAAACGTCGACCATTAACTTTGAATATGTTCAATATTCTCTGTTTAAAGTCGAGAGAATCAACTTCACTACACTGGGCACATTCTTGTCTTTTTCTCCTTACACCCAAAATCTGTTTACATCCCCGACCCCTACTTTCTATTTACAACAACATCACAAAAGAAAGAATTCCATGCAAAAAATTTCTAACTCTAAATTTATATGAATATCACAACATTAACCCTTTTGCCTCGAGACGCTGATAAACCAGCATGATCGCCTGTTACAAATCCCTGCAAGGCCATTAAAGCAGCAGTGCTGCATTATCCAGGCCCACACAAGCCTAGCTATCAGCATTGGTTTTCTCTTGTCCAATATTTGGATTTAGCCTTATAAAAGTCGTCCCAATGTGGGATGCACTTTTGTGTTATTTGAAGCCCCACCCTGGCTTCTGCCAGGGGCCCTAAATATAGCAGTGGCATAGATGTGGCTTAACGGTTGAAATGGTTTTCTGGGACCTATCCACGGGTGAACCTCATCC
The DNA here is from genome assembly GCA_905116865.2 of Candidula unifasciata. Classification (NCBI taxonomy): domain Eukaryota; kingdom Metazoa; phylum Mollusca; class Gastropoda; order Stylommatophora; family Geomitridae; genus Candidula; species Candidula unifasciata. The sequence goes on along the minus strand of CAJHNH020000513.1, from coordinate 272,596 downwards.
ACATGGTGGCACTTTGTGTCACCAGGTGTTTATCGCTTGTGCGATGTCATGGTAGGGTATTACTACCTACCTCCTGATTTTCTTCGTGCTAGTGCAGTGCTAAGGAGAGCAGGATCTGATATTTTATTTACTTAAAAAAGTACATGGGAAAAAAGGGAAGGGGGGGGGGGGCGCTACTGTGTTGAAATTTACTCCTTTTTAAAATCTGTTTTTTTTTAACTCTAATGTCACAATTTACCATTCAGACTTTCCCAGTAGCTTGGGCATTAATTTTATTTTAGCCTAAGGAATTAATTCTTTTAATTCTTAACTGCATTTGTGTTCCATGATTACTCCCTCTACACATTTCAACTTCAATTAAAACAGTTTTTATAAATTCTTTTATTCTTTCAAAATTTTCAGTGACCTGTGTTAAATAGTCGTTTTATTAAGTGTTTTTTAAATATTAGAACTGCCAGGTTCTACCCCTCCCCCAGCGGTTTGCAGGACAAAAGCAGTAATGAAGACGAATGTCAATGATCTAAAATGTATAGACAAAAATACAAAAACTACTAATCCCCAGCACATGCAAGACCTGGGGACCTCTTAAGAAGTAAAAAAGCCTATAAAGGACCCTCTTTCATGCAATCAGGCGAATTGGGTCTATGGGGCTAGACCAGTGGTCATCAAACTCATTAGTCAAAAAAGCCCCAAAACAGCAGGATGACTAAAAAATTTGAGACAGCCAAATTTCTTTTCCAAAACCTGTCAAGACCCATGTTTTTCGGATATAAAAGCAATTCTGTGGCCGAGCCGCACACAGGTCTCTAAAGAGCTGCATGTGGATCGTGAGCTGTGATTTGTCAACTACTGGGCTAGACCAGTATTTGTATACCAATCGGCACTCAGTGGGTGCTGTGGTCAGCATCACAGCCGTCTCTACTTCCCAGGACTCTACCTGGTACTACTAACTCTATGCTAGGTCAACCTGGCAGCCAAGGTCATTTTTAAAAAAGCTGGTACCACCAGTACATAAACCCACAACCTTCTGATCCATAGGCAAGCACAATCTTTTGAGAATTTGGGGGGGGGGGGGGGGGGGGGAGGGGTACACAAAGTCCAACACATCCGATTTCACACCTTTATCACATGCTTATTGTGAGGGCATTAGGTCTACTCTTTCTCTCCAAAATGGGGCCCCGGGAACCATACAGGAAGGCTACAAGTTGATAATGAACTACACTAGACACCCCACCTCTCCTTCCTGCTGGTGACAATAAAGCGCCCTAGCTGCATTCCAAATTATAGGGAATGTTCAAAACTTTTAGTCGCTCTGTTTAACTTTTTCACACACAAGCAGCTGCTACTTCAACTCTTCTAATACATAGTTCAGCTTAAGAGACATAAAAAATTTTTTTTAATTCGAATGAGTGCAACAGAGACAGTATGGGTCAGTAGTAGTTAAATTAATTATCCAGATACAAAGTTATAAAGGCACGATTCTATACATATCTTATAGCCTAATCAGCTCTCAGTGGGTTATGTGGTTTTCTCTTTTGTTTACTAGCTCTGGGGAAAAGTCCTGGCTCTTCGTCTATTTGCACTTTGCTTTTGTGCTAGGGCCTGAGTTTTGCATGTACATCTGATTTTACAGGCTTATTTGTGTGTAGTTGGCTGTTGCCGCTCGGGTAGATGCACTCCAACTTCTAAGGAAGGTGCTCTTTGGTCAATTCTTTCCCCGTGTGGGTTCCAGGGCCCTATTATAGAGGAAAAAAAGAATAGACCCACTCTGCCCTCCCAAAAGCATGTCGTAACAGTCGACTAACTGGAAGCTTCCTTCGAAGTTGGAGTGCATCTGCCTGAGAGGTAAGGAATCAAGTCTGCATACAAATAAGCCAGATCTGTAAAACGAATACACATGCAACAATCTGTTTCTGGAATAGGACTACAGTCCAGAAGTGGACGAACAACCCGAAGAAGAAGAGTCAACTCTTACGACATGCTTGTTTTTTTTTTGGGGGGTACGCAGTGTGTCTATACTTGTTTCCCCAATATGGGGTCCCGAAACCCACACAGGAAGGTGATGTGGTCAACATCCCACTGGGCATCTTGACTTCCCAGGACATCTTCTTCTTCTTCTTTGCGTTCACCAGCTGTATACTCTGGCGGAAAGTTCTGGTTGCTTGTCCACTACTGAACTGCAGTCCTGCTCCAGAACCTAAGTGTTGTGTGTGCATCAGTTTTACAGATCTCACTCTCTTGAATACAGACTGTTGGTTCCTTGCCTCTCCGGCAGATGCACTCCGACTTCAAAGGAAGCTCCCAAATTAGTAGACTCTTACGGCATGCTTTTGGGAAGGCAGTGGGTCTATTCTTGTTTTCCCCACAATGGGGCCCTGGAACCCACACGGGGGATTAGCTGGTAATAATTTGAGACTGGGTCAACTTGGGAACCAAGGTAGATTTTTAAAAGAAAAAACAAATCAGACAATGTGGATGCGAACCCAAGTAGTCGTTCTAAGCTAGACATAAGCCAACATCTTGGTTAATAGTGCAAAGCAGAAAAACAAAGAAAGACAAAGCATACACATATAAACTCACGTTGCCCAAATGTTGCTGTGAGAAGAAACATCAAAGGAAAAAAAACAATAACAGTATAATGTTGCAACAAAAACAATTAACAATATGTGACAAAAAATAAAACAGCAAAAGTAACAAAACTTTTGGAGAAATGTAATCTGGTTTTCAATATTCAATAATAGCGGATTGGGAAACAAATAGCAGGAAGATAGTATCAGGAAAGTTGACCAACGTAAGTATGGGTACATGATGTTAGCGACACCTTGGGTAGAAAAGTGCATGGGAAAGTTGACAAAAGACCAAGTTTCTTTCAGGTGAACTGTGATGAAAGCAATGTTCTGCAAATAACCCGCTACATGATAATGAATAATTGTAATCCCTAATATTAAATTACTAGGCAATTTAATGTCCAGTGGTATACCACTGAACTCTAACAGTCGGCTATCGGTACCAGTCGTAGTCGAGGTTTCAACTTCCCTGCAATCAGGACACCCTATACATGATTGTAACACTGTCAAAGCCAATCCAATTCTGTTGCTGCAAAATCACTTGCAGCTGGGAATTGACACAGCCACCTCTAATTATAATGCACAATTACAAAGCCTAAGCCACAGACTCAACTGTTTGTGGGGATTGAAAAGTCTTAAGTTTATAACATTCATACAACTACTATACTCACACCCTCATTGACTACATTAGAAAATGAATGTTTAAAGGTCTTTTCCTTCAGTCGGGGTCTGTGACTTAGGCGTTGAGAACGCGCTTTGCAATGCCGTTTCAATCCCATCTGTGCGCGGTTTGTCTTGTGTTGGTTTCGACAGTGGTACCGACAGCTGACCGTTAGGAAAGTAATGGAAAACTACTAAATATAAACTGTGCTTAAAAAAAAACTACAACAGGTAAAAAAAAATATGCTAGGGTTGGTTCTGCAATGTACTGTAAAGGATTCACAACTAACTTTACTTCTGAATTGCAAAAACAGAAAGAAACAGGCAATACTTCAATATCTATAACATCAAATGATAAGGACACTATACAAGGACCAACAGCAAGACAACAAAAAGCAATATGAACAGACACTACCTAAAGGGCCTTGAAACACAACAGTATAATTAACAACAGACAGAAAACTGGTACTTACATGATGAGGTTACAAAGGTGCCAAACCCACCTGGTTTTTGTGTGTACATTGTGAAGCAACCGCTAGCTGCTAATTATGTCTGATGTCTGGGAATATCTGCAACAATGTACATTGTGTTGTTAAATATTAAAAGGAATAATGTTACACAATAATAATAAGCACACAGATAGGATCATACGCTAGTATCTAAGTATCAACAGTTATAAGACAGAGAAGATGGCACCACACTGGACACATCCTGATAAGAAACTAGCAGAGAACCAACAAGCAGGCATTCTTCTTTCTTCTTTTGTCAATATCTGCTTATGCCGCTAGGCGTCACAGTTCATCAGACGACCGGCAGCTGAGCTAGGGCAGGCTCGGGCGCTTGATTTGTCGCGAGGTTAGGCAGTCTCGAGGTGTCAGTGACTCATTCAATCCATCTTCTTCTCAGGATTCCCCTGCCTTTTGGTGTTTTTATTTTCAGGTTCTATACTCTTGCTGCTGGCATCATTGGTTTAATTCCCATTAGACAGCCAAAAAAAAAAAAAAAAAACAGGCATTAAAATGAGAAATAAAGGTTAAGGAGGCGAGGATACCTAAGAAAAACGATGAGAGAAGCCAAAGCTGCTAGACTGGATTCCATCCATGATACTGAACATATAATCTTGATAGCACAACAGGATGATGAATTCAAATTCTGAATTAACAAGGACTGAGGCAAATTAAGGGATTAGTTTTTATAAACAGCACAATACCATGATACCGTTTATAAATCTTCACTCTTTACAAATTCAAATATGATTTACAACAACAACAAAACACTTTTTGCCACTATACACTATTTTTAAAGAAATAACACTGAAATAATAAAATAACAAAAACCTGCGGTACCCAACACATGTTGTCTAATAAAGTGTCTGTATAAATTCTTGTGTGATTCCAGTACTAACATATGGATGCGAGAGCTGGAAATCAACGAAAACTCTAGACACAAAATTAGACAGTTTTGAAAATAAATGCCTTAGAAGAATACTAAATTTCAAATGGTCAGATTTCCGAACAAATACACAAATAAGGCAAGAGTATGTGTCTAATTTTATACGAAAACGCCGCTGGAACTATGTCGGCCACGCCCTTAGAATGGATAAATCAAGACTTCCTTACCAAGCCCGCATTTGGACACCACAGGGGAAAAGATCTCGTGGAAGACCAAGGGAAACCCTACGTAGAACTATCAGGGAAGGCTCGCTCATGGGCCACTCAAACATCCAAGACCTACAACGGATTGCAACGAACCACCATGCATGGAGAGTCATGACCTCTCGACACAAGAGGAAAGACTAATTAACTAATAAGTGTATTATTAATATGTGAATATCTACGCTTAGAATTGACATACAAGCTTCATTAAGGTACCACTGAACCCTAATTTTCAACATCTACCCAGCTGTCATGGTTGAAAAGCAAAAAGCCCAATAAATAAATGTTGACCAAACACCATATTTTTTAAATTTCCAGCAGTACTTATTACCGTAATTAATAAAATTAATTATGGTAATAAAAAGTGCTGGAAATTTTTTTTTTAAACGGCGGCTATCCTCGGAATAACGTCTAAGAAAATACCCTAATCAGGCATCATATGTAAATTGCGGAACTCTTTCCGGCGACTTTATACCGCAGACCACGAAAAGCTTCCACTGAGAGTTTCCCCCAGGCCGCGGAGGGGGGCTAAACCAGATGGCTGGGACTCACCAGTAGCAGCTACCGCATCTCCTACAGCTTTCTCCATCTTTTTTGCTCCAAGAGTCCCAGCCATCTAGTTTAGCCCCCTTCGCGTGTAGCAACACAGGAAAGAGGTCCACAATTTACATATGACAGAGGCCCTGTTAAAGTATTTTCTTAGCCTCGATAATCCGGGACCGTTATTCGAAGGATAACCAAAAAGGCTTTGGGCTCTGGTATTCCATAACCATACTTACTCCTGCCAGAAAATAGCTCTGGTAAAATGCAAGATTTTACCCTGTTATTGGCAAATTAAAGCACTGATTGGATTGATATGCCAAGCCAAAGCATGTTTAAAACAATAATAATAAATAATCAGTAACAAGGGATTTTCTGTCTCTACTTTACTCTAAAACCCTATATCTTACTGACAACTTTCATCTGACCCTTCACACATAACATTTGTTATAAGTTTAAAAGTATTCTTCTTCTTGTTCGCGTTCCCCAGCTGTAAACTCTAGCGGAAAGTTCTGGTTGTTCATCCACTTCTGGACTGCAGTCCTGTTCCTGAGGTTTGCGTGTGCATCCGTTTAACAGATCTGACTCATTTGTAAATTGTAAGCACACTGCTCAGGCAGATGCACTGTCTTTGAAGGGAGCTCCCAATTAGTCGACTCTTACGACATGCTTCTGGGTAGGCAGTTGGCTTATTTTTGTTTTCCCAAAAATAGGGCCCTGGAACCCAAACAGGGAAAAGTACTAAAAGATAAGAAAAGCTTAAGCCTTAAACTTAAAGTAGGTGTGACTGACCAAGAACCAAGCTGGGCCAGACTAGAATGATGACAAAACTCAGTGAATTTAATTATTATTCATTCTAGGACTTGGTAGTTTTTGTGGTGTGAACTGTGATAACATTTAAATATATTATTTAACATTTGCCTACTATTAATATAAAATTTATTGTTTTGTTAGCAGTACCGAGCGGCGTCCGCGGCATAGGTGTTGCAGACCTCTTTCGGGCGATTACACAGCGTACCACGGAAAAGCTTCCGCCAAGTCGAGTTTAAGTCACGCCAAGTGCGGCCAAGAGCTTTCCCCCTGCCGCTACGCACGGCTAAACTAGATGGCTGGGACTCACGAGCAGCAGCTACCGCATTCATTTCCTGCAGCTTCCTCTATTGTTTTTTTGCTCGTGAGTGCCAGCGATCTATTTTAGCCTGACTTCCCACCGCGCATAGCGGCGCGGGAGATACTGTCGGCGGTGGCAGTATAGTCGCCAGAAGGAGGTCCGCAATTTACATGAGACTGAGGCCTGTTATAGGGTATATTTTCGGCCTCGATAATTTGGGGCCGTTATTTTTATTTGTATAGCCAAATCTGTATTTACTGAATATCATATACGTTTAACGTCTCTTTGACATGGTTAATGGTAATAAAAATTGACACAACGTCTCATCCTATTACTGTTTTACATCTTAAATTGCAAGAGCAAATTAAAGTACAAAAGAAGTTAAAAAACTCAACATCAACTCTTCACTTCTGAACTCATGGAATTTCAAAAACACAGCACACGACCACACCACAATCAAATTAATCTTACCGACAGTTAGCATACGTTTGACTTGGCGCGTTCGAGTTTAGATAGCTTAAAGTCTGTAAAGTGTGAACAGACGATCCTTGTAGAGGCCTGTATTTATCACTTACATTTGAACTGCTTGTGACTAGTAAACTGTGGCCGTATCAAGATCGCAGGACGTCGGGCGCCATTATCCAGAAATAAATGGCGCTGGTGACTGTAAAAATATGAATACACGGCGCCGCGTGGATTAATAGAAATAAATTATAGATTTACACTATTAAAATAAATTAAGCTAAACGAATTTGCTGAGGTATTACTGTTTTTGAAAAAAAAATGTGGGTTTATTTGTATAATGATTATATTACTGATTTTGTAAGTTTCTAATATTAGACAAACAGGCGGAAACCAGCCTTATCTAATCCGATCTAAATTTTGGCAAACCCAAACAGACTGCCACGGCAAAATCACCAAAAATATTTAGAAGATGCACCCTATGCGGCTTTAATATTATTTCATGTTTCTTTAAAAAAAAAATACCTACGCGATATATAAAATAACAAATGTATACTCTGAGAACTCGATAAACATATATCCCAGTTATAATCCTGAGTTTTGAACAGGATATTTGTTGTGAAAATTCTACTACTACTACCCAGATACATTTTTATGAACATGACCGTTTATGTTAACGGTACGATAGTCAAACAAGCACGAGAATTTAAATATCTGGGAAGCATAATTACGGAGTATTACAGACTCGATAGATAGATAGGAGCCATCGTACAGAGAGAAAAGGCAACTACCAGTTAGCCACTTCTTCTTCTTCTTCTCTTCTACCTTGTACATCATCGAAGTGTTGGGGGGAGATGTAATGTTCTTTGATGAGCTCTGTCAAGAGCACTATTAAGATTGATTTCATTTCTGTAAGGCTGTTCTTATTGCCATCATCTTTTCCGAGGTCTCCCACTCGCTCTATCCCCTTTGTAACGTTTTACTGTGGCAGATAGTATCGGGGCATTCTTGTTAGGTGTCCAAACCACTTCATTTGTTGTTCTTTGATGACCTGTAAGACTGGCTTTATTCCTAGCATTCGTCTGATTTCATGATTTTGTATTATGTTTTTCCTTGAAACTCATGCAGCTCTTCTAAGGCATTTCATCTCTGTTATCACAATTTTACGTTCATTGGAGGATGTCAGTGTCAACGTTTGGCATTTATAGCATAGTGTTGGCCAAAAAATAGTTCTGATAAGATTCACTTTGGTACTCCGAGGTATCTGCTTGTGTGTCAACAGGGGAGATAGTTGACCCATTACTTGATTAGCTTTGGCACATCTGGAGCCACACTGTTTAGAAAATAAAATGTCTCCCTTCCAGCAAAATATCAAATTTATGATATTAGTGTTGAACATACAAGTGAAAGGCACTGTTTTTTTCAAGGTCACTAACGATACAAGAAAGAATAGGGTTACGAATACCGGCGAAAGTTGGAATACGACCGTGTCTGGATTATGTTGACAGACAAAGAATGAAATGGTTCGACCATCTAGTGAAAATGCAGCCAGACTAGATCAAGTCGCATATGAGACTTTTATAGCAGAACATATGGAAGGACAGCGAGGAGAAGACCAAGAAAGAGACGGATAAATGGTGTCACTGAAACCTGCAAAAAAAAAATATCCATCACCAAAGCCACCCAAGAAGTGCAAGACAAAAACAGAATAGCGTAAATAAACAGACACAAGCAGCCTAGGTAGTACAACCATAACAAGAAGTAAATATAGATCACTGTTTACGATAATAAAAGAACAGGCATTGGTGCCAGACCTACTGAGGGTGTTTGTAAAGTCTCACTACACTTTTTATGCAGAATAAATTTGAAAAACGAAGCACGTGGTGTCATTTAAACACATTTCTGGTAAAGTCCTTTAGTTAGTTAAATAGTTACTACTACTGTTTGATGCAGAAGTCGCCGTGGTGTAGCGGCTAGACGCTTGCCTGTGGATCTAAGGTCGTGGGTTCTGGTCCTGGCTTAGCCGGACTTTCTTCAAAAATGACTTTGGCTTCCAGGTCAACCCAGCCGTGGGTAGTTAGCAGGTGCAGTCCTTGGAGGTGAAGGCGGCAGCCGTGAGGTTGAACACATCACCCACCAAGTGCTGATTGGTCTATAAAATATAGGTCTGGCCCTATATACTCAATACGCACGGAGGCGTAGGAAAATGGTCCTTTACTTTACTGTCTAACACAGTTCTGAAAAAGCTGGAAAGTGTCAATGACATATTCATTATAAGAAGTGTTGGAAATGTCCACCACAGGCTTCGCGACATGACTGTATACGTCAATTCATTCTGCGATGTGTATGTTGTTATTTCTTGAATGGTAATTCTAACTGAGCATAATCACAATGAGCCGGGATGCAGGGATTTTCCAGCAGATGCCACGGATGTGGAAATGCAGTAAGTGATTCCGGATAATGCTCGCTCAGGTGATGTGATTATTGAGACAGGTAGTTCAGTGTCATGGAGCAAAAGAAGTGCTTGGAAGTTTTTGGCAAAAGCTAATGGTCGACGTTAGGTTCAGGAGACCCTGACATATGATACCACAACATCCAGCTTAAGAATGGAGGTGGAGGCGGTCACGGCAGTTCTCACCTGGCTAGAAAACACCCCTCTCCCAACACACCCACACAGATATCATAATTGTAACTAACTCATGTCGAGGAAGATAAGAACAGGCACGCGATGTGAAAGTGGCATGCTTCTCTTGGAAGTCAATGGTGAAGAGACCTGTATGGATCTTTTCTCTGGGGTATGTCGGTGTGCTGGGAAATGTATAGATGGACAGCATGGCTAGGTCTAAGACAGACGTGGTTAAGTTCTTATGGGAGCACGAGTACAAAATGGACACCAGAAAATTAATTATCACAGTCTGGTGAGACTGATGCAGCGGGGAGTGATGAGAGGATCTGATTATACTCGACGCTCAGAATAAAGGTAAGACGGCAAGATAATAAAACTGCTACTGGCACCATTGGTATTGAAACTGTGCACTGGCTGCTGAAGATAGTGACGGAGCGCTTATAGGAATGCCACAAGGGCCGTGATGTCCGGTTTTGCTCAACTCCGAATATTTCTTTCCGGTCCTCAGTTGCATGTATATTATTTTTGTAAACATTTTCGTTCAGGATACCTGCATACGTAGCCCTGTTTCAGCCATTCAGTCATATTCCGTTTGCTTGATGTTACATTCCAAGGACACGTGTTTGTAATTACTATTACTTCTGTTTTGCCATTGTTACAACTAAGACACCTACCAAAATAATGTTAATAATAAACAATAAACCAAAGCCAGAATTATTTTTTAACTGAATGTTTTTTTTTTTTTAAACTGCCATTGCAGTTCATTTAAATCCATATAACCCACTTACATCGTACACAAAGCAGCGAAGAAGCATGCATGTAACGGTAGTAATGACCATATACACTTTCCATTTCAAAAGAAATATAATTGTTTAAAAAACTATTTATTATTACTGTTTACTATTTATTACAAATACGCCAATCAATTTACGTCTCGAAACTAACACTCGCTGCATACTTGCTCATGCAGAAACTTGAAAATGTGAGAACTACAAGTTTATTATGATGTTAGCTGCGCACGCATACTTACAATGGCGAAGCAACATGAAGGAAAATACCACGTGATACCCTCTCTGGTGTAATCATTATCTGGTAACGCTTTATATATGCAAACTTATCTTGCCTCGACACTGACAGAAAGTTACCTAGTACACCGTGTCGCATGCCGAATTTGCATTCGGAAAGTAACACTTTGCGCCAATCTTTCATGTTACAATCATGGATTAGGGGGGGGGGGGGGGCAATAAGGCACAGAGCAATATACTCTTTTTAACCGGAACTGCTGTTCAGTCTTTCGGAATTATTAGATAGTTGATCATAAGAACAAAAATTCATACAGAGGGAATCAATACGGCAAAGCTAAATACAGGATACATTGATAATTCAAGTGAAATACTGCAAATATGTAATTATACATACTTATATCACAGTTAGGTGAAAGAAATAAATATGTCATTTTAAATACAATTAATTAGCCAAATAAATAAAAAAGAAATATATGAATACAGATGACCTTATAATTAAAAAAAAAATAGTTCTTCTTCAGCAGTTCAAGCACCCAAGATTCGCTGCTGCAGATATCACCCGTCTCCGTTCGTCTCTGTGATTGTCACTCTCTTTCCATTTGGCAGCGACTCATAAGGATTATCATCACAGCACTCCGGGCAAATTTAGAAGTGCCCTGAGCTCCTTCTGAAACGACTGACTGACTGACTTTCTACCCCACCAGGACATCACACAAGCGTTAAACACCAGATGACACAAAGTGCCACCATGTGGATGAGGATCGCCGTGGAGAGGTCCCAGAAACCACGTTCAGGCAATTGGCCATATTTATGGCCTGCCTATATTGCGGCCCCTGACAAAAGCCAGGGTGGGGCTTCAAATAACAAAAAAAAACTGTCCTAAAAAAGACAAAATTAATTAAAACACCCCTTCTCAAAAAGCTCTACAAGTGTAAAACGACTAATGACACATTTTCTGTGTTGGTTAATGAACTGTCTTGTTATCTTAGTGAAATGAACATTTCGTGCAGCAGCAGGTTGCAACCCTATGTCCATCAGTCTAGAAAGGGATATCGAGTTATGCCCTTTGATATGCTCATCGTCCCTGTGAGTGCTGCACAAGACATTGATAACAGCGCTGTGTAGATGTGCTAATAGGCTTATTTTATCTTCCCTGTTTTCTTAGTCTGCCACATTGTGCTCTCCCATTTAACTTTTGGATGAATACAGTGTGTGCCTGTCTCTTATTTGCAGTTCAATCATAACGCTCAGAAATTTAAGTATCTGGGCACATCAGATAACATCAGATGGAAGATGCATAACTGAGATAAAAAACAGAATAGGACAGGCAAAAACTGCATTTTATAAAAGGAAAAACACCCTGTGCAATATATCCTTGTCATTGAAAGTTAGAAAAAGAATTCTTGCTTGCTACATACACCCAGTTTTAACATATGGCTGTGAATCCTGGACAATCGGTAGGCAGGCCAAACAATTTCTAGAGGCCTCATAGATGTGGTTTCACAGAAGAATGCTTAGAATACCTTGGACGGCCAAAAAGAGCAACCAAGAGGTTTTGAAAGAGGCGGGAGCCCAAAGACAACTTATCACAGACATCAGAAGGAGACAGTCATCATTTTTCGGCCATGTTATGAGAAGAGGGAAAACAGAACATGTTGTGACCAATGGAAAGATCTGTGGAAGGAGGGATAGAGAAAGACAACGAGAGAAGATTTTTGTCAGTCTTGCTGCATGGCATGGAGGTGTGTCGGCACACGAACTAATACATGCTGCAGGAGATCGCAGATTATGGATAGGCATGATCGACCACACCAGTCGGCAAGGCACCTGATGATGATGATCTAAACGCTATAGCCACAGCAATATATTTGCTCTCATGATGCCAGTAAATAGGGGTTATTTTAACAGATTTGGAATTTTATTGTGGCTTCTCACGTTCCATTATTCACTGAGAAAATAACTGACTATTAATCACGATTATAACACAGAGGGGTTGAACAAGATATGTTTGGTACAGATACTGCTACTTAACATTATTTAGTTATAGTCATATTTACAGCATAAGGCAGTGATTCTCAACCTGTTATAAAGCAGCAACGAAAATAATTTTATGGCTGGGGTCTCCGCAGCATGGGGAACTGTATTAAGGGGTCGCGGCATTAGGAAGTTTGAGAACTACTGGCATAAGACAACCCCATTCAGCACACAAACACAACATCTATTACAAAGTGTATTTATTCCCAGCTTATGCTATATGTGCCAGACATGGTCACTCACAACAGAATATAAAAGAAAATTAGTAACCATGACATAAGATGTCTGAGAAAGACTGTAGGAGTGACTTGAAAAGATAAAATCATGAATGAGGTTATGCGAGATAGAGTCAGCACAGAATCAATTCTAGATTACATACAAAGACAGCAAATCAGATGGTTTGCCCATTTGGAGAAAATGCCCTCTGATGCTATACCATACAAAGCATATACCAAAAGAGGAGACGGACGTAGAACAAGAGGTAGATCAAGAACAAGATGGGAAGATAACATCAGAGAAACCCTACAACACCACGATGTGTTTGTAGTCGAAGCAGCCAGAAGAGCACGAAGCGGGACGTCGACACGCGAAGCGGTAAAAGTGAATGAGAAGAAGTAGTATTTAACATACGTTGCTGGTTTTAGAACAAGTCAAAAAACAGTTTTTAGCTCTAAATATAACCTAGCGGTTTAAGAGGGTTTCTAGGACTTGTGCCCGGGCAATTCTCATCCGAATGGGAGCACTTTGTGTCACCAGATGTTTGTCGATCGTTGTGCGGTTCTGATGGAGTTTACCTCAGTCAGTCAGATAAATATGTTACTCTTATAGAAAAAGTATAGAAAATTAGCACTGTTCAAATCTAGTCATATCTCAACATTACTAAAGATGCTTCGGTTATACTAAGTTAAAAAAAAAAATCCATTATACAGCTATTGCAAAGAAGAGAATTTTCTGGGCAAAGTGTGGTTTCAACAGTTAAAGACAAACACGATGGCGTTATACTGGGCACATCTTGAGGACAAGTGTACGTGCACTGAAATAATAATAAAAAATAAAAAAATAGAAACAAAGTACTGAAGACATGGGGATACCCAAGAGAAATCCAAGAGGCCAAAGGTTCGTTAGTTGACAGATCATCCTCACTGCACTCGAACAATTCCCTCCATCAGTGCTTGGAGCCTCTTCTCACTTAATTCCACAGAGTGAAGCAGTTGAAAACACCAGTTCTGCATTGATTTATAATTCTTGGCTAGGGGGCTGCGTGGTCTCGAGGCATGGTGTCCGCCTCGAGTGCTAGAGGTTGTGGGTTCAATCTCCAGTAGGGGCAGGGATTTTTTCACGTGCACTTGGACTTCCAGTCCCTGGTCTCTGGGCAAAATTTTGAGTTAAAAATCTACCCAAAGTATTTGCGGATCCTCGCCGGTGCTACAGAGCCTGTGCACTATGCTGAGCTTCTTCGGACTCAGACTTGAGTTAGAAAAAGAAAGAAAGGAGCACATATGGGTTACACCTGTGTGCCATGATATTGATCCGTTGTTTAAAACCTCAAAACCCCAAATGCTTGGCTGACTTCCTGCATAGTTGTGCCCCTGTCTGGTCTCACTCATTCTCACTTTCTGTTCGTGCAGGTTTGTCATGACTGCAGATTAACAGTCACCATCTGATCCTCGCAAATATATTACTTCTAAGAGAACATTCATCCTGGGCCATTGCTCGTCCGCGCTCCACAGCAACCTTATCTACAAGCCTATCACTATTGCCTCAGAGATTTCAGCTGCTGTCTCTAGACCCAGTCCGTCTTTTATTTCCCGAGAATACTTATTGAATCGTTGCAAAAGCAGGCCATACTCAAGGTCTTTAACCCCAGCCAGGTTACTCGTTTAGTTACTGCAACTGCCTCCATAGTCAGACTACAGTGCTAGTAGTCAATGCACAAACACTAGAATCTCCCCTCCAAACCAGGGCATTGGCCAACAACGCTCAATTGAAAGACAAAATGAATGTACAATCAATCAGGCTTACTGGTGCCATTGAAACTGGAACTCTGCGTTTGCTGTTGAAGATGGGGACAAACGCTTATTGGAATGTCCCAATTACTGTGTCGATTCATAATTCTATACGTTCCCCTCACAGCTCTGCCTTCAAACTGAGACTTAAAAGTCTACTAGAGAGAGACTTAAAGGTGATGGACTGGATTCCGTCCATTTTAAAAAATTTTCAGAAAATAGAATGGATGGAAGAATATAACGTTAGGCCGTGTGATAATTAAATAGCACAGGATGATGATGATTACGACAATGACGATAATGATGATGGTGATGATGCTAATGAGGATGGTGATGATGACGATAATGATGATGATGACAATAATGATGACGATAATGATGATGATGATCATGATCATGACGATAATTATGATGATGATGACGCTAATAATGATGGTGATATTGACGATAATGATGATGATGGTGATAATGATGATGATGATGATAATGATGATATTGATGATGATAATGATCAGGGTGATGATGACGACAATGATGAAGATGATAATAATGAGGACGATAATGATGATGATGATGACGATAATGATGATGATGATAACGCTAATGATGATGGTGATGATGACGATAATGATGATAATGGCGATAATGATGATGATGATGGCTATAATGATGATGATGGTGATAATGGCGATAATGATGATGATGACGATCATGATGATGATAGTGATGATGACGATAATGATGATGATGATGATGATAATGGTGATGATGGCGATAATGATGATGATGATGGTGATGATGCCAGAATACAATGTTATGCTGCGCCATGTTGAAATTTTTTAGATGGCTGTTTTTTTCCTCCTAGTTACAGCTTGAAAAGCAGATCCATTATTATGCGCTGGAACTGAAATATACAGAATTTTATTATTTTTTAAAACAGTTATGAAGCCTGGCATGAGACCAAAAAATTGAACCTATTTTAGACTTGGCAAATAATCTAATATAAATATAATGTTTGTTAAAAAATTCCAACATTTACAATATTTTATGAACTATAGGATAAGACAATCGTATGAGAGAGAGAGAGAGAGAGAGAGAGAGAGAGAGAGAGAGAGAGAGAGAGAGAGAGAGAGAGAGAGAGAGAGAGAGAGAGAGAGAGAGAAAGAGAGAGAGAGAGAGAGAGAGAGAGAGAAAGAGCGAGCGAAAGACTACAGCTTCTTCTGCATTCACCCTTAAAAGGGTAGTAGGCATGTTGTATTGTAGTTTACAACTAAGCTGCGATATTCGCACTCTTTGGTCAAACATACAATTTCAGCAAATCTTCAATTATTCGAATTTACGACATGCTCGTTTAGCCGGGGCTCGGGGGGTTGGGGGAGGGCAAATGGGGCCCGAGACCCCATAAAGATACAGACAGACAGACAGACAGACAGACAGACAGACAGACAGACAGACAGACAGACAGACAGACAGACAGACAGACAGACAGACAGACAGACAGACAGACAGACAGACAGATTAATATATATATATATATATATATATATATATATATATATATGTGTGTGTGTGTGTGTGTGTGTGTGTGTATTCAAATATGATCATCATTTGTTACTATATTTACAGTGTACTACTTCTTCTTCTTCAGCGTCCCGAGCCCTAGAGGTTCATTGCTGCAGATATCACCCACCTCCATTCATCTCTCTGGTTGGCCTTTTTCGGAATTCCGAGCCCTTGAGGTTCATTGCTGCAGATATCACCCGCCTCCACTCATGTCTCTGGTTGGCCTACTCTTTGCAGTTGGTGACACCAAGTGTTTACAGGTCTATCTGGACATTATCTCTCCATCCACTTCTTGGTCTGCCTCGTAGTCTACGACTAATTACCTCACTCGTGTATACAGTGTTTACTTCTCTGTCATCTGACATCCTCTCAAAATGTCCCAACCATTTCAGTCTATTAGCTCTCATGATGCCAGTGATCAGCTTTGTGATTTTAACAGATCATGAATTTCGTTGT
The DNA here is from genome assembly GCA_905116865.2 of Candidula unifasciata. Lineage (NCBI taxonomy): Eukaryota > Metazoa > Mollusca > Gastropoda > Stylommatophora > Geomitridae > Candidula > Candidula unifasciata. The sequence goes on along the minus strand of CAJHNH020000513.1, from coordinate 255,891 downwards.
TGCCTCTCACTCTCCATTCACCGCTGTTTACATCTTTGATAGGTCCAAAGATTAGTCGTAATACTTTGTTTTTGAAAACCTGTAATAAGCCTTCATGTCTTTTAATTGTGCTCCAAGTTTCATAGCCATATAAAACGACTGGTCTTTTCAAAGTTATATATATTTTGATCTTCGTATTGCGAGACAGACACTTTGACTTTAGTAGATGTTGAAGGCATAGTATACATTATTTACAGATTGTATTCGATTGTATTTCTTTTCTCAGCATGTCAGAGCCCTTGGAGTTGGCACCCGTACTTATATGTTCCCGTTCGTTTGATTTCCATATTATTGACTTATATGTGGCCAGAGTTTATATCCTTTCCCTGTCTTGTTATTATCATGTATTTTTGTCTCATCTCGATTCATAACTAGTCCCATTTTGTGACCTGCTTCTTTTAAGAGAGTCATTGTTTTTACAGTCTCTAGTTCATTTTCTTCAACAATATTAATGACATCTGCATAAGCAAGTATTCTCGGTTATGCAGATGACATTGATATTGTTATTTACAGTGTACTATATTTTAAAATTTGAGTTTGTTGAGCCATGGAACAGTTTAATTAAGTTTCTATTATTTTCAGTGGAAAAAACTGCAACAGAACTAGAATGGATTATGTTCCGAGATAGCACTGATTTCTTATACAGACAATGTATTGATCGGTACTCATAGAAAGAGTGTGTATTTATTATACAGACGTGTGTACAATAAGTTGAAATGTGTTCTGGTGAGAATGCATGAAATATATGACACGAAAAATCACCCCCGAGGTCTCTCTCTCTCTCTTTCTCTCTCTCTCTCTCTCTAGTTGTACCCCACTAGGACATCACACAAGCGATAAACACCCGGTGACACAAAGTGCCAACATGCGGATGAGGATCCCCCGTGGAGAGGTCCCAGAAACCTCTAGGCTACATTTATGTCCCGGCTGTACTTAGGGCCCCCGGAAAAAAACCAGGTAACGTTTTTATGCCTTCTAAACTGTTTTTACAAAAGCGGTTTACAAATGTTTGAGTGTTTTAAATCTAACCACACACATAAACTAGTCATACCTCTCTGTTTTGATCTGCGGTTCTCATTGTAATCCTCGATACGAAGCTCCTGCATCAAACAAATATTAACTACAATAGCATCATCAAGGAGAACAAGTAAAATATATTCATAGTAAACTATAAATTTTCATTTACTAATAGCTATGAAGAATAGAGTGAAAGTAAAGGACCCTTTTACACGCCTTCAGGCTATTGGGTATATAGGGCTAGACCTATATTTTATAGACCAAACGGCACTTGGTGGGTGATGCAGCATCATGCCAGCCGCATTTGCTTCCCAGGACAGCACCTGCTATCCACTTAAGGCTGGGTAAACTTAGGAGCCAATATCATTTTTTTAAACTCTGCCCCCCACTCCCCCGGTCAGGTACCGAATCTACGACCTTCCGATCTGCAGCCGAGCGTCTAGCCGCTAGACCAATTAGGCTCCACACGAAGAATCCAATGAATTCAAATTGTATCACAGAATCACTAATGTGGAGCTTAAGGGGAGATGTTTAAACTTCAGTAAATCAGGATTCGATAAAAAGACTCTGGCAATGGAAAACGGGAACACCATATAATATCTTTGCTCTAGATCATATACGATGAAAGTAAGAAAACCCACACACAAGGAGAAGGGGATTAGAGAATAGGGTGGAAAGGGCATGAAATGAACTGCACGCGATAAAAAGATAGGATAACTATGTATGAGTTGACTGAGAACCTTTCTCTCTATTGGTGAATAAGCGATTAAGAGAGATAGGATAACTTTATGTGAGTTGACTGAGAACCTTTCTGACCATTGGTGAATAACAATGTTGCATACATTATAGGTTATCAGTGACTTTTAATCTTGAAATGGCATGAAACATGCATTATGCCCCCTCTACCCTGTTACAGTTAAAGGTGTGGTCTTCTCTTTATGTTACATTGGAGCATAACCCTCAACCATCTCATATCAAGCTCCCACTCACTGCTATCCTCTCCTTGTGAGTTCCGGGGCGCTATTGTGGGGTGGGGCGGGCGGGGAGGGGGTGATTGTGAGAGGGGGGGGGGGCAAGAATAGACCTACAAGCATGTCGAAAAAGCCTGCTTAAAAAGGGTTTTCTTTCAAAGTCGAATTGCCTCCACCCGAGGGGCAGGAAATTACCAATCTGCACACAAGCAGGTCAGATCCGTAATAAATGATGTAAACGCAAAACTCAGGTTCTGAAAGAGGTGGACAATCACCACAACTTTTCCAAGCAGTTTATAGCCGGTTAATGCGAAGAAGAAGATATCAGGTCACAATCTCTCTTGCTCTGTTAGGCAGTTCCTCAGATTCCTATGGCTGGGATAAAATGCAGCTAGTGCCCCTGCCTTTTTAGTTTCTGTCAATATAGAAGTATATGAAAAAGACTTCCTTCACATAATTCCAGCAGTATCTACTGTTCTATTAAATTTACTAATTACTTCAAAATTACAAAAGCGCTATCCCGGCTTTGGCCAGGGGCCCTAAATATAACCTAACGACTGAACAGGGTTTCTTGAACTCTGCGCCCGGGTGATTCTGCTCCGAATGGTGGAACTTTGTGCGGTCCTGGCGGGGTTGAATGTCACGTTTGCAAAATGACATCTAAGCAATTTTAGACCCGATATGGGACGCAGTTTCTGCTGTTATTTTAATGCATGCTGGTATCGGGGTCCCTAATATAATCACACTTGTTTCATAGACTACAGCAATGCATTTGATTGTGTGCAGCAACATAAACTATGGCATATGGGATTTCCAAATCATCTGTTGCATTTAATGGAATCTCTTTACCACGAACAACAAGCAGCGGTCAGAGTAGCTGGTGAAATATCAGAATAGTTTGAAGTGCAGACAGCTGTGAGACAGGGCTTCATTCTTTCGCCCTTCCTTTTTAACATATATGCTGAAAATTTTATGAGAAACGCAATTAGCGATGAGGGATGTGGGAGCTTTGATCACCAAAAATTTGAAGCAATCATATCGCAGAATTCCGATATGCAGACGACACAGTTCTCCTTTCCAACAGTGTACAAAGTTTAGAAAAATTAATTCTGGCTGTCAAAAGGCACAGAGAAAAAGTAAATCTTTTTTTTTTCTTTCTCTCTCTCTGAATTAAATGTATGATCGAATGTTAAGCTTTGGCACAGAACTAAACAAGTTCCATTGGTACAAGAGTTGAAAAAAAAAAAAAAGACATTGACGTTGAATAGGACTCATACTGTGAAAAAGGGAAAACAGTACAACTAGAATATCTTTTCACCATAACCCACAGGGGCACAGATGTAAAGGCAGACCAGAATATAAACAAATACACAGAGCAGAGAACTAGAGGGTGAAGTTAAACAGATTGGGTGGGGGGTGGGGGGTGGGGGGGGTATAGGGTGGGCTGCATGAAATAGCGAAGGCCTAAAAGACTTAGTGTGAGCTAGTTGAGGGCCTATGCTCTGTTGGGCGATAGAAGGCAGAGGAAGCAATTATTTGACATTTTCCAGTTAATTCTTTTAGGAATGGGTATGCATGTCTTCCATTCAAGATTTCAGTTCGTATCCCTGTCCATGCTGCTGTTTTTCATTTTTTTAAATCAACTGATTTTAAATCAACCTTACCTACAGCAAATCTCTGTGCACAAAAATAGAATTGTTAATAACTTTTTCTCATGATAACACAATAACACTTACTTCTAAACTCTTATTTTCATACTCCTTCATTGCTGAGATACACTGGTGTTTAGTTTTTATGGATGTAGTCACCCCACTTTTGAGCATAGTGTCGTCACCACAAGGAGGGCAGAAGGGGAGAGCAGTGCCAAACGATGCTGCTAGCTGTCCAAAAGTGTATCCAGTGCTTCCAGTAGTTGCTCCAAAAAGAACTCCACTGGTTTGGGCAGTCAAGGCACCAAATACTGAAAAAAAAAAAAAAAAAAATAGAAGGAAAAAAGATTAAAAAAAACACACACACCCCCTCCCCCACCAAATCCCCCCACATACACACACTTTAGGGATACCTTATATATGTGCTTTAAACAGCATTACAAGTTTTAAGCATCAGCAAGAAAATCAAAGTTAACGTTTTGAGAGTCAAAGTTAAAAATTTGAAAGCATTCATCTTTCCTGTAGAAACAGGCAGATGTGATTCGTAGACTATTTCCAAGTCTATAAGGGAGAAAAAAGGGGCTTTTAAACTGAACTGCTATATAAAGATTCTCAGAGTACCATAGACAAAGAAGAGAAGAAATACTACATTCTAAAGGATCTGAACATCAAGAAAGATTGGCAGATAAACAGCATCTTGTCTCGGAAGCTGAAATATTTTGGCCATATCAAGCGCTATGCCAGGTTGGGAAAAATAATAGCAGAAGGCATGGTACCAGGAAGGATGGGCAAGGGCCGACCAACACGAAGATGGACACAGGATATAAGTGACTCCTTGGATATGAAAGTGCACAAGCTGTCGAGAGATCGAGTTTCGTGATGAGAGTAACGTTCTGCCAAGGACCTGATACATGAGGATGATGTTTATAAATGTGCGAATATTTTTTCTGCATGATTCTATCTTCATCACGTGCCTTGCTGGTGATAATGAGCTTTCATCTCATATTGCGCTATATGGGTAACCACCATGCATTTATTGCTGTCGTTTCCTATTAAATTTTAAAGGTTGTATAAGTTTTCAAGGTGATTTTATTACAATGTGCTCAAAATCAGTTGTCTGTGTCTGATTTTTCTAATCAATGAAAATATTTTGAATTTTCTTATCAATCTATTATTTTCATGTGTTTCTGGAAAGATTGCTGTATTTATTTTGTAAAAGTAATTTTATGGGATGTAAGGAGAGCCCTATAAAGCGTTACAGTGCATACATAAATAATAACTCTCATATAGAAGAGTGTAAAGCAATGTCGGAACTGTTTCGCGAGGCAAATGTATTCTATATAAAACATGAAAACTTACTATACAATTCAATATATTTGTCTAAAGAGTAGATATTATTAACACACAACTTAACTCTGTCCTTCTTCTTCTTCTCTTCTTCTCTTCCACCTTGTACTTCATCGAAGTATCGGGGGAAGATGTAATGTACGTTGATGAGCTCTGTCAAGAGCACTATTAAGACTGATGTTCATTTCTGTAAGGCTGTTCTTAATGCCATCAGTCCATATTTCCCGAGGTCTTCCACTCGCTCTATACCCGCTGTAACGTTTTAGTGTGGCTCGCTGTGGCAGATAGTACCAGGGTATTCTTGTTAGGTGTCCAAACCACTTCATTTGTTGTTCTTTGATGACCTGTAAGACTGGCTTTATTCCTAGCATTCGTCTGATTTCATGATTTTGTATTCTGTCTTTCCTTGAAACTCCTGCAGCTCTTCTAACTATGTCCGAGCGTTTGAAATGCAACCACACACACAACATTTACCTTTCTGTTTTGATCTACGGTTCTCACGATAATCTTCCATACGTAGCTCCTGCATCAAACAATTATGAAAACATTACAACAATCACAGAAGGTTAATCAAGGACAACTATCATATAAAGGTAATCCACGATAACTGTCATAAAAATGTAATCCACGACAACCATCATATAAAGCAATCCATTACAACCATCACATAAAGTTAATCCATGACAAATAAATAAAGGTAATCCATGATAACTATCATATAAAGGTAATCCACGATAACTGTCATAAAAAGGTAATCCATGACAACCATTATATGAAGTAATCCATTGCAACCTTCACATAAAGTTAATCCATGACAAATATCATATAAAGGTAATCCATTACAATTATCACATAAAGGTAAACCACGGCAACCATCATATAAAGGCAATCCATGCCAACCATCATATAACGGTAATCCATGCCAACCATCATATAACGGTAATCCATGCGAACCATCATATAAAGATCATCCATGAGAACCATCATATTAAGGTAATCCATGACAACTATCATATAAAAGTAATCCAGGAAAACTATCATATAAAGGGTTCCATGACAAGTATCATATAAAGGTAATCCATTACAATCGTCATACAGGTATAAAGGTAACCGATAACCCTTACGTTTTGTGAGATATATAACTATCACACGTGACGTCTTTCTTCTTCGTCTTCTTTGCATCTCACAAAGACTGTCTCCTGCAGCTCTTCACATGTCTTTAGACTCTACAACAGCTGCCGTTCCTGCCTCATTAATGTTGATCTTGTACCGTCAGGGATGATGGAATCTGGGAACTCAGCACCTTGAATCCCAACTTTCCACGCACAGTGTTTAAAGGAGTAGTTGATCTCTCTCCCCCCCCCCCCCCCCCCGGGGGGCCACGATGTTTCAAAAATGTGACTCCGTCTGTTTATTCCAGACAATGTTCTTGCGGTTTTGTTAGGGTCATACTTTTCTGCATTGTCATCGACATCTATCCATGACTTTGTCTTGGGAGACGTGAATAAAGATAGTGTGCGGTGTCGTGACTAATTTGCACTCATGCAAATAGTTGCGCGCGGGTGTAATTCAAAACAAAGGTCGTATACCAAGCAAACGTTTTTACGTCTAAACAAGACGTATATCAAGTCGAAAGTATACCAAAGCGAACGTATACCAAGTTACCACACTATTATGAGGAATGGCAGAACTTGTTAATCTTGGTAATCTTAGTTTTAGCGTCATAGCAGACTGGTCACCCCATAATTGTTCCGCCCCTGTGCCAACGAAAAACATATAGTATGGCTATCACAGTCCCTTGTGGAAAAACTAAAGCAGACTGCTGACTCAGCATATCCACTAGCATACACACGCATTAAAAGCATACAGCAGCCATCAGAAGTGCTAAAACAAACAGTCCGACAGTAAAAATACTGTTCATGATCGGCAGCAATTATAAACAAATCAGCAGTTGCACACGCGATCAGTTTCAATTACATAAGGCATCATCAGTTATGTGGTTATTCCACCAGCCACTTTCAGAATCTTCAGCTCTCAACTCAGCGTTGGCCACAGTTGACAAACATTCCAAATGAAATCTGCAGCTTACAGTGTCGCACCATGCACTCAGCTCAGTAGCTGAGTACAAATGAAGGGAAATGCAACGGCCACCGTCTGTCACAAGCGCGCACGCGCGCGCACACACACACACACACACGCGCATACACGCACACACGCACGCACACACACACAAATTGCAAAAACTAAAAACAGTGACCTATCGTCTATTTTGACCGGAAAGGTAAGAAGTTGCAATAAAGAGCCTATGTAATCACTCGAGAATCTCTAATGAAGTAAGAGATAAGTATTAGACACTGAATTAAAAAAAAAAAAAGTAAAGGACCCTTTTCCGCGCCTTTAGGCGTATAGGGCAGATAGACCTATATTTTTATAGACCAATCGGTACAAGATGGGTGATGTGGTCCCCACCACGCCGGTCGCCTTTACTTCCCAGGAATGCACCCGGTACCCACTCAAGGCTGGGTCGACCTGGGAGCCAAGGTCATTTTTGAAAAAAGTCCAGCTCCGCCAGGGAGCGAACCCACGACCTTCCTAAAAAAAAGAGGTTAAGATATAACCAGATATCCCTTTTTCTGGAACCCACTTAGTATAAGAAAGACAGATAGGATGAACAAATTTGGAGAGGACCGGAAACAAAGCTGAGATACATGGGACAGATTTGGAAGGAAATACAAGACGTAGAAAAGGATAAGATGGCTTGGGTTAGGTGGGAGATGGACTGGGTTGTGATTGCAAAGGGTTGATAGAAGGAGAAGAAGGAAAGTCTCAAAATTGTGTAATCGGTATGAAAATATAAGATAAATATAAAAAAAAACTTAATTTTTGCAAGACGTAGATCTGTAAGCACACATAGGTTAAGATGAATGTCTGTTGCCCTGCCAGTCATGTGCCCAAGCTTCTATGGATTTTACGTATTAATAGACACAAATTTAAAATGAGCTGCCTAAAATGGGTACCAGAACATTTTTAGGACATAAAGGCGGCGGCATGATTCTAATTACATAATTCCCCGCGTGTAGACTGACATCTTATCCTTCTTTTCAGCGTTCACCAGCTGTAAAAGTTGTTCTTTTTGTCTAAACATTAGTCTTGTTTTGAAATTCAATTTTATGTGCACATCCCTTTTAAGATCTGGCTTATTTGCGTGCAGACTGTTGGTGCCTTGTCTCTCAGACAGGTGCACTGGGACTTCGAAGGAAACACAACCTATTAGTAACCTTTTACTATATGCTTGCTGGGGAGGGGGGATGGATCTACCTCTTCCCCTCACCCCTCCCCCCTCAAAATGGGACCCCAATAACCCGCACGGGGATGTCGACTGAAATAAATATAATATATTTTATATATATATATATATATGCATGGAGGTGTGTCGGCACACGAACTGATACATGCTGCAGGAGATGGCAGATTATGGAGAGGCATGATCGCCCACGCCATGCTGCAAGGCACCTGATGATGATGATGATATATATATATATATATATATATATATATATATATATATATATATATATATATATATATATGGCTAGCACTGTACATCCAATATGCTTCTTTCGTGATAATGTTTCCTTAAACTTTTACTGTATCCGTTTGTGGGCAGTTACAGCAGTCAGAAACTTGTGAGTACCGAATATAACTATAAGTTAGTTGCGTATCCTTTACAGGACATTGCAGAACCAACCCCAGCATTTTTGAGGTGTTGTAATTTTTCTAAGCAAATTTGCGTCCAATATGTGCCATAATACAATGTTAGAACTCATCATAGTTACATAACAACACTTACTTCTAAACTTTTATTTTCATATTCCCTCATTGATGTGATACACTGGTGTTTAGTCTTTATGACTGAAGTTTTCCCACTTGTCATCATAGTGTCTTCACCATCCACAGGGCGGAAGGAAACTACAGTGCCATCAGGTATCTTAAGCAAACTACTGAACCCAACTTCATTAGTGGCA